>JANFAE010000021.1:0-508054 GCA_024613145.1 Pisolithus marmoratus
CAGAGATCGACGATGGGCACAGCACCGCGCAGAGGGTACCATGTCGATGAATGGGAAGTTGTGGCGAATACAGATGGCCAAGTCAATAAGGGCCAGACCAAGAGTTGAGTGCATCACTAGAGAGGAGGCCATTGCATTAGCAGAGGAGGAACACAGATCGAATGGCCACTGGGGACATGACCTCATCAAGCTCAAACTGATGGACAGCATCTGCAGCCCACAACTCGACCAATCCATATGACAAGCACTCCTTAGGTGCATGCAGTGCAAAAAACTTTGGCCCAATGCACCTGCACTCGCTGCTATACCCAATCACAAGACGCCACCCATTCAAGCTGGTGGTGGTGGACTACTTGTCCATGCTGAAAGGAAAAGGAGGGTATCATTCAATACTACTAATGCTCGACACATACTCACAGTACGTCTGGGGATTTAAGCTTAAAGTGCATGGAACGGCGAAGACAACGATCAATGGACTGAACACGATAGTGCACATGTTCAAGGCCCCAGAGATGTTCATGACAGATGGGGGGTCACACTTCAACAACAGGGAGGTCAAAGCATGGTGCGAGGCACATGGAACAAACCAGCATGTTGTTGCAGCATATGCACCCTGGATCAACGGGTTGGTGGAGAATGCAAACAGCAAACTACTGGGCAGGTTGAAGAGGTTGTGTAGTCCAAGGTTAGGAGAAGACGAGGAGCACGAGGAAAACCCGGATAGCATAATGAAAGCCTGGCCAGACCACTTCCAAGAAGCAGTAAGACAAATGAATGAACAAATCTTACCAGCATTCCAGCTCTCACCAAAGGAGTTACTGTTGGGATTGGTGGTGAATACAAGCTGAACACTGGTTGGCGAGGCAGCACAAGAGCCAAGCACAAAGGCAGTGGATGTGCAGCTGGCCTACATGGAACAGCAGTGCCTGGATGGGGCAGAGCAGGCAGTACTACATGTGGTGAGGAGAAAAGCTGCATTTGATAAACAGGTACTACACTCAGTTACAGGTGAAGTAGTTTTCAAAGAAGGACAACTGGTCCAGGTGCACAACACCACTCTTGACAGGACTTTGTCAAGCATGAGGAAGCTGCAACCGAGGTGGTCAGTGCCAAGGCATGTAGTTGGAAGGTGTTGGAGTTTAGTGCTGTTGAGTACACAGCGAGTACTGATTACGTAATATTTCCATACCTGTCACCCGGTCTTTTTTCTCCGTGTTCCTCAGACTTCGTCCTACTCGAAGACTGAGGTAATGTCATTCCTTCATTACTGTACTATATTTTACTTACCAGTTGAGTAGTTTACACTCCTTAGGTTGGTTAATATTATATAGACTTCGTCCTACTCGAAGACTGAGTTTACACTCCTTAGTTAAGTTGCTCTCACACTTCGGACACCCTCCAAAAGGTTATGAGCCCCGCTCATGCATAACTTCAACTCAAGAGTACACCAGTCTATCTAAGCCTACAGAATGTCCAACCCTTCTGCTTCGACTGCAGTCCCTACTTGGGCACCAGCATCTACAGCACCCAGGTCCACACCTACCACTATCTCGTCAGTGAAAGCCAAACAGGCCTCAAGCCATCTCTA
Source organism: Pisolithus marmoratus (assembly GCA_024613145.1). NCBI lineage: Eukaryota > Fungi > Basidiomycota > Agaricomycetes > Boletales > Pisolithaceae > Pisolithus > Pisolithus marmoratus. Next base: position 1,589 of record JANFAE010000021.1, read on the forward strand.
TGACATTCCATCACTAGAGGATGACAGCTCAAATTTCCAGACATGGAAGGTCCAGATCTGTATGATACTCAATGTATGAGAATTGTGGGATGTCGTTGGAGGAAGCACAACTACTGTGCCTGATCTTAAAAGCGACCCAAATGGCCATGCCGACTGGTTGATCAAAGACAAGGAAGCACACGCCCAGATTATACTCACATTGAAGGATGAACCCCTCACTGGAGTTCTCCATGCACCAACAGCAGCAGACATCTGGATAAAGTTGTGTCAGCGGTACGAAGGGCACAGAAAGCAGACTATTGCCTATCTCATAGGCGAGCTCTTCCGTGGCACACTCTCAGATGACAGTCCCATGCACAACCAGCTCAACGCTATGTGGCAAAAAGCGTGCATCCTGAAATTGCTCGGTCAATCCCTTGATGACTCCCTTGTAGCCATTGCTATGGTAATCTCGTTACCACCCTCTTATGCAACCCTTCGCACAATTCTTATGTCTTCAAATGACAAGCTTTCTATCAACTCCGTGATTTCCCAAGTGCTAATTGAAGAGAAGTCACGACAGCTTGCTTCCAGCGGGCAAAGTGCACTTGTTGCACGCACGTCTACAAATCCAAGGTCAAACACGAAAGATGACAAGAAGAAGCTGAAATGTGGGTATTGCAAAAAGAAAGGTCACAGTGAAGATGAATGTCGTAGAAAGAAAGCCGGCGAGGCTGGATCAAACTCAGCATGCGAACACAAGGGAAAATCAGGAGAGAAGGAGAAAGATGAACATTCAGCAAATGTCGCTCAAATATCCTCTGTGCACAATGCGCCACTCTGCCTCTTCATAGCTCATACACACAGCCATATACCAAGCACGCACTGGATCATTGACTCTGGGGCCTCTGCACACATGAGCTGTCAATACAGCTGGTTCACTGCACTCAAACGGCTCATACCTTCACAGCCTATCACAGTTGGAAATGGTAACACTCTGCTCACGGCCGCCATCGGCCAAATAGTCCTTGATACAGATCTTGGGAACAAGAGAGAAGGCCACATCATACTACATGACATCTACTATGTGCCAGACCTCACTTCAAACCTGCTTTCGAACGTACGCCTTGCCAGACAAGGAATTTGAACCACCTTCAATCAGAACAAGTGTCGTCTAACCGCCAGCCAGGAAACTATAGCAGTAGCTCATCAGCAACATGCTCTGTATACCCTAGCTGCCAAAGCACGCACACAAGGCCATGTCATGCACATACCATATAGCCTGCCTAGCACTCACATGCAGTATTCAAGCATGGCACGCCAACCTGATCACAAGGGGACACCACACATCGAAACAGACCCATCTACATCCTACCTTGATGACCGGCACATGCTCAATCGGCCCTACTCAGCTATCAGTGCAGTCCTGCAAACAACTTCCCAGACAAACCTTCGGTTTAAAGACAAGACACCCGGCCTGACAGAACAAAGTCTTGCCCGAGTAGAAATCACAACCACTGTCCGCCGTGAGAAGCAAACTGCATGAACACCAAGCAACGTAGCCGAACGCACAACCCGCTGGCACACCCGACCTGACAAGGTCCAAGGGGACGCCACCTTTCGCACAGTTCACACCCGAAACCAACTACAACATCCCATGAAAATTGATGCAATGCCAAACGAGGTCTGCTCAGGAGAAAAGTCATCAGCACTTTGCTCGCAAATGATCGACTACTCTGCACACACACCCATACCTTCCATATCACGACTCTCCTCTGTTGCCAAACCACTTGAGAACTCCATCACGACTCCCATGAGGGTGACACAGGCATATACATGCTTGTACAGACAAAACCGAGATGCGCTTGGTGTCTTACCCCTCGAAGGTGATCCCATGGACCCTCAACAAGTGGTGGCTAGTCCCCTATCATCTAACACTCAGGCTACGAGCAGTGAACGTGAAACGAAACTCAAAGTCTCACCTGCCACCCCTGCAGACAAAGATACAAGTACCGCGCGCCAGCAACTGAGTCAAACGAGCCCTGATCTCACATCGGGCACTCGAAATGTTAAGGAAGGGCAAAGGGATGTTCAAGGCGACCCAAACGAGCTACCCGCCAATTTCGATCGGCCTCTGATGCCGCCCAACGAGCCTGCAAAGCGCTCAGTGCTCCTCGAGGCTCTAGCCTCGAAGTACAATCAAACAGTGCATACAAAAGCACTCACCAGTCCAGCTAAACGTTCTCGCATGCATCCCGAAGCCGTGAATGAGCTGCGACGCCTGCAACAACTGAGTTCTCGCCCAGAACTGTCTTGCCTGTCAAACTCAGCACTCAAACTCGAAAATTCACTGCTACTCGCCAGAAACGATCAAATCCCTCGAAAAAACCACATCAGAGCAATGCCAGGGATGGATAGTCTTGGTACGAAAAGCAGCTTGAATGGAGGGGGCGCCGTCATGGAGATAGAGGGAAAATGAGCCCAGTGCGAGGCTGTGGAGCCACAACACAACGATCAAGAACGGACTGCTTACAAATCGTGCACGCGCAACAACAAACATCCGAAGTACACAACGAAGTATCCCGGTGCTTGAATGCTACACTACGGAGACACTGCCGCTGCAAATTCACACATATCCCACTGGTACATGAAGGTTGGTGATGTGTATGGACTTTATTTCACAAACCGTAACTCGCTGAGGGGTCGTGTTGGAGTTTAGTGCTGTTGAGTACACAGCGAGTACTGATTACATAATATTTCCATACCTGTCACCCGGTCTTTTTTCTCCATGTTCCTTAGACTTTGTCCTACTCGAAGACTGAGGTAATGTCATTCCTTCATTACTGTACTATATTTTACTTACCAGTTGAGTAGTTTACACTCCTTAGGTTGGTTAATATTATATAGACTTCGTCCTACTCGAAGACTGAGTTTACACTCCTTAGTTAAGTTGCTCTCACACTTCAGACACCCTCCAAAAGAAGGACAGGGAATTCGTACAAACTCGTTATGCTAGAGGGATTTCTGATAGGCAGGTTAGTCCATGCCAGAAGACTATGGTTGTTCATACCAAGAGACAGCACAGCGTTGGCAGAGATAGAGGAGGCATTTGGAGCAGGCAAGGAAGAAGAAGCCAAGGAGAGTTTCAAGTTAGAGCTGGGAGAGGAGGATGGTGATGAGGAAGGGTAGAGAGTGAGAGAGGAGGCAACCCTGGAGTGTCACATATGTAGAAGGGGGCACATGGAGTGGGGAGTGTGAGAATGGAAGCTGGGAGCAGGAGCAGTGGGAGTGGGGACAGGGAGTGCAGGGGTCCCAGCAGAGATGGGTTGGCAGGTGCAAAGTTGTAGATTAGTCATCATTGTTGTTGTTGTTCCAGTCAGGCATCAGGCATCAGGAGCAACCCTGGCTTATCCACTGGTCACTTGATTTGGTGGTCAGTGACAGTACTCACAGCATATGAATGCACCCATCTACCAAGTGCCAATCCCTGGGGGGGGGGGGCCAGAATAAGTGACCAGTTGCTTATTTTGCCAGTGAAGGAGCCCACTCACCAAGTCAACTTGTTCCAAGGTTTGATCAGTCTAGTCATCAAAAGTGTCAGAGATATTTCCAAATAAGGAAATGATTTCCCACCACCACTCACCTTGATCCCAGGTCCATCCCATCTAGTCCCAACCTTCAGGATGTGGTTCCCGAGATTCTTGGCAAACTTGAATGGCCTGGGACAATCCTTGTGAGTGCAATGACAGATGAAATTACTGTCCTCATTCCTCTCCAAGTCTACTACTTGATTGGTGTGAGGGAGTTGGATGGTAGGCATGGCTGAGATAGATGGTGGTGGTAAGAGAGAAAGAAGCAAAAAGGAAAAATTCCCACAGTAAAAACTATATATATAAATACTGGAAAACAATCCAGATGCAGTAACATCCCCATTTGGACATTCCCCATTAGGAAAATTTGGTCATCCTGATGTTATATTGGTTGACTCTTTGGTCAATGACAAGTGTCTGACTGCTTATTTTGCTTGGCTTTGTGGGCCAGAATAAGCGACTGGTTGCCTATTCCTTGGGTGCTTGGTTGGCCATCATGGTTCAGAATGAGTGACCAGTCACTGGTTGTTTGGTGAGTGCATCTGTGGCAACTGATTGATGGCTTGTGCCAACTGGGTCACTACTTGCTGGTAGCTACAGTTCTGCTCTGCCCAAAATAAGCAACCAGTCACCTATCTTCTGTGCCACTCACTACCAGTCTGTAGTTCACAACTTCTCACCTTGGCTCTAGTCAACCAGTGTCTACTGTCTACTCTTGTCAGTTCTTTGACCCCTTGGAATAAGCAACCAGTTGCTTATTTTCTCCCCAGCCAGAGTTGGCATCTCACTTTCACTTGTGATCTTATGGTTCATAGTTGCCACTTGGTAGTCATCCTGCTGACCCTGGAATAAGTGACCGGTCGCTTATTTTTGACAGTGAGGTGGGGTGGGTGGTCTGTGGGAAAGTCTGTGGGAAAATTCAGTGGACTGTGGGAAAAAGTAGTGGACTGTGGGAAAGTCTGTGGGAAATTTTCCATATATGGAAGGAGTCTGTGGGAAAGTCTGCAGACCACCTGCCATATTTGGGAGTGCAGTCTGCAGAGTCTGTGGGAAAATGGGGTGGACTGTGGGAAAGTCTGCAGACCACCTTCCATATTTGGGAGTGCAGTCTGCAGAGTCTGTGGGAAAATGGGATGGACTGTGGGAAAGTCTGCAGACCACCTTCCATATTTGGGAGAGCAGTCTGCAGACTGCCTTCCATATATGGCAGGCAGTCTGTGAAGTCAAGCTTGACTTTGGCATTAAGATTATTAGGCAGGCTTTCTGGGAGGTTGGATCATTCTTCAACTCCTGCAGCGGGGAGAAGATCCTAAGAGAATCCGAGTTCTGGACATCAGACTACCCTCACGTGTCGATTTGCGCACAGGCAGAGCCCAGCACGCCACATTTCTCAGGGTCGATATTTCCGACGCACAAGCCCATTTCAGATGCTTTTTGGGCACCATGGCCCGAGGAAGGTACCAACGATGAGGGAATAACTGTATTTCATTCTGCAGCGACCATTCGCTACTGCGAACGAATTCCTGCGCTTTTCTCCCGCTCAACGGATGTCAACTATGAGGGTACCAAGAACGTTATCATGGCTTCAAAGGATATCGGTGCTAGCATCCTGGTTTACACCTCCTCAACAGCTATTGCAGTCAGGCGGTCGCGTTTTTGGCTGTGGCCATGGGAGACACGCCCCCAGTTTTTCGTCCAAGTCATCAATGATGATGACAGTCTTATACCAAAGTATCACGAGCACTTTTGCTCCAACTACGCTGCGTCCAAGAGGCTGGGCGAACTAGCTGTTCGAACTATGGATGAATCACAGATGGGGGACCTCGCATCTTAAGAACTGGTTGCATCTGACCCGGAAACGGTGTTTTCAGTCCTGGTGGTGACATTGTGTGTGGTTCGTACCTTGTTCGCAAGTTTAATCCTACATGGTTTAAGAACATCCTGCAATCCTATGTTTACGTGGAGAATTGCGCCCTGGCACACCTATGCCATGAGCAGCGACTGATCAAACTGGAGAAAGGAGGGGCGAACCCAGATATTGGAGGTCAAGCTTTTACCATTACGGACACGGGGCCGCCGTGCACTGTTGCGGACGTGTGTCTCAGCCTCTCAACGCTGGATAGCGCGTGCAAGTTCCCAAACTGTTCTCCCACCCTTATGCTATCCCTTGCACACGTCATCGAGGTGCTTTACGTTTCCAAAACCTTACTTTCGACGTCAGACTCTGTCTTGGTCGTGCTATCGCTCGAATCCCACTGTCGCTCGGTAGGGATCTCATCAAATTACAACCATCCCCGTTTGCAGCTTCTAATGTGCATCTGATCGTCGATGACACCAGGGCGCGTCTTTCTCCCTCTGACGGTGGCCTGGGATACAATGGACCCTGCACGACTTTGCAGGGTATATGTAAGACGGCCGATGCTCATTGTAAGGCCGGCGAAGAGAGATCACAGACGGGAGGGATTGATTTACACCGCAAGGCTTGGAGAATGCCAAAGTGCTTGGGCAAAGTGCAGAAGTCAGTTGAGGAGCAGCGGGTCAAGAGTCCCATCACCACTTTGATGGGTGATGCAGAAGCTGCGGGTTCGGTGTTGTCTGGTTGATCCTAGGAAGTATGGGATGTAACGATCTCCTAATCCAGAGTTTAATATGCATCATCCTATGTCCATTCAGAATTACCCGCCTGTTCGTGGTGGTGTGAGAAGGTTCGCGGTAATGAGGTGTCAGTGGAACTTTCGAGCCCTACCAGCATCAGTATATGAATAACAATTTCCTAAATATTCCTCTGGATGTCTCATCAAATTATGCACCGTGCTTCAAACCTTGGTAGACGAGCAGGTTACAGTGTGAGCAGGCTGTGCATCAAGAATAGGATGTCAGCAAGAATCGCACAAGATGTAGCAGTAATGATGGCCAAGGCCTCGTATCTGCAACCGAATCGGCACCCCAAGATCGAACAAGCACACTGCACTCGCAAGAGCTCCGACTGCAGTGTCCAATCATGCTCGGGAAGGGATAGTTATCATAGGCATGGTCGCACACGCGAAGGGTTAATTGTGCAGCTTTGTACTGACAAACCGGAAGCCCCGACTGCATGACGCATTGACAACTCAATATTGTACCACCATCCATCCAAGAACCAGATCCTCAGACACCACAAGAAAATTCATCGAACGTAATCGCAAGTTCGTACAGATCAACGGGTATATATTTACTCTCATATATGCCGACCATCATTATCTAGTCTCCTTGCTAGATGGAGGGCCTAGCTCTTCGTCTGCGGAGTAGTAAACTGTAACGGTTTGTTGTAGGGTTATTCGAACGTCAAGCCCTCCGTCAGGTCTTCCGTCAGCCTGACTTTTTCGAGGCTGGGATGGCAACTCCACGCCTTGCTCCCTACCCGCACGTCGTGTGAGGATAGTGATGCTGCGTGAACCTCCTTCCCTTTCAGCTGCTACTTCTAGGAAGTGACTGTCACAAGGCAGGTCATTCAAGGGCGTCGAGAGACGCTCACCCCTTAAATGAATCAGAATACGTTGGCTCATTATCCAGGTCACGGCATATCCAAGTGAGGGTCTACGAATGAACTGAGAACAAGCGCCAGCACCACACAAATCAGAATGACTTACGCCGTGGACTATGGTGCCGATAACCAAATGAGAAACTCGTGATAATTTCTGCAACAGAAGTCAAAGCTTACCTGGGCAACTACATTGGTCCCCCGGTACAGGATGAGGTTTAAGGCATTCACGGCTTGTGATCGTTCAGCTCGGTACCGCCATATGAAGGGAGAAGACGCTCACCTGTCAGCGCGACGAAGAATATCAGGCCATCGTATAGTAAACTACCACATTCCCATTAGAATGACTTTACGGGCCACTCGCCACAGATCTTACACTCGGATCAATTGATTGAAACTACTCGCAGAATCGCTAGTCAGCTTCACCATCCAAGGAAGTGGAACGGCACGTACCGACTGTAATGTGTTTCATATTCGAACAATCGTACTGTCGAAATACCCAGTGTGACTAGATCATAACAGATGGCAACTAGATAGAAAATCCAGCTGGCTGAACTCCCAGAACTGGTGCCCGAGATACAGCTGTCATCAATCAATCGATCAAATGACGACGTATCGAACAACACTGATGACTCACCTTCCCTGCAACGCGTGATAAGCCGTGTCAGTTCCTACTCATGTATAAACAAACTTGCGTTGATAACTTCAGCTGGGAATTGATGATCAGTATCACTACGATATGAGTACGTGATAGTCAGTCTCACGGGTGCGATGATACAGATTAAGAAACCATTCAAACTAATAAAAAGAGTAGACTTCAGACTTCAGCCTCAAAGTTAAATGGGTTCCAGAATGACGAACCGTAACCGCGATGGTATAGCACACAAGAAGGAAATCCCGAATGCGCTTGTCTCTCCCAGTGATATTGAAGGTCCTAAGGGATGATGGGAATCATCACCAGAACTTGCAAGTGTATTCCAACCTGAACCCCAAGATAGCTTGCGATACCATGGTTTGTAGAACTAGGAGAGTTGAACAAGCAAGCATAGCACCTTGCCGGAATCTCACCTTTGAAAATGGGTGATACGTAGTAGTATTGACGGCAGGACTCTATTGTAAACGATGTTGCAAAAGCTCCGTAATTACTGACAATCATCGCGATGATACTGATGTATCTTCTCACCAGCTCGATGTGAGCATGTACAGGGAAATGAGGGGAGACTGCTCACCGAATAAGTATGAACAAAACGCAAGCCTGGCTATTCAACACTTCGTTAGTTCACGCAATAGTTGGGATAAGGGAGTTACACTACCTCATCCGCAAGACATGAGGTTGACTGCGGTAAAAACGGTACTCGATGGGCAACGTCAGGAAGTAGCTGGCAAACGGATCGCAATCATGATTAATACCAAGAAAATTTAGTACTCACTCGTAGAAAGCGATGGACATGGAGGCGACTCTGAAATAATACTCCACAGCAGTGCTTCCTCCGAAAACGGCGGTGTCCCGCTCGGTGACATGATGCAACATCCCGCTGGAAAGCACGGTATCGGGCATCAACAGAGAGTTGTTTACCGTCGCGCGGTTGAAATTTCACCAGCGTTTCAGGTGGATAAAAAGAGCTCGCAGCACCTTAGCACAGACCTTAGCGCAAGCTGTTTTACTAGAGTTGAGTTGGCCGTCACGAATTGCTTCAAAGAAAGGCTCGACAAAGCGAATGGGGCTAACGAGCGAGAGGGCGAATCAACGGGAACAACTTTGGCATGTAGGTTGAGGTGGAACGTAGGACCTGCGACGAATCAAAAAGCCCTGGAATCAATTTGTTTAAAATCTTAACATTGCTGTGTGTTCAGCTTCCGGTGAGCCATCCTGTAGACGAGCTTGGACAATTACAGTAATATTCCATCAAAGGCTCCGCCCCCCCGTTTTCCCCATCCATATGTACTCGGTTCGATCTGATAAGGGCTGTGTGTATGAAGGCGACAAGAGTAAGAGGCATCTTCACCCTGTCATGCGGCAGCGGCAAGTACTTATCCGGGAGTTGAACCTCAACAGTGCGGCAAGGCGAGGGGTTTAGCTTGGGTCTCAGGTGTCGAGATCCATTGACGCACTCCCCAACTCGATATTCAGTTGAAAAAACAGCCTCTGAACAGATCTTTCATTTCAGCTAGCTGTGTGAGACCCCGAGCACACCTGTGGGAAATATACGGAGCTAGCAGGGCTCATTTGTTCTACAAAGCTCAAAACTAAAATCGTACGCAAGATACTTTGTAGCCGCCAGTTTCCGACTCAATTAGAACTTTGGTCACCAGCAACAGTACACTGCAGGCTGCACAATTGACAATATTCTCCCACACAAATGGACATAGAATGCACGTGCAACAAATGACGCATGTCCAAGCTGGCACACCGAAATGTTTGTTCAAAATTCCACCTGGCATGCACTCAGCCTGTGTCAATCCACTCAGGTGCGCTTGGGGTCTTACACCTCCAGCAGATTTTTCCGCCAACCTGTGAAAACTGCTGTAGGTAATAGAAGCATGGCAACTCTATTAAACCTTCACCTTCTAACCGTGACGTGGCAATACTTACTTACCCGGTCACCCCTGTGCACAATGAAAAGGTCGAGAAGCCCCCAGCGGGCAGTCATTAAGTGCCTGGCAAATATAAAAGCCCATAAGTATGTCAACTGAACAAGCCAACTAATCTTGACAGCACTTCCACGATACACTCAACTTTTTTATGGAACAACTACTGTGCAATGGTGTAATTTTTAAATGCTGGCATAACTTTCTAGATCTGTCAAAGAGAAACCATATTGTTACAGTAGCAGCACAGAAACAAAATAATCGAGAGCCTTTCCCATTGCTGTTAAATCCCACTATGGCCCGCTGCCTTCACGATAGAGTTACTCACCAGAACGGGGAGGTCCTTCCTTCTTTGATCCTGTGAAGGGGCCAGCAAAAATCCAGTGCTCACTAGCCATGCCAAGTAAAGGCCCATCAACTCATCTGAGACCGTAGGCCACCTGTGATTCCCACGTATGTAGTCTAATTAGAAGTGGACATCTGGCATGTATGTCAGTCTAATAATCTCCTCCCCGCCCCAGAGCCTCTGGGACTGGAAACACCCCTCAGATGAAATGGGAAGGTGAAGCAGACCTTGTACTTCTGAATCCAAACCTAAGTGCTGTGTGCTGAGTAGCTCGATGAACTTCCATCCTTGTGTAACAAGCATCTATAAATTGGATGTAATATATCTGGATAAATCCATGGAGTAACTGCAGGGCAACAGGTACCACAGGATCTGTGACAATGTCCATATACTGTATGTGCGACATACTGTCTGTCTAAAAAGGTGCTGGGTGTTCATCAATCGTTTGTTGCCTACTGTGCAACTGCGAATGTGAATAAAGCGGTGAAGGAGGGTGAGACTGTCGTGGTGATGATGCATTGCTTGATACGAAATTTGACGACTGGGAAAAGGAGTTACGGGAATGCGACATGGAACTGTTCCGCGAATGAGAGTCACGAGAGAGCCGTAAGGACCACTGGCGTGGTAGCAGTGAGCCCAGCGTAGTGGAGCCCGACTCTTGTGTATAAACACTCGGGTCCTCCATCGATATCTGCGATGAACTGTCGGGATTAACACCTGGGTCACGAGGGACCATTTGCTCTGGCGGCCGGCTCGTTTCCTCGCTTTCAGGTCTTCCCTTCTCCAGCGCTGAAAAATCGGTGGACGACCTGGTGCAATGTCTCCAAAGATAAGGTGCTGCCAAGTTAACGAGTATGTTGATGAACATGACAACAACTGCCACGGATATGAAAACTGCAGTAACAATACCAATTACCACGCGGGGGATAGCACCCATACCGATTGCTTCCACAAAGCAGACAAGTAAGCCAGTGCAAATGACTCTGGTAATTGCCAGATAAGTAGTCAGAACGTCTGCTCCTCTGGTTTTGTGCGGACGAAGAACTATAAGAGTCGCAAGTGCCCCCACCTCGATGACCAGGAGGGATATGATCTGCACTTCGCCATCTGCGTGGGCAAATGCAGTTAAAGTAGCCTTAAGTAGAGTGGCGATAAGTAGAGGTAAAGCGGCATAATACCGCTCAGACCGATATAGTGCGAAGAGGGGGCCAACGCCAACCAAGTACTTGGGATCGGTGTAAAGTGTAGACGGTGTGCCACGAACCGCAAGGCGACCGGCAAGAAACAAACAATAAGAGAGGAATCCTGCGACCACCAAGAATAATAGAACGGAGAGAAGGACTGAGAGCCATGAATCCTTAAGAGTCCATTGATACATGGCAAATATTGACACCGGAGTAAAGGCAATGAGGAACTGTCATACCGAGATGAGACAACGCACTCCGCATAATGAAACGGGCGTACCAAGCGGAGAAGCCATGCTCGAGCCAATGCTGTGTAACGCTCTTGGAGATCTGGGAGAGAACCTGCTTTTGCACTACTTCGACGAGCTAGGTATGCCACAATTCCGTATCCAATGCCAACGGCCACAAGGAACATAGCGAAAACCATCAGCACGGTCAGGAAAACAGTCATGAACGCATTCGCTGTCGCAACCCCGACATAGTTCACATAAATGGGAATCCCAGCTTGCAGGACGTTGGAAGACGAAGACGTGACGAGCTGCACGGTACCGGCAGTATCTAGTTGCTTCACATCCAACATTGCGGGCGAAGCGTAGTTTTCTAGTGCCGAATTCGACCAGGACAGAACAGTTTCTTGATTAATCTCGAGAAGTTGAGATGTTCCAGAGACAAACATGGCAGCGGCCGCGTTGTATGGGCTGAGCTTTCTATTAACGAAGGCCACTGCAGAACCTCCTGATGCATCAGCCATTGTACCACCTGTAAGATGCCGCATGTTATTTATCGCTGTCTGGATGGGGAAATTCGAAAGCAAGCCCAACGCCCATCCAAAATTGGTTGCAAAGGCGATATAAACCGAAGAATAATTAAGGTCGAGAAGAGCAGTCGAGGCTGCCCACTGATACAGATAGAAGAGGTCGAGGAAACGGAAGGGGAGAAGGCTGTCCGGCGCAGCTGAGAACCAGACAGCGGAGAGCAGTGTGAGGAGAGCCAGACCACTTGTTGCCCATTCCACCCCTACCTGATGGGCAGACCAGCCATTCGACAATGTCGCTTGAACACAGGCTTTCAGTGCACCGGTATTCACCTCCGTCAGTGACAATTGAGCGTATCTGTAAGGCAGTGAGATAAGGAAATCACCTCCGTGACAGAACTTACGCCTCGAGGTCCGGAATCTTGAAAGCTATTTCGGGGACCTTCTGACTTAAGCCCAACGACGATGGAAGGGGAATGGTGTCAGAACCAGTGAAATTGTAAGTCGGGAGCGGGCACAGTGCACCATTGAACAGGGAGCAAAGATCAATTGTGAAATTCACAGGATGCATCCCGTACACATTCAGGAAGACATTGGCCGATACATTTACGTCCGGTTGCTAAACAAGTGTTTAGCAGAATAAAGTGAACAAATTGACTGACTGACGCACCACGCTCGCCGCTGAGATGTTGAACCACACTGATGAATTCTGCTGGAAGTAAATAACGTCAAATTGTTGGATAAGGAGAGCATCCGGTTCTGAGCAGTAGGTAACGGACGACGTAACTAGTGAGAGGGGTGAGGTCTCTGCGGCAAGAAAGGAGTAACAATAGACCTACAAAGGGTGTCACCTTGGCAGGCAGCTAGAGGAGAAAAGGTAAGAAGTAAAGACGCAAGGCGTCGCAGCCGGGCGACGGAGAATAACATCAATGGTGTCGGAAAGAATGGTCACGGACCAGAGGAAGGTGTGTAGCCAGCTATCGCAAAGGAATAGGCAAGCCTCGCCTGGTTATGATATAAGGTGGCTCCGTTAGCTGCGTGTTGGGAGCATGTCATTGTTCCATACTTGCCGTTCTATTGTCTCTATCAAGGCTGTGGCTACGCAACGCCCTCGTTGTCTTCCTCCGTGACGGCACAGACAGCCACGTACCCACACGCTCGCGAGCTGCAGGCTTTGAGCAGATCAAGGGTATATCACTGCCGTGGAACCACCCTGCACTTGACTTTCGCGAACGTCGGTTTGAACATGCCTTGAAGTAAAGTTTACTAGTACATACCCTTTACTCGTGACGATGACGAATGGGAAACAGCCTTCATTACGTAATTGGGTCTATTTTGACACTTTTTTCTTTCCACGTGTGCCACAGCTTGGACCCACTGGCAGGACCGAAGGAAGCTTGGTGCTCCCTCCCATCTGCGAAGGTACAGCAAAGGCTAACGTACTGCGCTGACAGAGGGAATGCATATTTTTGTATGGACGGCTTTGGCGTAACTTCAATGCTTTTCAGGCGTGCCGTACGAAGGACCAAGCTGGCCATTGCATCATTCACTTATGCGGCGGTCCACGGTAAAAGAAAAAAGTACACTCCTGATGTCATCAACACGTATTCCTAGTGCGTACGCGAACCTCTCTGCTGCTCTCATGCAAGTCGTTGCAGACGCCAGAGCTGATTACGACCCTCCGATCTTTCTCCCAACGTTACAGGGTTACCAGGCGTGAAACACCCATTGTTCGCAAACTCGACGTCCAAGTAAGTATGCGGAACGAACAACCTATGATATCACATTATGAAGCACAGCCGTCAGCACGGCGTCACCATAAACCATAGTGTAATCGTCGTATGCCGATCCACACTGGACCGAGAAGAAACACCCACCTAAATATATTCTCAAAACCTGGCTCGCTCTCGATACCCCAGCAGAATGTAAAGGGCGTCCCCGCTAGTTTAGCACCGTACTCTGGGTCGATTGCAGTGTTGAGAAAGAGTGGATCCAGGAGGGAACAAAGTGCGTAGTTTCCATCGCTGTCTCGTCGCAACATCCACTAACGTTGGTATGTTGTTATCAGCTACCAATGCAGAGCCCATGTCAATATCAACCCGCTCACCTTTTGACCGACGACGTTTCGGAATTCTTTACCAACAACTGGGATATGTCAACGACAGCGTCAATCGTAATGCACCCGCAAACGACGTGATGGACAACAAGGGAGATGTTGTAGATAAAGGCATGACATACCGGAATAACCACCTTCTGGTCCCAACATCTCGAGACAGATGTTTGTTGCTTCGACGTTAATGATGGCATAGACCCCGTTTTGAATGTTAGCCATGATAATCTGGAAAAGCGTATCGGCAAGCGTGCGCCGGAATTTAGGACGTGGAGGCATGGATGCACGTTAATCTTATATACCTCAATCAAGACCAAGGGACCATCTTGTGGGGGGAGTCGGAGCCAGTGAACCACCAGTCATTGTTCCCTCTTTTCGTCGAGCTGCATGACCATTGGGCGACAGCCTGGGGTTCAGGAAGTCGTGGTGATGTTGGTAGAGACAAACCAACGATCCGTCATTTCTGCAATAACCGACGACGGATAAAAACTTAGCCGGTGACGTTCCTGGTTCAAGGGTCGCTATAATGATGGTTTTGGAGAGGCTTGGATGCTTTATCTATGGATTCTTTCCCGGTTCAACTAGCTTCCCTGAAATATGAACGAAACGTGACGCTGAGGACAATGCAATTTCGTTCACGTCTACCGCATGCCTTTCGGTCCGCGCAAACTCGTGCTGGCCTCGTGTTCAGTCTATCTTCCCTTTCAACTGTCACTGCTCTCTTGGTATTAGCGTATGCCATATGTCGTGTGGCCATTAGTTACCTCCGCGCCTTTCTGTCTCGACCACAAAAATGCATCAAGGCGTGGTCCCGGGCCTCGCAGATACGTCTGATCGATAAGGTGATCCGTTCATACATGCTACGCCTGGTCAACGCTCTCACCTGAGGCCTTTGTGGAAGTTTGAGTTCGTCATGGAAGCCACGAGAAGCCCGTGGACGGGCCGATGACCCTTATGACGCTGCAGTACGCCACCAATCAATACTTGAAGCTTGAGCCACTGAGTGCCAGCAACACTGCAAAAAGCTGCCAATCATTAGTCGGGCCGATCCAACGAGTCCACCCCGCTGTGAATAAGTTGGTACACTGAGAAACAGAGTTCTCTCGTCGAACCACTGATACCATTAGAGGACATCGCTTACCGTGACGCCAATGCGTGGTGAAGTTCATACCCGTTGCGGAACTCCCTCCCGGGCTACTAGTTCCAGTCCCGCGTTTCAGTCGGCACCCTGTGGTGAACGTCATATCTAATGCCGCTTCGATGACCTGATCCCAATCATGCCGGCCATCACACCCCGCTCCCTCCCACTTCACCATGATCCCCACGAACGAGTCGAAAGCAGCGTCCCCAAATCCGATAGAAGGACAGCCCCCGCGCACGATATGTATCCAACTCCCTGATCTCCTCACCGCATGTAGTCCATTTGAGCTGCGGACGAACGGACACTGCAAAGTCATCTCGCAAGCATCCGAAAGGTGGCTCCTCGATTGCGGGGTTGTATTGCCGTCAATGAAATGGCGACCAGCGAAAGTCGGCTTGTTGGCAGCTGCTTGTTATCCTACAGCAGATGCCCCTCAGTTGAGATTGATGGCAGATGTCCTTGGATTGTTGGTGTATCAGCTCGATTGTCGGGCGTTAGGAACGTCGATTGATCACAGTGGCGCAGAGGGTGAATGTATTGATATTGCCAGAATGGAGCAAGAGATCTTCTCGCTGTGAGTGGCCGAAGTCGTTCCATTCAAATTCCAACGTTCATTGTTTGACCATCTCGTCGATTTCTAAGGCTGTCTGATCGCCTCTCTTCCGCAGCGTACCGGAATCCAGGGTGGTATATCCGATTCCGCAAAGCCCAACGTGCATTTCTGGACGCGCGTTGCCAGACTCCAGCGTTCGAGGCTGGCAATCTCGAGAGCTATATGTCATTTCGGAGGCAACAATGCGGCTTCCTTATCCCGCTCGAAATGATCGCGTACGCAAAGGACCTACGTCTACCTGAAAGCTTCCTTTCAAGTGAAAGATTGGAGATCCTGCGGGACTGTGTATGTGATATTGCTGCGTTGTCCGAGGTACGTACGTATCACTCGTACTCGTTCATCGATGCTGGCCATACTCAAGCTGTTGTAAATCTATATAACTATAAAGGACATCGTTTCTTGCGCAAAAGGGACCCCAATAGATCCATTAAATGTTCTCTCCATTATCGAGAGTGGGTCACTGGAAGATGCGCTCGCGATGGCAGGAAACATCGTCAACCAGCGCGTCAACGCGTTTCTAGATGTTGAAGGGGCTCTATTGCAAGGGTTGACGACGGACACTGCGAAGGAGAATGAGGGAATTAGGAGCTATGTGCAGGGTCTGAGGGATTGGGTAGCTGGGTTTGTGAACTGGTTGTATGAAACGGAGAGGTATTTCGGTGAGAAGGGGAGCGAAGTGAGAGCGTTTGGGTGGATCTTTGTACCCGTCAACTGACTGCGCAAAGCCTCAAAGGTAGTATGTACATAGTACGTGTATAGACCTTCTTATACTGTAACGAATCGCGGCTCGTAACGCCTCGGAATATTCCTCACCACTTCGCCTCGGAATTCTCTTAGTTTACACTCTTGTCACCGTTTCTTTCTTTCCCTTTCTTTTCTCTTTTTAGTTACTCGTTTGTCTCCCGCCGCACTCTGAACGTATATAAACCCTTAGCACTCGATGTATTTTCCTCAGTTGATCTCGAACAGAGAAACCTTGGATAGTTCTATCGCGAGCCTTCTAAGCCCCAACTCTACCGAGAACCGACTACCGTGTGGCCGAAAACTTCCCTTTTCCGTCATATATTTTGAACTGCCTTTAAACTCTCTGCTTACTCTTTAAAACCGAACCCGATGTTGACGTTGCCCGCTCGTTACTGGCTTGATCACCTGGTGCGTAGTCGCTTCACCAAACCTGTTACTGATGTCTTCTTCTCTGTTTAACCCCAAAGCTATTAACGAAGAGATATGGCGCCGGTTCTGGTCCTTCGAACCAGAACAAGGCGGCCCTATCCGATTCGGTGGGATTACTGGTATAGACCATGAAATAGAAGTGCCTACCGAATCCATTAATCCCTCAGCTCACGAACCCTCGGGATTTGTGAGGACAAGGGACAATGTCCTATTAGGCCGCGCCGACCTTGGAAACCCCGAGGAAAGCGTGAACGACGTGCTGAAAGATGCAGTCGAGCAGCTGGTCCACGAGCTCGGGAGCACGCCACGCGGCTGTGCCCCAGACCCCCCAGTATTGACTGGAGAGGACGTTGATGCGCACGCAGGAACAGGCGAGGGCTTCGAGAAGCCACGCTCGCCCGCGAAAAGTACTGTATCGATAATAAGGATGTCAGTATTATTAGACCAGAATCACTGGCCTGCATGGATGCACGACGAACCTGATCCAAAATCCGAGGATGGAAATAAATTTAGCCCTAAGCTGTTATGGTCAGACCTTGTACAAAACGAGGAAGAGTTACGGAACTCTGTCCCGCAGTGGTATGGAATACCTAGCGCAAATATCCCCAAGAAAGATAAGAAACCGGCTTCAGAAAGAAGCATGCCAAGACTTACTAAAGACTTAAAGGAAAAGTGGAGGGCCCCCACTCCTATTGAAGTCGCAAAAGAATTACCTATCGACGAAAATGTTCCAGAAATAGTGGAACATACCAAACATATGATTAACAAACTGAAAGATGCCGGCCTGGTCGAGCAGCTCGACAGTGCTGAGGCGGTGATCCGCCAACAGCAGGCCATCATCGAGTCTTTAAAACGACAGAAAAAGCGTGAGTCCGTAAAGCCAGAACCTTCAGGACTCAATGCCGAGCAGAAACAACGCTTGAGAGAAATAGTCATCGACTCAGGTGTGCTTGAAACTAAGATTTTCAACGAGACACAAGAGGAACCTACTGCTAACGCTAAGCTGGGTTCCAAAGCTGTAAAGCCGTCAGAACTGCTGAATCATGAGAAGATTGCAAAGCCACACCGTCAGAAGAATAAAGAAAACCTGAATAAGGAAACTCACATTGCCTGAGCATCGTCTGTATTCCCGTGTGAGAGCACCGTACTTCGTGCGATGCATGGGGACCCCAGTAATAGCAGTAGCTCTTCGAGCTCAGACGACACGGAACAGGGACGACATGGACCTAACGACAACCCACCGTATCGACGACCCATCGCGCCAAACCCTTCACTGCAAGCATTTCACAATTTTTCTTCAGAAAACATGCTGAAAAAATTGAAGAAAGTGATACTCTTTTTTGACAGGTGTTTTCAAAGAGCAAAGGCAAAAATAATATTTGCTTTTCTTTGCATGACTTGCCACAAAACATTCAATGATGGTAATACCCATTAGTTTAGAAGCTAATCAGCACTACCATCAATTCATGTTTTTGCACAGAAAAAACAAAGAAAAGAAAATATTATATTTGCATTTTTTCTGTGAACACAGCCTAAATAGAAGAGTATCTCTTCTTTCCATTTTTTCAACATATTTTGGCATGAAAAATTTTGAAATGCTTGCAGTGCTTCATCAGGATCTTCCGATGATGATTCGTCATCGTCATCTGAAGATGATTTCTCGTTTGGGTCAGACTTCCTAGACGAAGAACCCTCATCTGTACTTACTGATGACTTGGACCGAACTAAGGCCCGTAAACGCGAGAAGAAACGGCGCTACCGTGCTAAGTTAAACAAATTAAAGTATCAGCAATCATTCTTGAAAGAAGACCTGCCGTTTACTTACCGCGGCGAAATACAGGTTGGCTTATTCAAGAAGTGGTGTCGCGAGTTGCACGACTGGGTAAAACGAGCCTGCCTGGACCGAAAGAAGAGTATTAGGGTCGCAGGAAAGTATCTCGACGGACGTGCTTACCGATTCTACGAACGAAACGTTCTTGACCTCAAAAAGAAATATAACCTGTCGACATTTTTTGAGGAGCTCTTTGACTACGTGTTTCCTGCGGACTTCCGAATGCAGCAGTGTGATAAGTTTGATGCGTGCCGCCAAGATGGACGATCTGTGTTAGACTTCCTCAGGAAGCTTCAAGAAATCGCTGACACTGTTGGAGATATCAGCGACAAGGATATCGTGTTAGCGTTCTGGAGACGATGCCAACCATACTTACGCGCAGAACTCACCAGAAACGGCTATGACGCCACCACCATCTCAATTATAACACTTGAGTCAGAGTGTGTAAGGTACGAAAAGGCAAAACGTGTTATCGATGAGGATCGTAACCGTAGGCCTCAGCAATCACGTGACCGAAATTACACGTCTCGTAGGCAAAGTACGGATCAGCTGAGCGCTGCATCTGTTAAAACAACGAATGTACCCGGCAATACTGCTAATAACGGGCGACCCGTGAGTAGTCGCAACCCTCAGAAGAGTTCTAACTCTCAGCAGACGGCATCGAGCGACAAAGAACGCAAACGATGCCTTCGTGCCAAAGGGAAATGTTTCAATTGCGAGGGTACTGATCATATCGAACGGAATTGCCCAAAACGGTGGCAGACCCAGGGAAAACGCAAAGGACCCCACGTACGTCTAAACAACATTGACCTATCCCCAGCAGAAGTCAGGCTTGCTGCTATTGAAGAAGGCACCGACTTAGGACTTTTCGCTACTGGCACAACCTGTTCGGAAATGATTGAACTTCGACAAGCAAAGAGGGATCTTGTTAAGGCACAGGCGCTATCTACTTTGTATGATGCTGTGCCGCTAACCCTTGACCAAGACGTTGACCCAGGGAACTCCCCATTCCAACCCGGACGTTTCACGATAGAGGACTATGGCGGTCCAGATACGTATTTACTCTCTGACCATTACACCCTCGATGATCACATCGTGTATTATGAAAATCTAATTGATCCAGAATTTGATATCGTGCGCCAGCTACATTTGCAGAAAACAGAATGCTATGACGAACTAGTCTTCGACAGGCGAGAGACGCGCTGGCATGGCCCTACCCCTGCTATACCTGAGTGCCTAAGAGAGACGTCGCTGACCTGTGCAGCTACGATATCAAGAAACAGCGGCGGAGATTATCCCACCGCAACTAACGCTATTGAACGAAACACCGCTCGAATCAAAGGAGTCACACGACTGCTCCCAAAACCAACCGTAGTGGTGGTACGTATTAATGACAAGCCATGCCGAGCATTGCTCGACTCTGGATCATCATCCGATTTCATTTCTACAACACTGGTTGATCAACTGCAGCTGACCTTGGACGTCCTTGACAGGCCGTTGAATCTCCAACTCGCAGTCTCGGGATCCCGGAGCAAGGTAAAGGCCACCACAACTCCGTGGATTTCTTATCAGAATATCCACGAGAAACGGACCCTGGACATAGTCAACATTGACTCGTACGACCTAATTTTAGGTATGCCTTTTTTATTCCAACATCAGATACTGCTCGGATTCAACCCAGCGCAAGTGACGGTGCGAAGTGACGCATCACTACCTATTCGAGGAGTACAAACGATTGCTTTGGAGTCCCACGCAGCCGAAGTTATGGGAGATGAGAGGGAAAAACTCCGAGAGGAGTTGCGAGCTTACGCAAAGGATATCTGTAAAGAAGCAATCGATACCCTGCTTCCCCCTCTCTGTGATATCAATCATGTTATTCCCCTTATTGACGAGAATAAAGTCTACTCATGGAGACCTTCCCGCTGTCCAGAACCCCTTAAGCCTCTCTGGCGCACGAAGCGTGATGACTACATTCGAACAGGCCGCTGGGAATTCAGTAGCGGTACTAATGCGATTCCTATGCTAATGCTAAAGAAAGCTACGAAGGACGGCAGCCTCCGTCTACGCACTGTGATTGATACTCGAGAACGAAACGCCAACACTCGAAAGTTAGCCTCGCCACTACCAGATATGGAGGCGATTCTCCGAAATGTCGTCTCGCACCCTTACAGGTCCTTACTCGATGGGAAGGATGCTTACGAACAAATTTGCGTCAGACCTGAGGACGTTCCTAAGACTTTATTCACAATGCCCGACGGAACGATGATAAGCCACGTCATGCAAATAGGTGATTGCAACGCCGGTGCTACATATCAGTCCTTAATGAACCATATCTTTGCACCTCACATTGGAGTTTTCATGGACGTTTATCTCGACGACATCGTAATTTATTCTGACACTCTGGAGGATCATATCGTGCATGTAAAAACCGTTATTGACATACTACGAAAACACAAGTTCTATCTGAGCGAACACAAACTACAATTTTTCATAGACGAACTACGTATACTTGGTCACGTTATTGACCAGGACGGAATTCGCATGGATCCAGACAAAGTTGATAAAATTGTTAGTTGGAAGATGCCAACCAATAAAGACTTACTGGCAGGTTTTATCGGTGCAGTTGGATATCTCGCCCCAGGCTGTGAGGGCGTTCGAATTCCACTTGGTCACCTGCATAAACTCACCGTGCCAAACTCACCATGGTGTTGGTCATTCACAGAACAGCGAGCGTTCGATCTAGTAAAAAGATTAGTTGATCAACACAGAGAAACCCGGCGTAAGACAATCGATTACTCACCGGGTCACCCACCCATAAATCTCTCCTGCGACGCGTGCCTGTCGGGGGGTAGTGGTGTGATTTGGCAAGGCGAAACCATCGAGAACGGAAATATTATCGCTTTTTGGTCGGGTAAATTCAACCTGGCACAGCAAAATTATCCCGTGCATGAACAAGAACTGTTAGCTATCGTAGAGTCCCTAAAGCGCTTTCAACACTTACTGCAAGGAACGAAATTCCGCATCTTCACCGACCATAAAGGTCTTGAATGGATCCAGACACAGCGAAAATTATCGCTGCGACAAGCTCGCTGGCTGGAAACTTTAGCTGACTTCGACTTTGAAATTACTCACATCCCTGGAAAGACGAATGTCATCATGGACGCACTGAGTCGAATCTATTCTGACGAACCGAAGGGCACTGTAAGAGCAGCGAGTGAATTTGTCAGCACCGAGGAGGAGCATGCACCATCTAAACTGATGCTAAATTTAGTGACAGCGCCCCTGTACACAGGCTCTCCAATTTTCCTCGGCGTGACAAGGAAACAATCCGGGGCACACGAGGCATTTCCTAATGCAAAACGAGTGATCCTTAAGTTGCCGGAAGAACCAACACGATCACTGGAGGGCGGGAGTCTGGAGACATTAGACTCACCTGCCGAACGTATGGTTCCTGACAACAGTGACAGGACAACAGAACCGGACACGTCACCCGAAGGAAATGACACCTGTCAGAATAACGTAGACCACCTGGAACCACCATGTGACCGCGAGGAACCGACGTCACTACCCGACTTCATAACAATGGTAGAGCAAGGAATAAATATTTACGAGGATATATGCCATCGATATGATCAGGATGCGTTCTTCTCGGATGTTGTTAAGCAACCTAAGAATTACAAAAACTTTGAAGCCGACAATGGCCTGATATACCTAAAAGACAAGGGACAGAAAGTACTGTGCATACCGGACATTAGGCTTGGCACCCGCCGCCTACGCGAGATCTTGATCTCACATGCTCATTCCATATTAGTGCACCTCGGACCCAGTAAAACAACCAATTATCTACGGGACAATGTCTGGTGGAAGGGAATCAATTCCGACATCGATAGCTTCTGCAAGTCGTGCACTATCTGCCAAGCGTCGAAGCCAAGTAACCACCCTAGCTACGGACTACTAGAAACCTTAGACATCCCTAGTTACCCCTGGGAAACAATTGGTATAGACTTTGTCGGCCCCTTACCGGAATCTCGGACACTTAACGGCACGTTTGACATGATACTAGTCATTATTGATTACCTAACAGTGATGGTGCACCTCGTACCAACGAAACAAACATACCGTGCGAAGGATGTCGCCGAGGTAATGTTCGACAGAGTATACAAGCATCATGGCATGCCGCGGAATATCATTAGCGACAGAGATTCATTATTTACGAGCACGTTCTGGAATAAGCTCAATGAGCTAACAGGTACTGAACTACGAATGTCATCCAGTTTCCACCCCCAAACAGATGGAATCACAGAACGAGCGAACCGTACTATCACGCAAATGCTACGCTCATGTATATCTCCAAACCAGAAAGACTGGGCTAATAAGTTACCGGCTATCGAGTTTGCTATGAATTCTGCACGCTCGGAAACAACCGGATTTACCCCATTTATGCTAAACAATGGACGAACCCCAAGATCTATGATCTGGGAAACTAACTCGGAGTTCCCCGGAGTACGTATCTTCGCTCAGCGAATGAAAAACGCTATTCTACAAGCTCACGATTCAATAATAGCTGCTCGAGTGAAACAGACTACTATGGCTAATCGCAGACGCAGGGACGCACCGTTCGCAAAAGGTGATTTAGTTTACCTGTCCACAACTAATCTCGCACTGCCAAAAGGACATGCATGAAAGCTGACGCCGAAGTTTATCGGTCCGTACAAGATCATTGACGACTACCGAAATAATACCTTTGTGCTAGACTTGCCACCGGAACTAAAGCAGCGAGGTATCCACCCTGCGTTCCATGCCAGTTTACTCCGCATTCACGTACCTAACGACGACCGACGCTTCCCAGGTAGACAACTACCACAGGTCATAGGGATAGGAAAAGTCGAAAACCTGTCAGTGAAGCGGATTAAGGATCACCATGGGAAAGGAGGTGAGTCCTTGTTCCAAGTCGAATACTCAAGTGGCGACGACGTATGGCTACCCCTGCACGAGGTGTCCCACCTCGAAGCTTTTTCTCAATATCTCGAGGCACTCAACGTCTCTAACGCTAACGACCTTCCCCGACGCACGAGCCCATCCTGAGACATACCCTTATTTGTGGTCTCCGCGGATGATAACGACGCCTGCCGCCAAGCATTTGACATCATCGACCGCATGTTGACGACCGACGACTGGGCAACTCCGCCAGCGCCAGCCGCCTCTCGCTCCTCGGCTTTCACGAAACCCCCTGTCCGAACTCGAAAAGCATATAAAAGACGAACGAGAGGTGCTCGTATAACCCAACATCCCCCTCATTCAAGCATGCACTTCACTCCTCTCGAGCTGGAACGTTTCCGTGCCACCGCTACAGCCATCCGCGATGGCTCCTTCGACATCAAACGAGACGTTGTACCTCCTGGATATGTCAACTTTTGTGTTCTTCACGCCGACGACCCAGACCCGTTCTTACGATACCCATTACCTCCTGCGTTCGGTCATGCACGCACTGCCCCGGCTAAGAAATCCAATCAAACTCGTCGCGGGAAAAGAGAGTCAGGCTACCTCACCCGAGTAATATTTGACCGGTTTGCAGCGGACACGGCCACTCGTAAGTGTGCTTGTCCGAGAAACACAAAATATTCTCATCGTGCCCCAGAGCGTGCTAACGCTAGCCGTGGAAATAAAGAATATCGCCGCCCTGGCCCATACAAGCCCAAAGGGCGCAACGGAGGACGCAACGAAAACAGGGATGACCATAAAGAAGGACGCCCAAAGTACTTCAAGAACCGTTCTCGCGACTTCCGAAAGACTGGACAGAAGTCTCCCCATACTGAGGGCTCCCAAGCGCCTGACTTTGCCGCCTTTAATGACCCCGCTAACGACCCGTTCCAAGGTTTCCACAACCTGGTCCCGAACGTAGACGACATGTTTAAAGAATTGGAGATTAACTCCTCCGTCGACGGTTCTCAGACCACTCCCATCGCCTCTACCGCAGGTCCTTCCACAGGTTGGACTTTCGTACTGATCCTTCTTGTGAATCTGCTCACATGCTTCATAGCCGCTACCTCCCCTATGAACAGTGTAGCGAACAATTGATCTTCTCTACTAAAGATCAGGAGGGCGAATGTAACGAATCGCGGCTCGTAACGCCTCGGAATATTCCTCACCACTTCGCCTCGGAATTCTCTTAGTTTACACTCTTGTCACCGTTTCTTTCTTTCCCTTTCTTTTCTCTTTTTAGTTACTCGTTTGTCTCCCGCCGCACTCTGAACGTATATAAACCCTTAGCACTCAATGTATTTTCCTCAGTTGATCTCGAACAGAGAAACCTTGGATAGTTCTATCGCGAGCCTTCTAAGCCCCAACTCTACCGAGAACCGACTACCGTGTGGCCGAAAACTTCCCTTTTCCGTCATATATACCTACGTCATGGTTGCCGTGGGAGCTGGTCCGACCATAAAATTGGGCCGTTCCTCTCTTCCTGCGACATGTCCGATTTGACCGTCCTCGTTTCTCCTACATCTGTCTATCCTAACCAAAGTCACTCCCTCACCAGTTTCCGTTTCAAAGCACGCACAAGTCCCCATGATAGTCACTCCCGAAAGCCTGTCATGGTCGTACTCGAAAGCGTTGACGAATCAGACGAACCCCCGCCTTCTCCGGTCCACGTTCGTTCGCTGAACACGTCCGAATTCCTTTCTCCTCCAGAGCATACGTTCAGAGCTCCCTCCGCACAGTCTCCGTCCGACTCTACCAACTTGCCTCCACCCCGTACCTTCCATGATATGGGGATCTTCACGCATGTTCCCCCACGGCGGTCGTTTTTTTCGTCCTCATTTTCGGTCAAGACGGGTGTTCAAAATAGGAGTGCTGAGCTCCGTAAACCCCCCCCTTTACTGTGTAAGTCAGATTTTTCCCCTCTACTCTTGGCTCACCCACCGATTTGCCGCTTGCAGTCCGACCCACCGCGTTCTGGAAGAAAACAAGACGTTCTGGCGTTACGGCTGCCGCATATTCCCCATCCTCGTTTGTGGTCCGTCGATCGACATTTATTGCGGCTGGGCTTTCGCAGGATAGACCTGGGTTTGATTCGTCAGCTCTGGCTGTGGAGTCACGCGTGAGGGTTTTAGTATTGGGGCCTGACCATGGTATTTGACGGCGGAGAAGATACGAGCACGGGAAAAAGGACAGGGAAGGTGCTTGTGATCCTCGACGACGATTCTAAATCATCCGTGACTAGCTCGTCTTTTGATTCAGCACCTCTCTCAGCCAAGACGCTTTCCTGCTCATCCGACATTCAAGGTCAACTGTCGAGTCCCGGCACATTTACGGAAACGTCTCATGTAGTTTACATCACTGCCCTGCCTCCGTCCGTGACGTCTTCGCAGCCTGTTCTTCCCAAACTTGACCGTCAGGCCTCATCTGATGCAGCCATCCTAGCTTACGCTATCCCCGTGAGCCTCGGGGCGGGCATTGTGCTGGGTATTGTTATAACCGCTCTAGTGCGCACCTGGTGGCGAAACCACAGGCACAGTTGGGGGTGTAACCGTAGACGTTAACCCTCGCACCGCTGGAGACCAGGCAGGCTCGGGTAGGAAACGAAAAGTGCATCATTAGAATCGTTGGGGGTACGTACCATTGCTGTTACCTTTCTCGACCACCGACGTTGGTTAGATTCTGATATGAGAGCAGGAATAACGGGAGGATACATACACAAGTGTTGTCCTGTGTAGTCCGGAAAGAAGAATGTTGTTCTGAGCATTTCAGTACTTTGCAGACTAGTTGAATGCGGATCCTTCGAATAAGCACGCAGACGTAGACTCTTCCACTCTTTCAGCACGGTAGGGGGCCACAGGGCATACCGGATGCTTGTTTATCGCATCGTTGGCAAGTCTGGCACCAAACTGCTATATCACATGCGTAGGCAGTTTTCTACAGCACCATAATTGACAATTTCTCTACACATTCAAGAATTGCATGGAATGGTGTCATATGGAATGCTTGGAACAAAAGTTCAGGTATCTAAACTGATCCAACAACGCACCGTGTTCTACAAGATTTCCTGTTCCCCTCTGTAACGAACTGCCGGGTGCGAAGGAAACCAGATATGTACCGTTGGGTTCCACGCGAGGGGTAAAGAAGTCAAGTCGTAGATCGCCGCCAGAGGAGCAGGAGATGCTCGTCGAACGGAGCTTGACGAGTATGGCAGAAAATTCTGTTCCCATTGTTGGTTATACGGCATGTGAGGATACGAATCGGTTAGAGCAGCTGATCCGGAGTTCGTATATAAGAGGTTTGTGGAGTGGGGTGAGTGCCCTAGGGGGATAGTTTTTCCATGGGCGGATAAGAGAATGCAGATTGTGGGACGAGAGGGATGTTATTAGGACAGGCGATGGGCATTTAGATATTTAGTTCCCGCTGTTGGTGTATTCTTCCTTTTTGCGTTGAAATGATCTGTCGGTGCCGTCCTGTTGAAAGAAGGTAGTAGCGCCGTTCCCTGACTGGCTTGCCAAGTGTGCATTGGGAGTAGATACAATCGCACCGAAATTCCTATCGTGGACCGGGTATGTCTATTGAACAGTATTTAGTATCTGGTCTAATTACCTCGAGCAAATGTCTCGGCCACGTCGACTCGACAGCTGAGGTATCCCCACGAGGCAGACACAGAGTGGATGCAGTGAAAGTCGGGTCAACAAACGGACAGGAGTGTGGATGCGGTGCATGTTAGGTGTGTCATCCAATGACGCACAGAAGCTGAGGAAGGGATCCGCCGGGAAGAGCAGTCAGACGGTTGCCGGATTGCCGCGGAGGCAAATAATAATGAAGGGGGTTGTGGCTGTGCCGAGGGCGTGTGGATTGGCTGAGGCGAGCGCGTATGCATAATTTACAAAGACTTATAAAAAATAATCCGAGACGACGGGATGGGCGAGGAAGGAATCTGCAAGCGTCTCGACGAGTCGGAGAGTCGCTTCCATCGTTGCAGTGACACGCAAGGGTCAGTGAAATCACTGATTTCAGAACTTGGCACATGGCACGGTCAGACTCACCTTTTCAATCTTCCAGACTAGGCAGAACCAGCAAGGAAGCTCGTCGCGTTTCAGCGACTAAGCCAGGGGGGATCCACGTCGACGACGCTTCTCCCTCTTAAAGTCACTAACTCAACTCGACTCGACTCGTCCCCACCTAATGCCATCCAGCCCGACAGAACAGAATCATCCCGGTGGTATGTGTCGCTCTCTGAGTCGTGTACATGCACATATCTTTGTCACAGGATTCAGACCAACCCATCAACTCTACCCCGTTTCACAATACGACCCTCAGCCCAGATGGGGCCCACATCAACATTCACAATCTGCGCCCACAGCACCCTCCCCCACCATCCCACCGACGTCGTCTGACCCACTCCCACTCTACGATCCCACTAGTCCACTCGCAGAATATCCACTTGGAACGTGGAATACCTCCTTTACGTCTACTCTACCATCTGCACCCACTCAGCCACAAACACAGGCACAAGGGCTCGACGCGGGTGGGGGCGAGGTGTATTATCCGACAGCATACAACATAGACACGTTCCCGTTTGTGCCATACGCACAGCCTTCTCAAGCACAGCGACTCCATCACGCATACCCACATCCATATACCCAAACGCATCATCAGATGCCACCGCCCTCATCAGGGCACGCCCAGATACAGAGAAGAGATGTGTACGGTACCTTACCGCAAATGCAAGACAACGAAAATACAGGGCCGCAGGTACGTTTGTTTTTTTTTGATTCATCATCGCTGACGGTGATTTGACTTCAAATCCGATAGTCTCAACAACAGCATCGGCAGCGAACAGATCCACAGCAATCGAGTCCACAATTCATCATACATCAACGTACACAGGAGCTGCTCGCCCAGGCTACTTTATCCTCGATGTCTTCAATAGACCGTCAGGCCACGGCTGAGAATAGAATAGGGAGTGCCGACAGCAGAGCACTAATGCAGAGTGGTGGCGAAAATAGAGCTGGAACGTCTTCCACTGTTCAGGAGAGGCCTGATCACGTCGGGATGCCGTTCGTTTGTGGATCCGTGGACGACGTGTTTTATGGTACACCCTCCTCGTCCATCGGACAGATCATGGTGAGCAGATCTGTTGTATTCCTTTACGCTGGCAATGTTCGAGCCGATCTGACATGTCATCTTCCACTTTCCACGTTAGGGGAAGCCGAATACCGGCGCAGGTACAGGTACCACTACCACCACCACCCATGTGGGTATCTCGGCTTCGACGTCGGCATTGGACCATCAAGGTCAAAATATGGTATCGGCACCACGTGCCCCCTCTACGCGTCCGTCCAGTCCTCTGGGCAGGTTTGTAGACCGCGCACCGCAAGCACCCGCAGCGGGTGAGGGTGGTGAGTACTGGGCTCTTATTTTCCTTTTCCTTTTCCTTTTCCTTTTCCTTTCTGTCTTTCTCTTTTTCTTCTCGTGTGGGCCCCAGCCGTCTGGGGAACATTGCCCGGAACCGAACAAGGATGCAGTTGCATGCATTCCGTCAGGTCGAGCGCGCGTGACTTGCCGGAACGGGGTCTCCTATTGCGGAGTATGTCCCGTTCGGAACGTGTGAGTGCTCGAGGTGGGGTTTGTGTGTTTCAGCGAGAGTGCTCTTTCCCTCCATTTGGAATATTCCATTTCTTGGATACATGTACTTGGTTGTCCCTCGAGCGCTTTGTCCCTCACTTTCTTCTCCCGCGTACCCTCTCTGCTCTTTCGATTTCAATCCTTCAACTTGTTATTGGCACACGTTCTGGCGATGCCTTGCTCGACGCCATCGTCTCCCGGATCTGCCGGTTATACGCCAGCATCTTCGGCAACTCTATTATCTGACACTACCCCTTTCACCCACGTTCATTTCCAATCACATCTACCCGTCGACACTGACATATACCTTACTCCAGGCCCAGATCCAGGCGCAGGAGGCTCAATCCAAATACATCCACATCCTCATGCCGAATCACAGAGCTCGCACTCTCAAAACCTACATACCAACCCCCAGAGCCATCCCTACACCCATCCTCATTCATCATACATTCATCCGCGCTCTCATAGTTCACTTTCCCCCGCCTCGTATGGAAGTTATCCACCGACGGGATCCTCGATCGAGTATTCGGCCGGTGAGTATTCTACGACAGGCTCTTCGGCGGGTGAGTACCCTACCACCACCTCTTCTGTGGACGAATATCCCACCAGGGGAGCGTACCCCCCAAGTGCATCTTTGATGGAGCAGCAGTATCACTCGACGGGGTCTTCGGTCAGTGAATATCCCACTGTGGAAGAACGGGGGAATGCATCTGTGCCTGGGCCATCGTCGGTGTCGGGATCGGGATCACTTTCTGGGCAGGGGGATGGAACTAGATATGGTCATGGACATTCTGAGTCGGTGTCGACGGTGAGAGGTTCCTCTATGAGCTCGTCCCACCCGTACCACCATGAGTACGGAGCGCATCCCGTGTCGATTGCACCACCTACAGCTTCGCAGCAGCCTGAACACACTGGCGGACAGGGCCGTAGGCCCGGCATTGCTCAGCATGCGAGTGCTAGCGTGGGTTCGACGTTCCAGGGTGGTATCCAAAGTCAGACGCAGCAACCGGGGGGAAGGAAGGTCCATCAATATCCTTCTCGTCGCGTGCGGAGTCATCACGAGCTGGATCAGGGGTCTGGACCGTCTTCTTATCCACACAGAGGTTCGACGACGACACGTGCAAATGTATCTGCTCAGAGTGGAAAGGAGGGACAGTCGTCGTCGAGACAAGGCCAACCGCAAGAACCTGCACTCGCTCCCGGGACTCGAAGTGGTGGTGCCACGACAGGTGCGACGACAACAACCGGGAAGCGTGCACGGGCCCCTAAGCGGTTGAGAACTGGCAATGCATCTGCTATTACTGTTCCCATTGGCGGGGATAGCGACGACGATAGTGACGATGAAGAGGGAGACGGGGAACCTCCGTCTACTGGTCCTGGGGGTCCGGGAGCGAGCAAAGGGCCTGAAGTTGGTGGAACAGGAGGGGGACCTGGCGGTGAGATTGGTCTGCGAAAGTGAGTGCTTGTGGTCTTCATGTGTGTCTTTTGACTTTGTATACTGACCGAGCGTTCGTGTTATTGTTCGACTGTCTCTCCCTCTGATGCGTTCCTGGAAATCGTCTCTCGTTTGCTTGCAATGAATTTATCCCTTGTCTTGCCTGAAAATATCCTTTGCCTAATGCCCGGCTACGCACCACCATCATTTTTCTACTCGCTGTTCTTAAAAATTTCGCCTTCTGCGGACTCGACCTCGACTCACCTTACTGTGACGGCCCCTCCCTCCTGGCTTCCCCCGGGCTCATCCGTCGATGGTGGCACCGGTAACGATGGGACTGCCGGTCCGATAAACACTTACCTTGCCGCCGGCTGTGTCTGCCTACTCAAATGACACTGCCTTGTTCGATGGTAAACTTGCGCCGACGCTGCTTACCACGCGGTTCTTCGATGCTTGGTCTGCGCACTGCTGTCCATTTGACGTAATGTGAACGGGCCGATTGTGTCTGTTGCCGGGTGGTTATGTCCTGCCTCCGTCAATCCTTGTCACTTCCCATCACTGCCATCGACTTGGGATCGGCTACTATGGGTTACCTTTTATGGTAACTCGCCACTGGCTGTGCCTGCCCCGCATTCGCTAACCTCCCCGGTTCGGCGACTTGATCCCACCGTAAAAAAACGTTCTGCGTCTTCACTAATCCGTTTGCCATGCCCCTCCTTACGTTATGTTCCCACAGAGCTGGAGCGTGTTCGCACTGCAAACGGCTCAAGGTTTGTGAACCCTTTTACATTGTGTATCATAGGCCATCGCTTACCGCAGCTGTCATTTGTCCCTACTCTCCTTGCAAATTTGCTGTTCGTGTTTCCTTCCGGCGTATGCTCTCGCCGAATTCTGGATACCACTGCGCTTTCATTTGATGGCATTGTCTTCTTCATACATCTTCGGCCCCTGCGGATGGTGAACTGCGCTGTCACGGTCCGGTCACCGAACGTCAACTTTGGGTCGTTTTTCCTCCTTACCGGTTTCAATGCGGCTTGGGCTCCCTTCGGGCGTGGTTGTCTGCGCTTGGCCGATACGTGGTCTCCTCCATTTCCTTTGTTTGCTCACGCCTTGTACATAATCATGCGCTATGTCATATCGTTCGCGCTATGTCCCACGCCGACTACACGTCCGCCATCCGCGGACTGATGATCGCGATGCCGGATGCATCTCCATATTTCGGAACACACGGCGATGTCTCTCTGGATCCCCGATTTGCATGTGTGTGCGGGCCTGGCCTGACACCATCCATCCCACCTCGTTCTGTGGGTCATTGACCGCGGTTTACGGTTCTGTCATATTTCCGGTTGATGCGACAGATGAAATGCGAGTTCCCGGAGGGAGCCACGTCGTGCAAGCGTTGTACGAACTCCGGGTATGCTTGCATAGTGGAGGGCAGGAAGCCGAGAGTTGCACCAAAGTGAGTATTCTGACATGTCTGTGATCATTGTTTTGCTTTGGCTTTGTGTATGTTTCATGCGCATCGGGTGCAAATTCCTTAGCTTGGTTTTTTGGCTTTTGATTGTGTTTTCGTAAAGTTTTCTCCATCTCCGATCCTCTCTTCCCCTTTGGGAACTCGGGGCGCCAGATTCTCCAGGGGCCTTTGCTGTGGTCCAGAGATGATGGTGATGTGATCATACGTCTCTCCCTCGTGTGCCCCGATGAATGAGGCTTAGCGAAACATGCGGTTGGATGGTGGTCTATGGTGGACATAGCTTGGGGTTTTTCGGCGTCCGGGCCTTCATCAGTGCCTTGATTCTTGCCTCTGCTGGTCTTTTATTTGCCTCCATTTCTTTCCATCTGTCAACCTTGGAGCGTGCCTGCGCGCAGCTGGAACCGGAGTTGCTACTTCCGCGTACTCGTTCATCGCATTTTCGTCAGTACAGGGCTACATAAAGCCTTGTCCATCCGTCGTTGCACAACAAGTTCACTTCCCTGTTATTCGTTTCCTCTTTACAAAGACCCAGAGATATGACTAAGTCACGTTCTTCGTCGCGTGCCTCCTTGCACTCTGATATTTCTACTTCTTCTGCTACATTATCCTCGACGATGTCTGGAGACTTACCTTCCCCGCCGCACATTAGCAAACGCGAATACCTTCTCGCGCAAATCCGTCACAAGGACCAAATAATCCAGTCTTTGTTAAAGCAGGTCGGTTTACAAGCTTTGGACACTAGTCGCTGCATTTCGAATACTGACGAATACTTAGTTGCACAATCCGTACACGGCTACGCCCCTTTCGATATCCGCCTTCCAAATGGCTACCTCGCCTTCTGACAAGGACAATGTTAAGATCGTCGATTGGATGGACCGTCTTCAATCTAGTACGAAACCCCCCTCTCAACCATGTCCATCCAGGATGGAGATGTTACGTGAGCTTCGAGATTCGCATAACAGTACGGGCGGGGGTCGCGATAACACTATGGAAGACTCGGATGAGATGGAAGAAGGAGACGAGACGAGTGATGGAGAAGGGACTGAGACTTTGACAAGCGCTCTTCCAGATGCTGCAGTGCCAATCGGTCTTCTCGCCAATCTGTCTTTAGACAAGGATAAAGGCAAAGGCAAGGCACGTCAGGTTACTGGAACAACTAGTATAAACACGAGGCTTGAAGATGACGACGACAACGTGGTGCGTGATAGGATCCCTGAGCAGTTGTATATATTGTGTGCTAAGTGTGGGCTCTCTTTAACCCCGTAGGGCGTGGCGAACAAGGAGTACTTTATGCCTGGTGAGGTCTGCGTTCTTACTTTCCGTGGGCATAGGCTTATGGAAATGTTTGTTGTCGCTTGCTTCTTAGGACCTGCGAACAATCTCAACATCCGTAAAAACTTGATTGAGCAACACAGCCCACCAGACATCGTCTTACACGGTCTCGTTACCGCTGCCGATGTGGAGAAGCTGTTCGAGATGTGAGTATAACCATTTATGGACTAGTTACTTCTGAAGCGACGTACTCTATCAGTTTCTGGGGTCAAATCAACGTACGTTTTGACGTTGTAAAGGAGCGTAGGCGAAAGCTCACCATGTGCTCTGTAGCCTTTCATCAGCCTTTTGGACCGGAAGATTCATACGCCGACCACGATTTTCCAAAGATGTCCTTTCCTCTTCACAGTCAGTGAGTGCTCATTTGTCTTACGTGGTTCTCTGGGCGCAACGAAACTCACAAAAAATCATCTACCAGTTTGCGCAATCTCGTCCCGATATTACGACAAGTCAGAAATATATCCGGTCGCAATGCACTTCGCCAAGCATGCAGCCGCTAATGCACTCATCGATGGATGGAAGACTGTGGAACTCTGTCAAGCTTATATTCTCATGAGTATATATACTGTCCCTGCCCGCAAGTGGGAAGAGGACCGGAGCTGGTTGTACACAGGTTTGGCTATTAGGTCGGTCCCCGATGCGATACACCACCAGTTGTGATTTTGAAGTCTTTGCCTTTGGATAGGATTGCGACAGATTTGAACCTGCACCAGGCGTCTGAAATTCAGCCTACCACAGAGAGGCAAGAGCGTGAACTTTTAAACCGGACACGAGTGTGGATGATATGTTTCACCCTCGACCGTTCGACGGCTACCCAATTTGGAAAACCATCCACGATCAAAGAGGACTACATCACGCGGAAAGCTGCCAATTGGTACAAGAAATCACTATACAATAGCAAAGTGGGTGAGCCTTGCACGCTGTCGCCGTCTAGTTAACTGATCTTCTACAGTACGATATCCACTTGTGTGCATACACGGCGCTGCTGCGTATAGTCGGCCAGTTCCATGGTGACGTCTTCTCAGATCCTGATTCACCTACGGGCTTGAATAGAGTAAGCATTACACTAAACCGGCCGATCGCTGCCATTAACGATTTACAGTCTATCGACTTCCTCAATGTAACGATTGAACATGATAATCGTCTCACCCTGTACTTTGATGAGTGGACAAGGCGTTTCGATGAGGAATCGGATCCTTCAGGTAACATGTCTCGTGTAATATCACAAAAAACTCTTTGCTTATTTATTAGACTCCGGTTCTGCATTCCGGTGTAAACTCCTGCCATTGTAAGCGTTTGCGTCCTGGACGTCCATATTGTTCACTGACGGTTGCTATACAGCCTTGTCAACTATTCAAGGCTGGTGATGTATTCGTTTGGGTTTCAACACGCATTCCAACGTGGGATGGAGTCCAACGACCAGGTTTTCCTTCAGATGGTATGGATTAACTCGGTTGCCTTTTCATGATGTATGCTGACCTCTCGTAGTGTTTCAAGGCTGCGACTGCGGTGATCGAGCACATGATTGACGTTCTTGCCCCGAGTGGTTTCATGCGGTCTTCGCCAGATGGTATTTTAGTATATTCTATTGAGGCTTTTCATCTCTGACATCCACGTAGGGCATTTTGTCTTCGCTTCCTTCGCGTCCGCATTCTTGCTAAAGGTCGGTCTTGCAGTTCGTTGGCTCAGTCGGGGATGTTAACAGCACTTTAAGCTACTTCGTCCGGAATTTGCGCAGTTCCTCACACGCAAAATGGAAGATGAGATCTTCGAGTTGATCAGTCGACTAATCACTACATTGCAAGAACTTGCGATCGATGAACGCCATACACCACACCTCTATGCTCGTTTCCTTACTGGTCTGCTTACGAAGCATCGTAAAGGAGGAGCCGGAATTGGCGGGCAGCTGCAGTCACAACCTCCGGCGAGCCAGTCTGCGCATAAACCGCCTACCCAACCACACGTTTACGCTGCACAACAGTACACGTCGTCTCCGTCCCATCTACAGTACTCTGGGTCATCGTCCCGAGATTCCTCGCGGCCACGGTGTGATAATGATGCCATGCAGATAAACGCTGGTTCCTTCTCAGGTAGCTCGAGGTTACCTCCATCTGCAACAACACCTCCTATGCCCGCTGCAAATGCTCATGGACCTGAATACCTTGATCAGCCATCCCTTCCGCTTGACGTTGGAAGCACGGACCCAGCCGACATTGGTATGTCTGACATGTTGTCAGACATAGGAGCTTTAGCGTCTATGCGTGCTTTGAATGACGTATGGTGGGGCAACATGATGATGCCTGGGTAAGCAGATCCTGTCTTTTACTTTAGTAGCGACTATATGCTCTTTCTAGGTTCACCTGGCCTGATGCCCCATTGATGAGTAGCCTTCATAATGGACCTCCCACAGGACTGCCGAACGGTCATCACCCCACATTTGCAGCACTCTCTGCGCCGGAAACCCGGGTGGCGATGTGAAAGAATGCTGTCAATAACTGAATATATCGCCGTGCGGCTCTTGGCGACGTGATCGGTACAGATACGTATTTGTAACTGTACCGTAGTGTTTTGTTATCTCCACCTAACCAGATTGCCACATTGAGAAGTACTGCACAGATGCCATGTGGGACACTACATGCGTACATTTGAGCCTCACATTGGACTAAACTAGCAAACCAGAGTATTCCCTTTCCATTCGGAGCGGCAAGTTAGATCTTAGCCAGAGCTGGTGATGCCGCACGCACTGTTCATCAAGGCTACAGCTTTCGAACACGTTTACCTGGCCCCTTTGCCCTGATTTGTTTCAACTCCCCAAATACCGGCACGGATGTGACACTGCTACTAGGGATAGTAATAAGGATACTATCCACAGATAGTCGTACATCGGACGGCCTCGGGGAACGATTCACGAGTCTGCGGCACTCGGCCTGGTAACTGTCTTTGCATTCTCCACAGAATGAACCATTAGCACCGACATTACATGGGAGTAACATGCACATGGGGACCGCAGAGCACAACACTCGGATGAACGCTTACAAGTTGTTTGGTAGTATGACGACATTTGTGAAGGACTTTGCATGCAGTGCAAGTCAGCCTGACCGTTTCTCACCGGGATCCATGTTACAATTACCGATTCTCTTGATGAAGGTCGGGTGATACCGTATATTATCTCTGGATGCAATCGAAATGCAATGAAATGTTCACAAGTTATTCGACCGGTACGGTGGTACGCCAGAGAGATATTAGAACTGATTATCGGTAGTGGTTGAGATGCTCGCTAAAGAGTAGCATAGTCATAGTGTAATAATGGGGGCGACGAACAGCGATCCTGCGCAGGAAAGGAAGGCATAGTGACGATGCGAAGTTACATAAAGGACTTGCAAATATAACTTATAGCATACATTGGTAATTCGAAGTTAGGTTGATGACCAACCATCACCAAAACTGCAAAAACCATATATACAAATATATATTGATATCACAGCCGTCGACTGTGTAGACAGTAGCGGGTGGCACCCATGTATATAGTATAATTTAGAAAAACTGATTTGTCGCTCGACAACGTACCGGGATGATATGGCATGGTAAGGTGTGGGCGTCCAGATGGTGTACTGTTGGTACACCTTTGCTCGATCATTGATGCCACTGAATATATCACTCGATATTAACACATCGTAATGTCATTACCAGTTAGTACACGACAACGAATACAGCAGATGATCTAGTCCGTGGAATGAGGCAGAGCCGAGACAAATGTGATTGAGGGTATCAGTGCGATCTGTGTCCATAGCGAAAACGTGACTAAATTAACAGTCAAACTTAGTTGCCGATCTGTGCTTCAGTCGAGTGCCACTCACCTTCAAGTTCGAACTATTTCTGTGACCTCCTGTTATTTTTCTTTGCTGGTACTTCGCTGGGCAGTGCACATGCCCTTTGGGTGGCCTTGGGCTTCTTACAGTTCATTTGGGGCAGTTCTGTCACTGTATGAGTGTCCTCCTTGTCATTATCGCCCACATCTGTTAATGGACTGCCAGGAACAGCAGCCTGAGGCAGTCGATCTCACTGTCTGCATTCACGTCTGAACCATGGTGGTGGCGGTGGGTCTGGTGTTGCACTACTATGGCCCAGAGGTGTTGGAAATAGCAGTATTGGTTATCTGGGGGTGGTATGGGCTTATCTTGATAAGCTTATCTATGATGTCATATGTGTGTACATGTATCAGTAGTATGTAGATAACGCAAGTGTATAAAGCCAGGGACGATAGAGACATGGTCTCTATCGAATTATCCCTGATCTTGGCCCCGTCTCTAGCGACACCCACTGAGCTGTCCCGGAGCTAAACCAATATTCTTAACATAATTTGATCACCCTACCTATGTCGTCCTACCAGCAAACCCTAAGCCGAGCTCAGGTCCAGGCTGTGGACGAGTCCCGACGCCTCCTAGATGAAACAATATTAAACCGCCCCATGTTTGACAACGCTGCACCTAGGTCGATTGTAAACTGGGTGGTAACGCTGTTTCAGTTCCTATTGGCATTCCTGGATGCCGTACTCTGGGAGATCACGGCCCGCATCAGCAATGTCGAGGTGGACATCCCCACTTCTGGGGGAGCACCCTCGAATGTCGCCACAGCAGCCTGTAGTGGACCTGCACCTAGTGCCACCACCCAGCCCACCAAGAGCCCCCGGTGTGCCAAGTGCCATGCCCGTCGTCATAGCACCACGGAGTGCCTGACGAAAGACCCCGCCACGATGAGGAAGAGAGTAGCAGGGAACCAGAGGAAAAAGAAAGACGCACATAAGCCACCCCCTATCCCCGTCTCCCACCCTCTCTATCCCTTCATCGCCGCCACCACCTCCTCCCCTACCCCTCAAGACGTCGCCTTGGCAGCCGATGCCAAGGAGCTACGGAGGAGACACCACCAGTCAGCCCATGATAGGAAGAAGCATCGCACCACCACTGCAGCTACCCCAGGTAGCTGAGCTCTGCTCACTTCTGGGGGAGTGTTGGAAATAGCGGT
The DNA here is from genome assembly GCA_024613145.1 of Pisolithus marmoratus. Lineage (NCBI taxonomy): Eukaryota > Fungi > Basidiomycota > Agaricomycetes > Boletales > Pisolithaceae > Pisolithus > Pisolithus marmoratus. Next base: position 40,293 of record JANFAE010000021.1, read on the forward strand.
ATCGGTTATCTGGGGGCAGTACGGGCTTATCTTGATAAGCTTATCTATGATGTCATATGTGTGTACATGTATCAGTAGTATGTAGATAACGCAAGTGTATAAAGCCAGGGACGATAGAGACACAGTCTCTATTGAATTATCCCTGATCTTGGCCCCATCTCTAGCGACACCTGCTGAGCTGTCCCGGAGCTAAACCAATATTCTTAACAAGAGGTGGGGGGGAAGGGGGGGCATTGCACTCTGGTGACGGTGAAGGAGGGGAAGGGGAGGCGCTGTGCCCTGGTGATGATTGATGGGGAAGACTTTCCAAATGTGTGCAGGATTGAGAGGGTGCTTGGCCTCAAGGCAAGGATTGCTCTTCATAATCTGAGCTTGAACATGTGGTAATTTGCTTCTCCATGATTGCAAGGTCATCATCTTCACTGCAGATCTCTTTCATGCATCTGTTTATGATGCCTCATTCATCACCAAACAGCTCCCTGGTGTCACATCACAAGAAGTTATATGATAGTACATGGAGAGTGCACTTACTTGTTCAGGTAGCTGTACAGAGATTGGTGCCACTTCTTGTTGGCTTTGCATGTAAGAAAATTGAGAATTCTGTAATAGAAGTCTGCATAGTCAAAAATGCTGTCATGTTGCTTCCATTTCTCATGCAAGGTGAGACTGTAACAAGCCTAAAACAAAGCTAAGCTGTGAGCATCATATTGAGAGAATGGCATACGTGAACTGCACTGTAAGCAATGTGCTCAGCAGTGACTTCACACATGCCATGAAGCTTTCCATTTCTGGGATGGGTTGACTTCAACTTGCCATTCGATAGGGCAGAAGAGGGAGAGATGAAAATGTGCTTAAGGACCTTATCGAGAGAGATCACTACTTTGGACAAACATAGAAAGCAGAACTGAAACTCACCTGTATCAATACAAACCCATGCAGGAAGCCTTTGTTGAATCGAACAGGGTTGAAGTCCTCTCCTGGGATGTTGCCACAGTACAGGAAAGCTGGCCAATTGGCGGAGACTGTGGTCATGTGCCCATCTTGCAGTTGCTTTTGCATCCTAGACATGAATCAAGCATGTTAGTACTAAAGGAATGATGAACACTCCACTGACTCTGTTGGATTGTCGAGAAATGAGGATAAGTGTTTGACTGGACACAGTAGACATGCAAGCTTGGGGTGGTTGAAGCCCATTCGACTGTGGCTTTCGTTGGAACCCAGAGGACGCTCCAAGCTCTTCTTATCAGGGTACAGCATGGCATACATGCCAATCACCTTTTTCAGATGGCTTGCATTGTCTGACCACACTCATTGCATCACTTTACCCATCTAAAACTGGTCAAGCAACATAATAGGCTGCATGTATGCAGAATGTACCTCAGAAATGAGTGCATCAAATTGATTAGGTTGCTTCTTGTCCTTCATCAGCTTGATGGCATAGGGTGCATGATCTTCGATGTAATGGTACATGCACTGATACCAGTCTTGTGTAGTACCATCTCTGGAGTACAATCAAAGCACATATATGCTATCTGATCATGTACTCACACTCTTTTGAGAATGATTTGCACCTTTTGGACACTTCAGAATTGTCTTCATCTGTATTCTCAGCATCTTCCTCTTTGAGAAGAAGTGTCACTTTTATCACTTCTCCTAAATTGCAAAACATGTTGAAAGCATGCAGAATCCATCTTGCAGCCTGCAGGCATTGATCCTCCAGAGATATGGCCTTTGGGTGGTTGGTCATTCTGCCACTCAACCTTGTAAGTCATTCATTACCCTAACATGAGTCAGGCATATCATGCACCTTTTGACACCTTTTACCTCATCTTCAGTGCCGATTCTGGCTTTCCTAATGCCTGCTCAAATGGATCAGGGGTCCTACAGCTGAGTATGTACTTATTCTTGTTGGTAGCCTGCAGTGGGGAATTGGACTCATCAGATAATGATCGTTGCTGTCATGTGCATTTTCTGTTTTTTGTAAGCATCTTAGGAGTGGGGCTAGGCAATTGAGAACTGGTGGAGCCACTGTCAGAGTCAGACATGATGGTGGTCATTGTTGCCAAACTCAGGGGGATGAAACTTTCAAGTCCTGCCAAAGCAGGGTCAGCTGATGTAATCACTCATGATGTTAAGTTCTTGTTAAGTCACTACAACCACTCTGGTGCTATGACTGACAATGCAGCACACTGCTATGTTTAGCATGGTAAGTTGCAGCCTTTTTCAACTGTATATGTCACTGGCTAATTACTGGATGTGAAGGTCAATGCTAATCTCTGCAGATGCAAGGAACTAATGAACTACAATCATTCCATTGCAACTCAGGGTTGGGGTGAGCATGGGCTTCAACCTGCAGTGGAGCGATATATGGTATGTTATAGGAAATTTATTGTCTTTGAATTGCACTGATGCACTGCATGTAGTATGCAATTGTCTTTGATTTGTACATGATATATATTACCTGTGTATCGAATCTCATTGTGTCCACATTCACTCCCTCATACCTCATGAGCTCTTTGGCACACACTTGTCTTGGGTGTGATGCTTTTGAGGTGAGGATAACCGGATCTATGAGAGGGAGACTCAGACTTGAAAGAGACAGTCTGTATTATTGTAGTCTAACCTATGAGAGGGAGACTACAAGCTATCAGTAAATAGTGTAGGAACATGAAAAAGAAAAGAATAATCACCTCAGACTCGAAAGAGACAGTCTGAGGTGTGACTCGAAAAAAGAATCAACCTATGTACGAGTATGATTATGTAAGGCTGTGCACTGTCAACTCGAAGGTAAAACCGCCAATCTCCAACATGCCCACTCAGTGTGACTAGCCTTAGAAAATAAGTCCCATACCAGTAGAAAACAAAAGGTGCTTCTCACGTGAGAGGCCCTTGGTGAGAATGTCTGCAACCTGTTCCATGGTAGGCACATACTCAATAGCGACTTCCCCTTCCTCGACTTTCTTGCAAATGAAATGATGACGAATAGTGATGTGTTTCATACGATCATGAAACATGGCATTGCTTGTCAAAGCTATAGTGGATTGATTGTCGACACGTAGGGGAGTGGGAAGTGAGGTTTTGGTTGTGTCGAGCTCACGGAGTAACATGTGGATCCAGATAACTTCTTTGGAGGCAGCCGAGACAGACATGTACTCGGCTTCAGTACTTGAGAGAGCTATGGATGTCTGCTTCTTCGAAGACCAACAGACAGCCCCACCAGATAGTATGAACACATATCCAGTGACTGACCTTCGGTCATTTATGTCTGCAGCCCAATCAGCGTCAGCGTATCCTTCGAGCGGGCCTTCGATTTCCCTAGAGTACACGAGACATGTTTTGGCAGTCTTGCGGAGGTATTGGTAGACTCGCTTTAACGAAGATAGATGTGAGTCACCGGGAGATGATGCATGTCGACTTAAGACGCCCACTGCATATGCAATGTCAGGTCGAGTCGCTAACATAGCATACATCAGTGCTCCGAGACCACTCTGATAGAGTTCGAGGTCACACTTGGGTGCAGCCAACTTTTCGAGCTTCAGATTCTGCTCGATGGGGGTGGCAACCGATTGACCATCCTGCATCCCCATTCGTTCGAGGATATTCTCTATATAGCGTTTCTGGGACAGTTCTATAGTCCCCTTCACTTGATCACGAATGATTTCCATCCCTAAGATCCATCGGGCTTCACCTAGATCAGTGAGCAAATACTCGGCTGCTAGGTTCTTCTTCAGGCACTCAATAGCCTCACGGCTCTTCGAAAGGATGAGTTTGTCATCCACGTACACAGCGATGATGATTAGGATACCATCCTCGACTTTGAAGAATAGACTATGGTCAGCATTGCTACGAGTGAACCTGAGAGATTCGAACACATCTCGTAGGCGAGTGTACCATGATTTTGGAGCTTGCTTCAATCCGTAGAGAGCACGGTGAAGCCGCCAGACAGTGTTGTTTGAGCTTCTGAAGCCAGGGGGAGGTCGAAGATAGATTTCTTCCTCGAGTTTTCCATTCAGGAAAGCAGACTTCACATCCATTTGATGTATCTCGAAGTCATGCTTCGCAGCTAGTGCCAGAAGGATGCGAATGGTTGAAAACTTAGCTACGGGTGCAAACGTGTCAGTGTAGTCGACACCATACACCTGTGTGAACCCCTTTGCTATGAGACGAGCCTTGTATCTCTTGATCTCTCCGGTTGGTCCTCGTTTGACCTTGTAGACCCATTTCGAGTCTATGACTTTGCGGCCGGGTGGGCGCGCTACCTCCTCATACAGACCAATGTCTACAAACGTTTTCAGCTCCTCGGCCATTGCAGCGTACCATTGATCACTGTCAGGGCATCTCATAGCCTCAGCGAAAGTTGTTGGTTCATTGTCGCAGGACGTGCTTGCTTGGTAAGCAGATTGTGTTTGTTGTTGTTGACTGACTTCATCACTGCCTTGCCTCGCCGCATCCACACCCTCTACAGCCGCATCTTCAGCTGCACTCACTACATCTCTCCCCTCCATGACCTTCGAGATGGGTAAGGTCTCTCTTTGGTACGCATTTACGAAGAATCGCTGATCATCATCTCGCACAGGTTGGTGTTTAGCTCGTGAGGACCTTCGTAAGGCTGGTGGGGGGATGGGATTCGGATAAGGGCCTGGAGGCCCAGGTAAGGTTTCGAGAGGTCGGGCGTTCGATCGAGGAGCTCGACGAGAGCATTCTAGGTGCATGGATTCTCTTTCCTGCACACAGTTCGATCTACTATACATGCTTTCAGCTTTTACAGCTTCAGCAGGCTCGGGCATTGATTGAGCTTCGTCCTCAGTCGTTGGTGAGCTCGTTGCTCCCTCGATTGATTCGTTTGGCATGTCCCAGCCCCCAGGCTCATTATCTGCGACATCCAAGCCATTTCCAGAGTCATCAGACTCCTCGATCTTGACTCGCAGGTGAGTTTTCTCTCGAGGGGTATGGGCATTCACCTTGGGTGTTAATGCCTTCGTCTCCTTGGTTACTAGATCGATTTGGACATGGGATCGTTCTCCCTCTTCACCCTCATCAAAGATGACATCCCTCGTCTCGATTATCCTTCCAGTGGGTCGATGCACACATACATAGGCCTTTTTATTCTCCGAGAATCCAAGGTAGGTGCACTCGAGGGACTTAACTCCAAGTTTCTGACGTTTTTCCTCAGGGATATGGGCATGTGCTGTGCAGCCGAAAATTCGAAGGTGGGAAAGAGAGGGTTTGTTCCCAGTGTAGGCTTTGTGTGGGGTAGTATTCAAGTCGAGTGCTCTTGTAGGAAGGCGATTTATTATATGTGCAGCATGTAGGACTGCATCTCCCCAATACTTGTTGGGTAGGCTGGCATCGTTTAGCATGGCACATGCACACTCGACCAGTGTATGGTTCATGCGTTCAGCTACGCCGTTTTCCTGAGGTGTGTAGGCATTAGTTTTTTCGTGGTGAATCCCCTTTGACTTGAGATAGGTTTCGAAGTCTTTCGAGCCATATTCACCACCGCCATCACTATGCAAAAAATTTGCCTTGTGTCCAGTTTGAGCTTCTGCACGAGCGAAGTATTCCTTGGTGAGTCCAAGGACTTCATCTTTGGTTTTAATCAACCGAACTACCAGATGGTGAGAGTGACCATCAATGAATGTGACGAAGTATCGATGTCCTGTTTGAGCCATCGTCTCCATAGGTCCACAGACATCCGAGTAAGTCCTATGCAGTACGGAGGGGTTCTGCACATCTGACTTTGACGTGATTGGCTCTCGATGTTGTTTCCCTTTTAGACAGGCACTGCAGGCTGACGAGCTTTGTTCCTTCGATCCAGTCACTTCCATACCAGCTACCATGTCCTTTTCTTCTAGCTTTAGTACGCTTTTGATATTCGCGTGCCCTAGACGTCGATGCCAGGTAGTCAATGAGGCTTTGGATGTGGATGAACGGGAGGTGAGTGCCGTCAATGGTTGAGTGGGGTCGAGGGCATTTGGACAGCTGACCACGTATGCAGAATGGGTTCCGGACGTTGTGTTTGCTTCGAGGATGTACAGGGCTTTGTGCTTGTAGGCTACAGCCACTACTCAGTCACCTGCATGAACTGTGCATGACCTGTCTTCGAAGGTAACACGAAGGCCCTTGGAGGCTAGAGCAGATACTGACACTAGATTGGTGTCAAGATCCGGGACATAGTAGACATCGCACAGAATAGTGGAGCTTGCTGTGCCATTCGAGAGCTGCATAGAGACCTCGACTCTGCCTGTTCCAGTGGCGAGTATGGACCTTCCATCACCTATTATGACTGGTTGTGGTGGGTTCAGTTTCTGGAATGAAACAAACCATGCACACTGACAGCACATATGTGCCGAAGCTCCTGAGTCAACTATCCATTCACTTGAATTTGGATTCAGGCTCGAGTTCGCCATAAAGAGTTGAAGGGGTGAGTCCTCTCCAGTATCTACTTGCACGATCTTAGCTGACAATTCCACTTTCTCCTTCAGCTTGTCCTTGTCAGCTTGCGAGGAGGACTGGCCTGTCCCCTTCGCAGCCTCATCTGCCTTCTTCTTGAAACAGTCACTTTCGACATGACCTGTCTTGCCACAAGGTTTGTAGGTGCACTTTTTCTTCTTCTTGTCGGCTGACTTAGACTTCTTGCTTGTGTTCACTTTTGCAGCAAGAGCAGAGTGCAACTTCGAAGTTTGTCGAGATTTTTCTTCAACGAGAACTTGGGCTATGACAGTCTCAGCTGTGAGCTTGTCATTAGATGACATGAGGATCATTCAAAGAGTAGAGTAGGACTGTGGGAGAGAAATGACCATTGCTATGGCCACTAGGGAGTCGTCGAGTGGTTGTCCAAGAGACGAGAGGATGTGGGCTTTTTGACGCATGGAGTTCAACTGGGTCTCCATAGGTTGATCATCAGAGAGAGTCCCATGAAACAGTTCGCCAATAAGGTAGGCTATGCTCTGTTTTCCTTTCCCTTCATACCGCTCACTTAGCTTCGACCAGGTGTCTGCTGCCAATGTGGCATACATGACACCACTGAGAGGTTCATCTTTCAGGGTAAGGGTTATTTGAGCGCTTGCCTCTCTATCACAGTTTAGCCATTCCTCATGTTCGTCAGGATGTGAGTTTGCATTCGGAGGTTTTACCTCCATGCCAGCAACTACGTTCCAGAGACCTCGAACGTCCAAGACTTTTTGCATTCGAAACTTCCACATCTGATAATTTGAACCATCGTCTGCGAGAGCAGCTATGTCGTATAGTCTGCTGGAGCCTTGTGTATACTTGGCACTTCCAGATGCTGATGCACTTGTGCTCGCAGATGGTCCAGTCTTCTTAGGTCCCATCGGACCTGCTGTTGAAACTGAAGGAATGGGGTTCGATGACATTTCTTGTGACTAGTAGTGGTACCACATATATTCGAGTTGTGTTTGAGTTAGAGCTTGGGGCTCATAACCTTTTGAGGTGAGGATAACCGGATCTATGAGAGGGAGACTCAGACTCGAAAGAGACAGTCTGTATTATTGTAGTCTAACCTATGAGAGGGAGACTACAAGCTATCAGTAAATAGTGTAGGAACATGAAAAAGAAAAGAATAATCACCTCAGACTCGAAAGAGACAGTCTGAGGTGTGACTCGAAAAAAGAATCAACCTATGTACGAGTACAATTATGTAAGGCTGTGCACTGTCAACTCGAAGGTAAAACCGCCAATCTCCAACAGATGCCCCATTTGGCATGCAGAAACAACTGTCTGCACATCTTAGTCAGTGTTCCCACTATCATGAACTCACTGACCAAATATTCAAGTGCAAGTGCAAATCATGGAAGAGGCATATGAAAGATGAGAAGAGGGCACATCAAGTGGTAACTGTTAGCCAGAAGTGTCCCACTGCATTCGACCAAGCACCAAACATCTTTGAAGAAGGAGTGGTCAATGACCATGATTGCCTGGTACTGCCCTTTGGTGACACAGATGACAAAGTAAGTCATGTACACTATGAGACCTGTATACTACTACACTGATGCCCATACTCTACTAACTGCCCCCAGTCTCTAGGTTCATTGATCGTGACATGTTCATGCATTTCCGAGGTGGAGGAGTTGGTCACATGGCATCCCACCACTGGGATGGCTTCTTGCAATCAGACTGCCCCAAGTTCAAAGCTAGAAAGGATGAGACATTTGATACAGAATATTTAGGTGACATGGGAGGGGATGCCAGTGTCACAGACTCAGATGCTGATGAAGGTGATGGACCAATAGGATCAGACATGGACTTGGATTCAGACAGCAATGGCCAGGAGAATGATGAGGTTGTCAAAGATATTGTTGCCGGCAATGGCGAGGAGTTGGATGATGCCATATATATTGAGGAGGGCTATGGTGCACCATGAGTTGAGTACTACAAGTAGAAAGTCACTGACAGTTTTTGGTGTGCACACACTACGTTGACAGAAATATATGACATTATAGTGTGGGCATCACATAGATATATGACTATACTCTAATAGCTTATGGACAGGAATTTCGTTGTATCAATATCATACTGCTGTCGATGATATACTGCACAGTTGCGTATAGAGGGTATCACTACATTAGTGACAAGTGGCCGGATTAGTCATCCTGTCACATCACGGTGCGACAAACAATTGGCTGAGTCATCGCACCAAATCGGGCAATGTCACGTTTCTGCAACTTTGGTGATGACTACTACCCTAGAAGTGTTAGCAGGCTTATTCCTGTTCTTGCGGCGGTGCGTTCTCCAGCGCCTAAAATCGCATGTTGTTCGACTCGTGTTTTCAGCATTTCTAATAAGTTTGACAAGTTACTGGTTTTGTTTTCTCAATGCCCACAAAGCAGTCGAAGAAACCGAGTCGTCACTCCAGAGCTATCAGGTCATTCAATTCCATGGCCAACCTTTCATCCGTGCGCAGTTTATTCCTTCCAACCGATTGCATTTATCGATCTACCCAAAATTAGTCCAGGGATCAGTCTCAGGCCTTGTCTGAAACCCTTGCTCGAACTAATACTGAAACATGCGATAATGCATCTCGCAGAGCGTTTGCCAGAGTGAGGTCCTTCTTCCAACGGTCGAGCCAAAGTCATCCAACTTTTACTTCTGAGCCAAGTACCACCGGAGGTGAGGTAGTACCGCAGGGATTATCGCGGGTAGATCCTGGTCGTGACGTATGTGGTCTATGATTTCCTGCCGCCGCAACGACTCTGAGTGGTTTGTTTGGCCAGCCTCGACGGTCAATCAACGAAGCAGCACTAGAACCCGTACCATCTGCAGTAGGGAAGGACATCTATGTTAACGTACGAGAATTTGACGAGGTGAACCTGATGTCGCGTATCGACGAAGGCGCGGTCGACCTTGCAACCGATGATAAGCCTATGTCCACCAAGACTCAGGCCTTTTGCCACACAAATTTCAATTCCTTCCAAAATTTCAGTGAAATCGTCACCACACTCTCCAATGTAAGTATGTTACTTCTTCACTCGTGCAATAGTCACGATGCCTCCAGGTCCATCCCTATGTTCAAGTTGCTCTGGGAATTTTGGTTGCTGCTTCACAGGTAGGCTCCCACTCCCATATACATTTCTCATCTTTTGCAATCCATCCGTAGACGTTCGTGACTCAGGCAAACTTGGATACGGCGTTGTACGAACTCCTGGACGCAGTTGGAAATGTCTATGCAACGCTTACGGAAGAAGATATCGTCCAGAATATCCAAGACGTGAGAGAAACTCTAGGTGCAATTGCGCAGGTAGTAAGTGACGCGGCATATTTCATCAAGGATTATCCAGAGGCGGTGGACTTCTGTACGTTCATAGTGCTTTTCATTGGAAAGTTTAGTTTGACACGTTTTCAGGGAAGAGACAAGGAAAGAATATAATGCACGAGACGCAGCATGCTATCGATGACTACAACAGGATGCTAAGCGGCTTGATCCAACAATGTCGTCGCCCCTTGGTCCAGGACATCCAGATCAACGCGTACCGTACTCTTGAAGATTTGGGCTTGGGCAAGATGACTTGTGCCCAGGATGCAGGCCACGTTGGGATCAAAAAGTGCCTCGACAACACTAGGATAGAGGTTCTTGCGGACATCGTCAACTGGGTTCAGGACACTAGTGAACATATTCCGCGGCTTTTCTGGTTATATGGCCAAGGCGGCTTAGGGAAATCCACCATTGCCCGTACTGTCGCTCAGTGGTTCAAGGATACTGGAGGGGTTATATCCTACTTTTGCTTCGCTCGTGACAGGCAGGCCGAGTACCGCGAAGCAAGGATATTCACAACGATCGCGCGTGATCTTGCAGATCGCTACCCCGTATTTCGGCGAGCATTGGCCAATGTTATCGCAAAGGATCATGCGCTCGCGACCACATCTGACGTCAAGCTGCAGTGGGAGAAACTCATTTTGACCCCGCTGTCCATGGTTACGGGGGCTGCGGTCGGGAGCGTGTTCGTGGTCATTGACGCATTGGACGAGAGCGGTCTGGAATCATCGCGAAGAGACATCCTCTCGGTGCTTGCCTCAGCTCATGCTGTCGGACTCCCCCGTAATTTCCGTGTCCTTGTAACATCTCGTCCCACAATTGACATCAAGAATGCCCTGCGTGCGTCTCAGCACATCAAAGTATATGCGTTAGACCATATCTCTGTGGTATTGGTGCAACGCGATATCCGGCTATTTGTTTCCGAAAGTCTTCGTGACGCTCGAGGCATTGGAGCTGCAGAAGTTCAGAGAATTACCCAGAAAGCGGATGGGATATTTGAGTGGGCTCGTCTCGCCTGCAAGTTCATCAAACACAATAGGCTAGGTCAAACTGCAAAGGAACGATTTGACGTAATCATGTCTCTCCCTTCCGGGAATGGGATAAACCTGTTGGATGCTATGTATGGGGTCATTCTGGGGGTCATTATACCTGAAGATCAGACCAGTCTTAGGCGATTCCGTTCCGTGATGCAGCAGGTTCTCTTCACAGCAGTGCCACTACCTATGGATGCATTAAATGCAATGCGGAGCTGCTTCCCATCTGAGGAGGATCGTTATGATGTGGCTGTAGTCCTTACATTTATGGCATCCCTAATGAGTGGAATCGCTGACAGGTCATCTCCTGTCCGACTCCTTCACGCATCATTCCATGACTTTCTCACTGACCCTGTGAAGAGTGGGGCATACTTTGTTGGTGCATCTGAGATGCATGACCTTGCTTTTGCTTCATTGCAAATTCTCTGCAATGACCTGCAATTCAACATATGTGGACTGGAAAGTTCCTACCTCAGCAATGCTGAAGTTCTTGACTTGCAAGAGAGAGTTAACAAAAATATACCACCTCCTCTATCATACTCATGCCAATTCTGGGCCCAACATCTGCAGAGGACTACATTTGACCCTGAGCTTGCAACACTTGTCAAAGAGATTGTGGGTAGCAAAAGATTTCTTTTTTGGCTGGAGACTCTCAGCCTACTTGGGGTATTTGGGTGTGCTGCAGATGCTCTTACCTGCACTGTGGGATGGTTACAAGTGAGTACTTTGTAGTCTTGCATATATTATATCTGACATCATGCTGTAGAGCCAAGACACATTCAATGATGCATTGACATTGGCACAAGAGGGAATCAAGTTTGTTGAGAGTTTTGGGTGTGCAATTGCACACAGTGCACCACACCTTTACCTCTCAGCTTTGCCATTTGTTCCTTCAAATGCCCTGCTATCACAAATGCTCATCCCAAAGTTCTCTTGCCTGGCTGAAATCACCAAAGGGTACAACCAGTGGCCAACTAGCCAACTTGCCATGGAAGGGCCTACTTCTGCAGTCCTTTCAGTTGCATTTTCCCCTGATGGAAAAAGGGTTGTTTCAGGTTCAGATGACAATGTAGTCAGGGTTTGGGATGCCACAAGTGGTGTACAGGTTGGAGAACCCCTTCAAGGACATACTTCTGCAGTCAATTCAGTTTCATTCTCACTTGATGGCACAAGGATTGTGTCAGGTTCAGATGATGGCACTATCAGAATTTGGGATGCTGAAAAAAGTCTGCAGGTTGGCAATGCACTTGAGGAGCATATTTCTTCAGTTAATTCAGTTGCATTCTCCCCTGATGGGAAGAGGGTGGCTTCAGGATCTTCTGACACAACTATAGTGATTTGGGATGCAAAGAAGGGGGTGCAGATTGGCAACCAGTTGGAAGAAAGGACTTCAATTTTCTCAGTTGCATTTTCCCCCAATGGCAAGAGAATTGTCTCAGGGTCCTCTGATAATGCCATGAGGATCTGGGATATTGTGAAAGGTTCACAGATTGGTGGCCTCCTTCAGGGGCACACTTCTTCTGTCTTTTCAGTTGCATATTCCCAGGATGGAAAGAGAATTGCTTCAGGCTCAGCTGACAAGACAGTGAGGGTCTGGGATGCTGAGAGAGGTGCCCAGATTAGCTGGCCACTCAAGGGACATGATTCTTTAGTCTTTTCAGTTGCATTCTCCCCTGATGGAAAGAAGATTACCTCAGGCTCAGCTGACAGTACAGTGAGGATCTGGGATACTGAGGGGGGTGTGCAGATTGGAAGTCCACTTGAGCACACAGATGCAGTTAATTCAGTTTCATTCTCCCCTGATGGAAAGAGGATTGTTTCAGGCTCAGATGATGCAACCATAAGGGTCTGGAATGTTGAAAGCTATAAGAGTGTGGCTAGCACCCATAAAATGTCAACATCTCAACTAAGCAGTCTGCCAGGTAAGCATTACTGACTGGTTATTGACTTGTGCCTTACTGAAAAGAAACCACCATTAAAGTTCACCCAATTTGCTTTTCATCTGTCTCTTCACATGCACTGCATGATAGTGAACAACTTCTTGCTGGTCTTTGGCAGGACAATGCAGTTGCAGATAGTAGTAGTCCAGTCAAGCTACAGGGTGATGGTTGGATCAAAGGTCCAAGGGGCAGATTGCTACTTTGGATACATCCAACATTGGGGAGGCCATTTTATTCCACATCAACAGTAATGATAATTCCTCTTGGTTGTTATCTGGAGTTGAACTTGAGCAAGATGGTACATGGGAAGAGGTGGTATGAGTGTTTTAAGCATGTTACTTTGTCTTGACAGCCAATATGAACATTTTTCACCATGTAATGGTACCACATAGCAAGGTGGAAAGGAATTATGCTTGCAGATAATGATTGTTTTAAAAACCTCCATGAGTGACAATTCAATATCTTCATGTTTCATGAGCCCATTCACTTGTGTATGTGACTGCATTTGCTTAGTTTGTTCTAAGTGACTACTGGCATTGACAACTTGTCATGTGCAGAGTGATGTACTGTATTTCATCCTGGCCATCATTGGTGCTATGGTGCTGCATCTGTAACATTATGATACACATTTTTTTTCAATGTAAATTTTTTTTGGGTATACTGCACTTTTTTTCCACACAAAAAATAATATATGTGGTGCACAACTTTTTTTTTTGGTTTACTGCCCCTGACATATCATGTGACTCATGTGACCAACTGGTAGCATTCCAAATTGGTCAAGTGGGCTCATCATGCATGGAGCCATGATTGTGTAACTAACCCCCCACAGGGGGGGGTAGTTTAGAGTCTATGTGTTAGGAGCATGGGCTTGCCTCTAAAGGGGAGTTTTGCCAATGTGATGTGACTTGGGTAGTACCAGCACATAGTACCATGTGTCCCTGCCCCTCTAGTGAGAGTTGCTTGGATTTGGGTTGGGCCAGGACCTTCAGATGCTATGGGATTTTTCTTGTGTGGCACTCTCTGTGTATTTGATCACATGGCAGATCATGTGACTGTGTGACCTCCTATGGTTTGCCTAAGATAGGAAAGTCATGGGAAAGGAATCACTTGGTAAGTGGCATTCCAGCATGCTGCTGGTTGGTCATGTGAGTCACATGATATGTTGGGGGAAGTAAACTGAAAAAAAAAGTTGTGCACCACATATATTATTTTTGTGTGGAAAAAAAGTGCAGTATACCCCAAAAAAAATTTACATCAAATAAAAAATGTGTATCATAATGTTACAGATGCAGCACCATATGGTGCTGTTCTGAAGTTATGTAGTGTAGTGGTTTCAATTGTATGGCTCAATTACTAAGGCCAACACTGCAAGCATTTCACAATTTTTCTTCAGAAAACATGCTGAAAAAATTGAAGAAAGTGATACTCTTTTTTGACCTGTGTTTTCAAAGAGAAAAGGCAAAAATAATAATTTCTTTTCTTTGCATGACTTGCCACAAAGCATTACCATCAATTCATGTTTTTGTACAGAAAAGACAAAGAAAACAAACTATTATATTTGCATTTTTTCTGTAAACATGGCCCAAATAAAAGAGTATCTCTTCTTTCCATTTTTTCAACATATTTTAGCATGAAAAATTGTGAAACGCTTGCAGTGCAATATGCTGCAATAATTCTATTATTGGTGCATGCCATTTCACTGTCAGGTTTGTACATATCTACAACAGTTTTCAAAAGTATGCAGAAAAGCCATTTTGAGTTGTCAGTTGTCAGAAACAGCCACACAGGGACCCCAGAAGTACCTAAGCCTGCAGTGATACATATGAATAACCACTGCACAATGAAAGTAGGGTATCCCTGGAACAGCTGGGATTATTGGGATACAAGTATTATCATCAGAGAGCTATCATTGAGTAGTATATACATGCCAAAAAGTGAAAAGTATAGTGCAGAAATGAATGAGATACAGGGTACAAAACTATCTACCTTCAACTGGCATGAGTAATGAAATAACTCTGGAACAGTGACTGTGCACATCCTGTCTTTTGTATTGGCCAATATATAGCAGGAAGTATATCAAGGTCTGAAAAAGGTGGAAGGTTTGGTGGGGAAATGGAGGAGGCACAGGCCAAATACAAAAGGGAGGAGGAGGACAATGGTGTGTCAATGAACAACCACTGGGTGAAACCCTATAAAAACACAAGGAGACTGTGGAAAGATGTGATAGAATACAAAGAACAAAGAATGGATGGAATACATGCACCATGTCCCAAGGTATTTGCAAAACCATCTGACAATGCCTCTGTCCACATGATAGGCTATATCCCCAGAATGGCTGAGGCAGCTGCAGTGTATGATGCTCCAGTGAAAGCCCTTGGCAAGTAGTACACAGCCTCCACCATCTTTTCCATTTTTGATAGCATTTCACCCAGTGATTGTTCACTGGCCCACCATTGTCCTCCTCCCCTTTGTATTTGGCCTGTACCTCCACCATTTCCCCACCAAACCTTCCACCTTTTTCAGACTTGATATACTTCCTGCTACATATTGGCCAATAAAAAAGGCAAGATGTGCACATTCACTGTTCCAGAGTTATTTCATTACTCATGCCAACTGAAGGTAGATAGTTTTGTACCCTGTATCTCATTCATTTCTTCACTATACTTTTCAATTTTGACATGTATATACTACCCAATGATAGCTCTCTGATGATAGTACTTGTATCCCAATAATCCCAGCCATTCCAGGGATACCCTACTTTCATTGTGCAGTGGTTATTCATACATATCACTGCAGGCTTAGGTACTTCTGGGGTCCCTGTATGGGTGTTTCTGACAACTGACAACCCAAAATGGCTTTTCTGCATACTTTTGAAAACTGTTGTAAGGCAGTGTGCCTGCCAATGAATACATCATATATCACACAATCTGCTACATGGTTTGTTACCACAACTCAAGACATCATCTTCCTGGATCATCAGGGATATTCCCTTACACTCTAGCAAATACTGGTGTCAATGCCCTTGAAAGATCCACTTGAAGTTGTTCCTTCCCATGTCTACAACTCTGGCTGATTTTCCCTATAACCAGTCCATGCTGAGAGAACTGTGCATATATACTATAGAAGTTAAGCTTGCACTTCAAGACATGAAGAGTAGACTTTGCTCCTATCATCTAGTTCATTCCACCCATAAGAAGTTGACCTGACAGTTGGAGTGAGGAAAAAACCATTGTTGCACTTCAAGTGTCACCAGAGGACTGGTGAGATGTGCTCTAAGCTATACAATGGATGACTGGTAAAGGATTTCAACATGTGGGAGGAATGGCATACCAAATGATAGATGGTGGTGTGGTTTTGGGGGAAATGGATAGAGACTGACCAAGGCTTCCTGTTGGGTCTTTTGGGTCAGATTGTAGAAGTAACAGAATCTGTAGAACACTTAGTAGTCACTAAGTAGAAACTACAGTAATACTAAAATTGTAAGTGTGCACTATGCACTTATGTAATACAGTGGCTATGCAACAGCACACCATTGATCTAATAACTCCAACACAGATTTCATCCCAGAGAGGCTCAGTGATTCATGGACACCATTTCAGTGTAAGGAGGGAGTGCAACAAATTTGGCCTTCAGTGAAATGCTTTGGGTGAGGTGCTGTAGAGATCACAGAGAAATGTGCAGGGAAATAGGCTCTGAAGGCTAGTTTGACCTTAGGGACCCTGCTCAGTGGAGAGAAGAACTAGTAGAGAAATGAAACAGAAAAGAAACTAGAAAGACTCAGCTGAAAAACCCAACAATACTGCTCAATCCCACCACTCTAGGACTTCCCTAGAGCTGTCCTGACCTCACTCTCAAGGGCAGAAACAGAAAATACTGCCACAGGCTGGTCACACTGGCCTGTGCTCTACAGCCTTTATAGTGGTGATTGTTATGTAGCTAGTACAAGCTCAAGTCCAAGTCCAACAATGCTTACTAATCAGCCACTCACCTCATACTTAAGTCCCAGCCCAGAGTACAAAATGGGGATCAAGCCCCTTAGAAAAATAAACCACACCTCAACCACTGTATTACCACTCAAAAACCTAGTAGGGAGTTCCCTCTTCCTACAGTGCCCAGTGTGGCAGTGTCTGAGGAGTTGCTGAGCCTGTCCAAAAGACTTGCTAGTTTGCATCCAACTTACTCTCAGTCTCTGGTACTAACTGCCTACTATGTTGTACCATAGTTACAAAGGATCTTAAGTGACCCACCATGTGTTTATTACACAAGCAGTCATATGTATGCACACCAAGGAAAGTACTTTTGTATGACCATAATAAACTTATTAAAAATTGAAGTAGGCAAAATATAAAGACCCCAGTGATCCCCATTGTAAGGGGAACTTGTTCCCATAGCAAGTAGAAATTTGAATTAGATGAGCTATGGGTTGTTATAAATGTGACTGAGGATATTTTGTAGGGTAGTATAATAGGGGTCATTTTACAACTGGCTTTTGAGCATTGTACTGATTATGAGCACATGTAATGATCTATACCATCAAAGGGTAAGAGATTTCTGTTTCCTGATGCAGTACCATTTGGGTATGGACAGGCTGTGCAAAATAACCTGTCATTCATCAGGAAAAAGGGTCCTGGCATGATATAGCTCTATTTCACTCAGGATTGCTGTATATCACTATGAGTGAATCCAATGCATTTGTGTTGCTTTAATTTGTTTACATACAGGTGTATATAATAATGGTGCATCTCTGTCAAATACAGGGCAACCTATGGGGCTATGTTGCTACATGATGTTTATAAATGGCATGTTGCCTATATATGACACCTTTGGTGCTGATTTGTGGTCAAGTGGCATAGGTTAGTATATTGATTTCTTGGCACAGAGCCACAGCCCCATAGACTTCAGGGTTTTTTTTACACAGAAGTACAGCTAAGACTCATACTTAGACTTGAAGTGCTGCAGTGGCCACTGGTCATGTGACTGTGAGAAGTTGAAATTTTCACCCATGCACACACACACTCAACTGCATCTCCTTTGCCCCACCTCCCACCTCTCCCCACTGCTGTCCCTCCACTGGATGAGGCTCTGTTCCAACAACAAGGTAAGATCCCTGATGAGTCATCCTTCTCCCACTGACACTCCCCCACCTAGAGCCAACAACAGCCCACTCAGAACAGCAACATCTGTGATGACTGGTGAGTAAGCCCCCCACCCTCCCTGGCCCTCCCTCTCTCACCCCTCCTCCCATCTAGCTCCTCTAGCACCAACCACCACCACCCCAACCCTCCTTCTATTGTTACATACAAGTTTCTCTCTATTTTTCTCACATTGTATGACTTACAACAGTAATGTCTTACTTAATTTTAACTCTGACTTATGGGTAGAATCTTTTTTCCACCTCACCTCAGTCTTCTACTCTGAGAAGTCTGAGGTAAGGTTTCTGGTCACTTACATAGTTTCATGATATTAACTACATGTGGTCTTTGTTCTAGTCTCACAACAAAAGGTTATGAGCCCCAGGCAGCTCTAACCATAGTGAAGTTTTAGTCTCAAGGCATCCTGAACCTGCACCAGAAATTCCATAATGTCAAACCCACCTTCTGTCTCTGCAGCTCCTCTAGCTGCTGGTCCTTCAACTGTGACTGCCACATCACTTTCATCCTCTGGAAAAATTGTTGCACCCTCTAGTCAGCTTTATGACATCCCCTCACTCACAGATGATGGATCAAACTATCAAACGTGGAAGTTTCATGTCCAGAAAGTCCTAGAAATTTGAGGGCTCTGGGAGGTTGTTGGTCGCACAGACCAGACTGCCCCAAATGTGACTACTCACCCAGATGAGCATGCTGAATGGTCCATCAAGGACAGAGAAGCATGTGCACAGATCACCCTCACTTTCCAGGATGAACCTCTGAGCAGGGTTATGTATGTGATGACAGCAGCAGAGTCTTGGAGAAAACTCAGCAAGCACTATGAAGGAAAAGGGAAACAGACCACCACCTACCTCATTGGAGAACTCTTCTGAGGCACCTTGGTTGACAACAGCCCTATGGAACCCCAACTAAATGCTATGTGCCAAAAGTCCCTAATTCTGAAATCACTTGGACAGTCTCTTGATGAGTCCTCAGTTGTGATAGCAATGGTAATCTCCCTACCCCAGTCATACTCCACTCTTTGCACAATCCTCATGTTGACAAATGACAAGTTAACAATTGACTCTGTCATACCCCAAGTTCTAATTGAAGAACAAACTTGCCAGGGATTGCAGTCACACTCTGCACTCATCTTGAAGAAATCTAACAATGGAGGTAACAAGAAGGAGGGGAAAGGAAAGGGGAAGTCCAAGATCACTTGCTATGGATGCAAGGAGACTGGGCACACAAGAGACAAGTGTCCACAGAAAAAGAATGAAGATGGGAAATCATCTGGCAACCCAGACAAAGACAAAAAGGAGAAGATGGATAAGGCAGACCTGTCAGCAAAGGTTGCACAACTGGCTAAGGACTTGGACTTATGCCTCTTCATGGCATGTGCAAGCCTGAAAGTGTCCTCACAGGAATGGATTGTTGACTCTGGTGCCTCCATGCACATGTGTTGCCATAGAGAGTGGTTTGCCCATCAGGAAAAACTGACAGTGCCATTTTTCACTCTTTATCACTATATATTGCTATATTCCACTATTAATCACTAAAGATGCAATAGGGACAACTATGGGATCTGTGGCACCTCAACCATCCCCCCTTAAATATAGTGACATATAGACACAAATAGACACATATAGCTAAAAAAAGAGATAAATAGCAAAATAGAGTGACAATGTTGTCAACCCAAGCTTGCCATACTTTGCCATTTTTGCTTTTTTTGCTTCTTTTAGTTCACACTTTTTATGAAGGAGACAACAAATTCATTTAGTGCAATATCTACAATACATACACCTAATTCTACTTGGTAATAAATCAATGTATGAGATGGATGGTAAGAGGGGGGATGGATGGGGGAGGGGGAATGGGCATCAGCATCTGGACTAGAGAAGGGGAGGGGGGGAATTACCTTGAATGAGGGTTGGGTGGTGGTTGTTGGTGCTAGAGGAGCTAGATGGGAGGAGGGATGAAAGAGAGAGGGCCAGGGAGAGGGGGTGCTTACTCACCAGTCATTGCAGATGTTGCTATTCTGGGTGGGCTGTTGTTGGCTCTAGGTGGGGGAGTATCAGTGGAAGAAGGATGACTCATCAGGGATTTTACCTTGTTGTTGGAACAGAGCCTCATCCAGTGGAGGGACAGCAGTGGGGAGAGGTGGGAGGTGGGGCAATGGAGATGCAGTTGAGTGTGTGTGCAAGCATGGGTGAAAATTTCAGCTTCTCACAGTCACATGACCAGTGGCCACTGCAGCACTTCAAGTCTAAGTGTCTAAGTGCGAGTCTTAGCTTACCAATCATTTCCCACACATTTCCTAGTCACTATATACTAATCTACACAACACTACACTTAATACACTACACTTTTTTGGTAATAAAAGTGTAGACTACATAACACTACCTTAATTGGTAGTCAAAAATGCGAACATTACACTACACTTTCCTAGTAAAAACAATGAAATAAAAGAAATCTTATGTTCTGTAACTATTCATTGCACATGGGAAAACATTTAGAGCAACTGGCAACATATAGTTATAATGTTGCTATAGTTCACCACATATGCAATAATTGCACACTGATTCAGTATATGACAAATATTGTGCTGTCAGGACACTACAAGACACTTATCTAATCAAACACAATCAAACAAATCAAAAAAGTGCACACTACACTTTTGGTAATAAAAATGGAGACTACACAACACTGATTGTATTTTGTCTATATCTCTACCATTTTTGCACAGATAGATGACATAAGCATACCTCCATGGTCCTCTTGTCAGGTACTACAACTTTCATTATGACATTTTGAATTTATTTTTTTGAGACATCAATTTATTTTTGTATTTTGCCATTTTCTGACCCATTTTTGGGCATATCAATGAAGTAAGCATATTCCCATGATCCTGTGACCCAGCCCTACAACTTTCATTATGACATCATGATCTATAGTTAAAATAGTGCTATAGTTCACTATATATCAAATAGTGATGCACTATTCCAGTCTATAACAAATATTGCACTGTCAGTTTTTCCTGATGCCACATACCAGATCTTGGAACCATCAGAACCTGCAGTCATTGGGGATGGAAGATCAATCATGGCAATTGGTAAAGGTCAAGTTGAACTTGACATGAGTGGCACCTGTGATGGAGGAAGTGCTACAATGTTATGTGATGTCTACCATGTCCTGGACCTGGATGCAAACCTTGTATCAGTACCTTCCCTAGCAATGAAGGGCCTCCAGGTGATTTTTAAGGGAAACAACTGCCAAGTTATGGCCAGGAATGAAGCTGTAGCAGTTGCTACCAAATGAAACTCCCTGTATATCTTGAAGACATCAGTCATATCTGGGAGTCACTCCACCTACATTGTAAATCAGCCCAACAAAATTGATGCATCAGAAGCTCTTACTGCCCTCACATGTCACAGTCCCACTTTGAAGGCCACCCTAGCCACTTGGCACTGACACTTTGGACATGCAAACACCAGAAGCATACTGAGCCTACTAAACCATGACATGGTTGTAGGAATGGAAGTCACTGGACTGCACAGTCATGACAACAAAACTTGTAAAGGGTGCCTCAAAGGGAAGCAATCTCAAAGTGTGATACCCACTGAGTCAAACCTAGAAAGCCCATGAGTCCTACACTGAACCTATTCAGATCTTTGTGGCCCAATGGAAACTCAAGCTCATGGGGGGCACCAGTACTTCATAATGTTCATTGATGGGAAGTCCCACCACCTAGTGGTCAAGCTCTTGAAGTTGAAGGACAAAGCATTAGCTGTGATGAAGGAGTACTTTGCTTGAGCAGAGGCTGAATGGGTGAGCACCCAAATTATTTTCATACAGATAGTGGTGGTGAATACTGCTCACAGGAATTCAAGAACTACCTAAAATCTAGGGGGATACACCATGAAAAAATGAATGCATACATGCCCCAGGAGAATGGTGTCTCTGAACAAATGAATTGCACCCTCATTGAGTGTGCATGAGCCATGCTTAGGCTAGTGATGCAAAATTGCCAAATAAGTACTGGGGAGATGCAATACTGCATGTGACACACCTAGTAAACCAGCTGCCAATGAGGGCACTCAAGGGGCAGCTGACCCCACATGAAGCCTACACTGGAAATAAACCTTCAGTGTCCCACCTCTGAACCTTTGGATGCACTGCACATGTCCATGTGCTGAAGGAAAAATGCCACAAACTTGATGCAAAATCAATCATGTGTACTCACCTCAGATTTGCCAAAAATCATAAGGTATACTTGTGCCTGCATCAAGCCACCAGTTGAGTATTTGAGTTGAGGGATGTGGTCTTTGATGAGATCGAGGGTGAGGGTCTCAAATGAGTCATTTTTGAGGAGAATGGCTTGAGGGCTAAAGGGGAAGAAGCCTCAGGACAAAGGGAGAGCCTGGCAAAGCAGGAGGGTGGACCCACCTTGCACAAAGATGCACAGGGCTCATACAAAGATGAAGCAGTGACAAGCATAGCCCAAACTGAATTAGGGTGCTCAGGCAGCTCAAATGAGTCCCCAGGGAATGGAAATGAGGAAATTGAAAGGGAAATCAATGTAGACCAAGCAGAGGTGACACCAGCACCTACCAGAGAGGGTACTGCTGATAATGAGTCAAATGCCTCCCATCCAGGGCAAAAATTGGAGGCCACACACCCACAGAAGAGCCAAATAGGCCCCCAAGCCATCATAAGATGCCCAGCGCCTCAACCTGGACCATCACTGCCCTACCCACATCCCATTCCACCTGGGAATGTTTGAAGATCATCAAGAGCTAGGTGCCAACCAATCAGAGATGATGACCCAAGATTCTTTGTCAATGTTTACCAGAAAAGCACCCTGAAAAGTGCTGGCACTGAGGACAAGGGAGGAGTGGGGAAGGAGAGTGTTGAGGGTGATAGTGAGGGTGGGCATGTGGTTGAAGTGAGGCCATCACAGTGTGATGAAAATGTGACTCCACAGCTACAGACTGCTTACCAAGCAAGCATAGCCTGTGAGGATGAGCCCACCAACTTCAAGGATGCAATGAGTTGCCCAGATGCTGATTGATGGTATGATGCTATGACACTGGAGCTAAATACCTTCCAGAAACTTGGTCTCTATGAGGCAGTAGAGCCTGTACCCAGGTGCAAGGTAGTTGATTTGAAATGGGTCTTCAAAATAAAGTGAGGACCTATGGGCAAGATTGACAAATACAAAGCACAACTTGTTGCAACAGGGTACATGCAAGTCCAGGGGATTGACTACACAGACACATTTGCCCCCATTGCTAAGTTTACTACCATCAGAGTCCTCCTTGCACTTGCTGCTAAATATGATCTTGAAATCCACCAGATGGATGTGAAGTCCACATTCCTGAATGGGATACTTGATGAAGAGATATACCTATGTCCCCCTCCTGCCTTTCATACTTCAGACTCAGTGTGGTGCCTTTATCAAGCCCTCTATGGACTCAAGCAAGCCTCAAAAGCATGGTATGCATGACTGTGAGAAGTTTTTGAGGGACTTGGCTTCACACAAAGCAATGCAGATCACAGCCTCTTCTATAAGTTTGAAGGGGGCATCCTAATCATTGTAGCAGTGTACATGGATGATAAACTCATCTTTTCAAAGGACCATGCCATGATCTATCACCTCAAACTCCAATTGTCAAAGGAGTATGACCTCTCAGACCTGGGTGAAGCACATTGGATTTTAGGAATGGAGATCATTTATGACTGCCATGAGGGTATAATCAAGCTCTTGCAGAAACAGTACATTGAAGGTATACTACAGCAAGCTGGCATGCAGGATGGTCAAAGTGTTGGCACACCAATCAAGCCAAACTTGAAGTTACCAAAGCTTGACCAACCTGAAATTGATGCTTCACAGTACCAGAGTGCTTTAGGAGCACTAATGTATGCCATGCTAGCCACTTGTCCAGACCTTGCATTTGCAGTGGGTGTGCTAAGCAGGCATGCAGTGAATCCAGGTGAGCACCACTTGGTGGCACTCAAATGAGTATATTGTTGCCTTCATGGGATGACAGACTCATATCTATGCTATACCATCTCCTCCAAGACAACCCCAGTTTGCTATGTAGATGCTGATTGGGCTGCTGACATAAACAATCAAAGATCAATAACTGGCTATGTTTTCACCTTGTGTGGTGGTGCAGTGAGCTGGTCATCAAAGAAACAGTCCTTGGTGGCCCTATCAACTACAGAAGCAGAGTATATGGCTGCTGCAGCAGCCATGAAGGAAGCTGTTTGGATCTGCACACTACTTGGAGAAATAGACCCCATTGCATGAGCAAACCCAACACCCCTCTGCATCAATAATCAATCTGCTATCTCATTAGCCAAGAATGTGATGTTCCATGACCACACAAAACACATTGCCATTTGTCACCACTTTGTTTGTGAAAAGGTGGAGTCAGGGGATATCTCCATGATGTATATATCTATGAATGAGCAAGCAGTGGATGTCCTGACTAAAGGCTTGTCACAGGACAAGGACCTTCATTTCTCTGGCCTCTTAGGCATCACTTATTAGGACACCTACCATTGAGTGGGCATATTGTTACATACAAGTTTTTCCTCTATTTTTCTCACCTCATATGACTTACAATGGTAATGTCTTACTTAATTTTAACTCCAACTTATAGGTAGAATCTTTTTTCCACCTCACCTCAGTCTTCTACTCCAAGAAGTCTGAGGTAAGGTTTCTGGTCACTTACATAGTTTTGTGATATTAACTACATGTAGTCTTTGTTCTAGTCTCACAACAAAACCTTCAAGGTAATTCCCCCCTTCCCCTTCTCCAGTCCAGATGCTGATGCCCATTCCCCTCCCCCATCCATCCCCCCTCTTACCATCTATCTCATATGTTGATTTATTACCATGTAGAATTATGTGTATGTATTATAGATATTGTGCTAAATGAATTTGTTGTCTCCTTCATAAAAAGTGTGAACTAGAAGAAGCAAAAAAGTGAAAAGGGCAAAGTATGGCAAGCTAGGGATGCCAACATTGTGGCTCTATTTTGTTATTTATCCTCATTTTTAGCTATATGTGTCTATATGTGTCTATATGTCACTATATTTAAGGGGGGATGGTTGTGGTGCCATAGATCCCATAGTTGTCCCTATGGTATTTTTAGTGATAAATAGTGGAATATAGCAATGTATAGTGATAAAGAGTGAATAATGGCACTGTCAGTTTTTCCTGATGAAGCACAAGCAGCTACATGTGACACAGGCATTGTACAACCCAAATGCAAAATTGCCCTAACTGACCTTGACCAGAGCTCAGCCTCAGATCTTCCAGCCAGCAAAAAACCTCCCACAAAGGGTAAGTTTTTTTTACACACAATGGTATACACAGACTCCAGCAACTCTATTTTTATGTTATTTAGGGAAGGCTTGTGCAATAGTTACACTATGCTCAGTAGGGTACAGTTGAAAAGTACCATGTTAATAACAGCTGTTAAAAATACCTCTTAATAACTGTTGTTAACCCTGTTAGAAAGTCAGACATAAATTGGGGCTGTGAAAAATTGTGAAAAATTCCAGAAAGGCTAGGGTGGCTGGGGTGGCTGTATAGCACTTCATGCAGCTGCAAAAAGTGTGGGACCACCCATCATCAACCTTCTGAACTTCTCATGCCACTCCCAGCTGCTGAGACTATTCTTCTGGCTGAATTTCCTCATGTCTTACATCACCTACAAGGGCTGTTGCAACATCTACCTGATGCACTGCCGATTGGGGATAAGTACTCTGCATTTCTTTCTTTTACACTTGACCCCAAGCTTGTTGAAAAACTGGGCATGAGATAGGGGCTCTTAGTGAACAGTTTAAGCAAATCTTTGGTTGGAAAGTGCACAAACTGGTGATGGTATGCTTCCAATTGAGGAGAATGGGCCCCCAATTTGTTCTGTGGTCAACATACTCTGCAACTTTCACTGTGATTATCCAGAGGGTGCAGTATTGAAAAAATGCACCATAGATATTGGCATAGGGGCAGAAAAAGTGTATAGGCAGTATGGGCTTATGGTAATCAGAAGCATACCTGGTGTAGGTGACATAATGGCTAACAAGGTTAACCTACAAGGTACCTGATTATGAACCTGGGGGGTCAACCAATGGGTTCAAGTCCTTGGGAGGGGACAGAGGGTTGGGGCTTGGTGCCAATGTATGTGCTATTCTTTGAAGCTAGATCAGTACCTTGACTTTGAGCTTAGTTTCCTCAGTGCTCAATATCACCCATGAGACATGGCAGCCTTAGTGTCAGCAGGAATGGAAAGGGGTGCCCCCCAAATGTTCTCATGAGCAAACTTATAGTGAAGACATCCACTATTCATGATGGAAAGACCCAGGCTGGCTGGAAAAAAGAGGGATGAGGAAGCCTGAAAACTTTTTCAGCAGGAGGTAGACCATATCATACTTTGCCTCATTTGTGTCCATGGGGTTGTGCCTACACTTGTTGACTCACCTGAGTGGAAGGAGCTCATGGCCAAACTTAACCCAAGATACCATCCAACATCCTCAACAACATTTGTTAACAACTATATCCCCAAAGAAGCTGTAGCTGTCTGCCAAAGTCAGCTTTTGGAACTGAAGAAACACAGTAGCCTCACATTGACATTTGATGGAACAAGTACCTGCAAACCACAGTCTCTATATACCATGCATGCAACCACCCCAAACCATGAGACTTATTTCCTTGATGGGTATGAAGACTCCACATCTTGACATACTGTCAACTGGGTTACCAAAAAGTTATTTAAGGTGCTGTTTGAATATTATTCACAAACTTGTCTGCTCAATTATTGGTACAGAAAATCAATGAGATTGGGGCAGAGAAGTGGGCAGCCATCTGCTCAGATAGTACTGCCATCACAAAGAATAGCTGCAGGGAAATAACAGCACATATTCCTACCATGTTAGACTTTAATGATGTCTGCCACCACCAACACAACACAATCAAAGATGTCATGAAGCTTGAGTGCTTTGGATGGGTACATGAACCTCACACACTTGGAAAGATCATATGGGTTCTATAGTGAATTTTGAACAGATGATATCTTTACTGAAGGTTATTGTCAAACATTTCAGCAAGTCTATGATATCTATTGCCCATCTTCATAAGGAGTGCCATGTGGAGGGTGATGACCACACAGTGAATAGCTTGCAGAAGATTAGCAAGACTCACTTTGGAACTCATTGGCCAGCTGCTGTGTCTCTGCAGCAGTGTCTCACAAACATCAAGACCCTTGTTGAGAACAAAATTGTCAAGTTTAAAGTACAAGTGTGGTATACAATGTTTCTTGTCATCTTACATCCATTTGTAGAATAAAAAGGCCCACAACATATTCATGGATTGGTCACTGTTTGGTAGGTTTGGCTGTGACCTTGAAACCTATATCACCACAGTTGGCCCATTTATCTGCTCTTTGTGGTCATTGGAGGTATCCCATGCAAATGCTTTGGACATCTTTATCTTCTGGCTTGCAATTGGTGCTTCACTGAAAGACCTTGTGAAGAAAGGTGATGGAGCAAGGTCCAATGTACCTCTGTCACTCATGTATGATGTGATTGCAATCTATGATTGCCATTGGAAGGAGTTGTTCCAAAATGATGTGTACTTCACTGCATTTGCTCTGGACCCACATATGCCAGCTACTCCAATAGATTCACAGTGCCCTAAACTAATCAACACTCAACTGCAGGTTACCCCATATCTGATTTTGTCATCAAGCCTGTGGTCACTGCTCCAACCATTACCATACCTCCACAGAAGCAGCCTGCACCCAAAGATCTGGAACATCCTTGGCAAGTGGCTCAGCATCCATTGCCACATCCTTGTGCCTATAGCTGTGTGAAAGAAAGCCTGAAGCCAATGTTTGTGCCATGCTTGATCACTACAAGATGAACCCCCATGCAACTGATGTATTTTCCCAATCTGTACAGGAATGTGGACCTGCTGGCACTGTTGACAAGTTGCATCACCAACTTGACACCTTTTGGCAGCATGAACATCCATTTAACAGGCTGACAAAGGATGGAAATGCTCTTGCATGGTGGCAGGCTCTCAAGCATCATCCTGGTGCCCAGGTTCTTGCTGTATGTGGCACTTCATACTACCTACTGATCATTATTGTTAACCAATCAAGCATGGCTCACATTCTAGGCTTTGATGATTAAAGTATTTTCTGCTCTGGTAAACTCAATGCCAGATGAATGGACAGGATCCACATTCACATGGCTCAATTCACCAATACATGGGAATCAGAATGCACAGACCCTCACTGACATGGTAAGGATTGGCCAGTGGTACCAGGACTATGCCCAGGTATGTCACACAACTAGCAATGCAGCTTGTTCTCAACATTTGATAGGCACATGCACCTGCAAAAGTACCATTTCATCCAATGGTCAAGTTCTGTGACATCAACAAAGACCTACTTGCTGGAATCACTTCAGCAGGGACTCAAACAACTGACCCAGGTGATCTGGTGCCAGATGGGGCCATCTATGACAGTGATAATGGTGACAATGGTGATGTTGGTGATGATTTTTTGGAATCAGGTGATGAAGTTGGCAATCCCCATAGCATGTTTGTGGCTACAACAGTGGAAGCTGACAATGACATGGATCTAGATAACCCCTTCTTACTTGATTTGATCTCTCCCACTCTGATTGCACAGCCTACTATTCACTTACCCCAACACCACATCCAGCCAGTGTCAAAGGATGACAATCCAAACTGGGACTGGTAATTTTCACAATTTTTCACAATTTTTCACTTGATACCCCATTTTACACTGTTAATAATACCTGTGGGAAAATGGTCTTTGGGGTCATCATTTATTTGCAGTTGTGAAAAAGTTTGGGGCATTTTTCAACCATACCCTAATGCTCAGACTCCACACCCACACCAACTGTTTTGAGTCTGTACCTCACTGATGACATTTCACTGATATCTTATGATCTTACTGAGACCGGATCCAATGGCCTTCTCAAAGATATTGACCTTATCAACATTGCCATGCCAGTCAAGAAAACCTGTGCCAATCACACTCAAGATATTGACACCTTTTTCTCCCTTGCTTATGATAAAGGTAAAAAGACATACAGAAATTTCAACTGCTGCACATAAGTGATTACTAGTATCCCTCTATGTGTGTTTGCTGACTAGTCTATAGCAAAGTGCAGAAAAAGTTAGTCCCATTTGTCAATGAAGCAACAACTCTACATCATCACCTGCAAGCATACCACAAGGTATATTTTCCTTGTATTCACTTTACTACTTGTCACTAATGTTAGACTGCACTTCATAGGCAGATTATCTCCAGTGGGCTGTGGCCAACAAATTTGCCTCCATGTTACCTTGGGACACAAAATGCTGCCACAAGGATGCTTTATTGCATGTGCAGTCCAGTCTGGACTCTCACCTGGCTCTGAGGGAGTGAGTTGCTCAGTACTTAGACCAGCCTTTTGTGAAGTCACCATCCATTGGCTTATCAACACAGACCAGGTGAGCAACATGGCCTTCATGCATGAAAACTGTTTTGACTAAATTCCATTAAATAGCCTATCCAAGCCCTTCAGGATCCAGATTTTAAAGTGATGATTGACATTGCCTCTAATGCCCCAGCTACTATTAGTGTGAAGGTTCCATCTCATGGAAAAACATGAGAGGTCATCATTGACCTCTTCAAGGCTTGCCTTGATGACCTCCACCCACATTTCCAGGTGAGTCATATAGCACAAATATATCCATTTTGTTCATGTAATTGGGTCTAACAGAGTGATGTTGTCAAGAGGTGGGTCAATTTGACCTGCAATGTGTGGCAGGCCTCAAACATCAATGCTTACTTTGCCATTACAGGGTCTTGGGTAGAGGAGAAGATACTTAGCATTTGGACCATCAAGATGGCCCTCTTAGGATTCATCTGCCTCAACAATTCACATCATGGAACCTGCCTTGGTCAAGCCTTGTATAAAGTAGTTAGACATGTTGGGCTCACAAACAAGGTAATACTATTTTATATAGCTGTTGCAGCTACAACAACTGACAGCAGTTCTTACTAGGTTGGCTATGTTACAGCTGACAGTGCAACCAACAATGACACAATGATGGACAAATTTGCTGACAACATCACATCTAACACTGGTGTTTCATATGATGGCAGAAAGAGATGTCTATGGTAATGAGTTTTCATGACAAGAGCTAGTTCAGAAACCAAAAGACTTGCAAAAGTTCAATGTTTTTAGTTTGTATATGTTTTGCTAGTACTCAGCAATATGGGCATATGCCAAAATTGAGTCTGAAAACAATTCTCTCCTCTATTTATCACTAAAGATGCAATAGGGACAACTATGGGATCTATGGCACCACAACCATCCCCCCTTAAATATAGTGACATATAGACACATATAGACACAAATAGCAAAGAAAGATGATAAATAGCAAAATAGAGCCACAATGTTGTCAACCCAAGTTTGCCATACTTTGCCATTTTTGCTTTTTTTGCTTCTTTTAGTTCACACTTTTTATGAAGGAGACAACAAATTCATTTAGTACAATATCTATAATACATACACATAATTCTACTTGGTAATAAATCAATGTATGAGATGGATGGTAAGAGGGGGGATGGATGGGGGAGGGGAATGGGCATCAGCATCTGGACTGGAGAAGGGGAGGGGGGGAATTACCTTGAAGGAGGGTTGGGGTGGTGGTGGTTGGTGCTAGAGGAGCTAGATGGGAGGAGGGATGAGAGAGGGAGGGCCAGGGAGGGGGGGGCTTACCCACCAGTCATTGCAGATGTTGCTGTTCTGGGTGGGCTGTTGTTGGCTCTAGGTGGGGGAGTGTCAGTGGGAGAAGGATGACTCATCAGGGATCTTACCTTGTTGTTGGAACAGAGCCTCATCCAGTGGAGGGACAGCAGTGGGGAGAGGTGGGAGGTGGGGCAAAGGAGATGTAGTTGAGTGTGTGTGTGAGCATGGGTAAAAATTTCAGCTTCTCACAGTCACATGACAAGTGGCCACTGCAGCACTTCAAGTCTAAGTAAGGGTATTCAGAGTTGGTCAGCTGACAAATCTCAGGTGCTTAACCCTAGCTAAACCCAACTTCATCTTCAACTTTGTTTTGAGGGTTTAAGCTCTGACAACTTGTCTGCATTTGGAAATATGTTAATGGTTTGAAATAAGTTCAAAGGTAAATCCCAAGTACAAGTGTAGCATAGATAATTTCACAAAAAAAGTGTTCTGAATACTATACATCCTGACATCCACTGATCACCAGGATGCCCTGAAATTCACTTCACATAGAGACATTGCAACTACTTGATGATGCTCTGCTTGCTACTGTGCAGATGTGAAATGATGAAATCAGTGTGAGCCTTGAGGATGATAGTGATACAGACCTTACAGATGGGATGGACACATCATCTGGTACCTCTGAGCCCTATGATCTTGTCTCCCCCCCTCTCCAGCATCCTCATTCAACTCTGCCTGGGGATCTATGTCAGTTGATTCTGAATTGACTGACATGATCTCAACAATGGACATAATTACCACACCATATACCCAACTGATGCATACAATTGAAGTGCTACATGATGAGGTTGAGGCTGTGTGCATTCTTGAACACCCACAGGAACCAATTCCTAAAGCTTCACAACTCCCTCTCCTCAGTCATTTCACAGAACACCACCCTTCTTTATTTCAAAAGAAACTCTGCATTAACCCTGAGATATTTGATGAGATCCTAGACCAAATCAGTGGTCATCCTGTGTTTCAAAACCAACTGAACAATAAACAGTTACCTATCTCAATACAACTTGCAATCTTCCTCTACTGTGCAGGCCACTATGGGAATGCATGCTTGCTGGAAGATGTAGGCCAGTGGGCTGGTGTTAGCATTGGAACAGTGGTGAATTGTACCCACCATGTAATCACCACTCTTTTAGATCAACATGACCAGTTTGTATATATTCCAGGTGCCCACTCCAAGGAAATGAAGTGTGTATGGGCATTCACCAAGCCTTGAACTTGCCATGCTTGGACAAATGGGGTGTTTGCAGTGGATGGTTCTGCACTCAATCTGTACACCAGGCCAGGAATGTTTGGGGATGGGTTTTACATATGATCAAAAGGCTTGTTTCTCATTGAATTGCCAGGTAAGCACAGAGGGCAGAGAGTAAAGTAAAATTCACATCGCCTTGGAGGCAATTATCATGCCCCACAACCTAATGATCATTGACTATGCATTGGGCCAGCCTGGGAGTGTACATGATGCATATGCATTCCAAGGAACATGAATATCCCAAGACCCAACTAACTTGATTCCAGCTTGGCACTGGATATGGGCAGATTTGGCCTATCCTACAGAGACATGGTGTGTGGTTCTGTTCAAGAAGCCATGCAGGGGTCAGTTGACCCATAGGCAGAATACTTATAACTGTTATCTATCAAAGGTGCATACCAGAGAAAAAGTTTTGATTGTGTTCTCAGTGTATGGAAGGTCCATGTCAGAGTTGAGCATGCATTTGCCACCCTCAAAGGTCATTTTCAGTCACTGTGGGAGCTCAGGTTACATATGGGCAAAGACAATGACTTACATGTTGCCATCTATTGGATCACCACCTGTATAATTCTCCACAACATGATTATCCACTTTGAAGAAAAATTAGGCAGAGAAACTATGCAGTGGGCAATAAGTGAGGCAGAAGGCTGGAATGAGGAAGGGGGAAATGACAGTGGAGGTGAACAGGGAGAAGGAACACAGGGACAACATTTCCATGGGTACTTGATGGAAAGGCTGTTCAAACAATGTGGTATCTGTGTGTAGTTCAAGTATTTCTTAGGCAAAACACATTCTCAGGCAAGCAGTGATATAGATTTCATGATAGTGAAGATACAAATGGTAGTAAAACAAAAAAAAATGCCAAGGTACTACATGCTGTCTGGATGCATAGTGCAAGTGGTAGCAGTAGAGGTGGACAGACCAGATGCATCACCTGTTCAACTTTGGAGCTTTGCCAGTTCCAACTTGAGACAGGTTAGTTCTGATTCTTCCTTGAGCATCTGGAGATCCAACTTCTTCTGCTCCAACATTCAAGCATGGATCTTCTCCACCTCACTATGCTCCCTTTCATGCTCCTTCTCTAGGTGAGCAATCTCCTTCTCTTGCATGTAAGCCTGGGTCTTCATGACCTTATGTTCATACTTGAGGGTAGCTCTGAGAAGGCACTGGTCTTGGGAACTCTCACTCAGTCCAGTGAGCTGCCCATTGAGGTCAGCATTGATCTGTGCAAGGATGTTTTTTCCCTTTGTGAAGCTGGTTTGGGGAGTCTTGGAATTAATGCCAGTGTGCTGAGTACTGCTGCTCAGTGTAGACAATGTAGTAGACATGGAGGTTGGTGGCCTTGGATATGGGGCCATGCAGAAAGTGGATTGGCTGTCTGATGACAGAGTATGACAATGTATTGCACTTGGAGGCTTGTCTGGGGGTGAGAATGTACCAGTAGAATTTCCATACTATAATTCTCTTGTTAGGTAGGGAAGCAACAAATTGTTAGGACATACCTGGTGTTGGGATGGCAGATGATCACCAGATTGCTCATTGACCAACATAAAATCACCCTGGTTACCACAGTACTCTGGAACCAACTCTGAAACTGACACCATATTCCAATCCCCCTCCTGACTTTTGTCTGCTTCTCCTTCCTCCTCCTCCTCCTCCTCCTCTAGCTCAGATGCATCCATCAAAATATTGGGATTGGGGTCCCAGTTAGCATTTGCAGAGGAACCCAGACAACCCACTGGATCACCTTGTTCTTGAGCCTGGGACTTATTGCATACAGGTGGTGTGGTAGTCCCACTGCTTTTGATAATAGCAAGAAAGTCACCTGTCCAATCAGCCCCAGGAGTTTCATTGAATACCCTGGCATTGTAAGTGGGATTGCCATGCCACAGCTGGTTGCATTCCTCCCAGAATGGAAATTCCACAAGAACTTGCTCTGGAATAGGTATTGTGAGTGGGTGGGGTGGTGACAATGGGACAGAGAGTACTTACCATGGAGGTTCTGGTAGTTCAGGTTATTGGGATTAATGCCCTCACTGGTAGACTTGAATCTTGATGCATGCTGTTGATATTTATTCTTCAATCTGTAAAACAAGTGTAAAGAATCAATTTGAAAGGGGGAGGAGACATACATTATGAGGTGGCTGGCTACCACTGAGGCAAACCTCACAGGCTGGGAGGTGTATGATTCCCCATATTGCCTGTCCTCACAAAAAATAGCATCAGTGATGACTGCATTGATTTCCTTCTTCCTCTGGGAATGGGGTTTTCCCTGAGTACTTTGATCTATCATCTCATTGAAGAGGGCAGCATGATCTGCTGGATGTCCCAAGATCCAAGCTAGCAGATCCCTTGTAAGTTGAGGGTATGGCTCCCAGTGGATAGCCTCACTTCCAGATCCATCTTGAGACTCCTGATGGCACTTTCTTGTGTGCTTAGCTTGAGATCTAGCCAGGGAGGGTTGGGAAACAGACTCCATGGGCAGGCCTGCTGTGGTCCTCATCTTGGGCTTGGATGTTGCCACCTGCAGGTTAGATTGAGGGACAAAAGAATATTGGGGATAACCCCTACCACCCCCTGATGGGAGCATAACAATCTTCAACTTGAGCTGAAGGTGGGCAGAGCATCATAAGTCTTGATGAAGAGGAGGCATCATTTAAGACTCCACTTGAATTTTGCCTCATGGCTCATGAGCTTAGTTGGAATTTCACACTGAAATTTGTTGGCTAGGCCCAAGCTGAGCCAACTTTGAATACCATTAGTGTCTAAGTGCGAGTCTTAGCTTACCAATCATTTCCCACACATTTCCTAGTCACTATATACTAATCTACACAACACTACACTTAATACACTACACTTTTTTGGTAATAAAAGTGTAGACTACATAACACTACCTTAATTGGCAGTCAAAATGTGAACACTACACTACACTTTCCTAGTAAAACCAATGAAATAAAAGAAATCTTATGTTCTGTAACTACTCATTGCACATGGGAAAACATTTAGAGCAACTGGCAACATATAGTTATGTATGCCAGACCACTGACACCTTCATCCAGTAACTATGAACAACAGTTGATTGAACTTGAGTGTTGTGTTGTCAGGAGCAAGCAATTACACACCTGTGAGGTGAGAAGATGCCTTGTACCAAACAAGCAGGGCTCCCTGGTCTGCAAATGCAGGGCACCATTTCCAACAGCAGATGCAGATTTTGTCACAGAGAATGGGGAATGGGGTACAAAATGACTGCATGCATACCTGAATGCATGGTTACTGGCCTTGAGTATCAATGCAAGGTGCAACAATGATGTGAAACTGTTAACAAACTCTCATGCAACAACCAATCTAACATTTTACATAACAACTTACCAAATGAAAAAACAAGGGAAGCATCACAATTTCTCAGCAATACTTGCCAAAGGATTTGCATACCACATGGGACAAACAGCATATCTGGATGACCTCTGCAATCAGCAGTGCCTTCTGCTATTTCATCTCATGCATACTATTAACAGGGAACAGGAGTTAGCAGCACCAATGGTCATGTCTTACCTCATGGGCTGGGGTGACACATATCATTCACATCACTACACACCAATTTATTGGTCATCCTTTGTCAATGCCTTGTTGGGCATGTTCCCACTGTTGGTGAGTGATGCAGCATCACACCATATGTGAGTCAAATGTTTTTTTTCTTGTAAGCTATGGATAATTAAGGCACTTTGTCAGTGTGGACGATCAAGCAGACATGCAAGCAGTCCCCTTGGTTGTGCAGACAGACCATGCAGAGGTAAGGTACACTTCAACTATATGTCAAATATCTGAGGTCACTTTCACAGACAGGTGATGCAACAGATGTGGTGACTCTGGTGGCTGATAATGCTGGACACATTTTACCAAAATGCCAAGTGACAGACTACATGTATCATGGAGACATGCTTGCACAGTACAATGTCATCGAGTTTTTCACTAATACCTACAAGGTAAACAAAAAGTGACCATCTAATGAAGGAATGAGTGATGTCATGGCTGACCCTGCACACCAGGTACAGACACCAGAGATGGTTTCACATGGTGGATGGTCAGGACAGCCCTGCCATGATCATGTTGACTACCACAAATTGCATCTGTGGTTCAAAGACAAGCATAGGGTTGTTCATCGATGCAGGCACAACAACTTACCAAATTTCATCAGTTGCCACTTTCCTTCATGAGAGAAACCAGAGCCATCCTCATTCTACTGTGCATCAATGCTTCTGCTCCTGAAACCATGGCAGTATGTGGCAACCAACTTGAAGTTGGCAACAGAGATGTGGCAGACAGCTTTACAGTCCTTCCTTGTGAAAGCATCAATACACCACCATCAGATTATCTCTGGCATTCAGTATTTCCATCAATGCCAGACTTCTGCACAGGCAATGCAAGTACCCTACAACCACTTGCAGGTATGCAGTACCACAGACAATTGTGTGGAAGACATTATTGAGGCAGAATGACCATGCTCACCAACTCACCACCCTATGGGAGTTACAGAAGAAACCATAAGCAAACTCCTGGCCAAGGAGACCTCAGGCACAGAGTAGCTTCATGCATATGATGCATTGGAGGCAGCAAAATATGCTCACATCTTTCCAGATGATATATTATGGCTACATAGGTCACCAGATCCTGCCCTACCAGTTGGTGTCCATGCAGGAGCCAGTGTGATTCAGGAAGAAGACCTGGCAGTGATAGGTGTGCACAGGGCTGACAGTGGCAATATAGAAAGATTGATTTCCTGGAAATGCCAAATGGAGAAAGATGTCAAAGAGCAAAATATGCAGAGCATCCAAATAGAAGTGCCCAGAACAAGTGCCACAGTTGCACACCCTGATGTAGTCCCCCTTGAGGAAGAAGAAGTATGACAGATAGAAACATGCACTGTGGCATCTGAAGATGTGCCAGGAGTTTTGAGTCTGGTTCATCCATGTATGCTGAACATTGATCAGAGCTGAGCCTACAACATAGTTACATGGCACCTGGACCAGACATTAAGTGGACATTCCCTGCCTCCCTTGTGAATGCTTCTTCATGGAGAAGGAGGAACAGGCAAATTGAGGGTGATCCAATTGATCTCTGAGTATTTTGCTTGCAAAGGCACATGGCACTTGCTCCTCAAAGCAGCATATACAGGAGTCACAGCATTGCTCATAGATGGCAAGACCACTCACACTATTGCCATGATCATGCAAGGGGATGACCAAGGCATGAGCACACAAATGAAGGCAAAGTTGCAGCAATTTTGGCACACTTATGAGTACCTCATTATTGATGAGAGGTCCATGCTGGGCAAAACATTCCTTGCAAGGCTGTCACACAATATTGGTGTTGGTAAGATGAGAGATGGAAACAATGTACCATCTCATTCCTTTGGAGGCATCAGCATTATCATGTGTGGGGATTTCCATCAGTTCCCTCCTGTTGCAGCAGGTTTGGCAGAGCCACTCTATGTACCAGGCAATTCCAAAAGGGATTCTATTCAGGCTCAGCTTGGTCATGCAATTTATGAAGAGTTCCAGACAGTCATGGTACTCAAAGAACAGAAGCAAGTCATGGATCATGTTTGTATTTCAGATAAGCCTTGTAACACCTAGTTGTTGCATATTTCAGATAAGCACACTGTAGGGAGAGGGAACTCTCTAGTAGGATATTGGGTGGGGAGAGAGTGGTTGAGGGTTTTATTTGATTTTTCTAAGGGGCTTGATCCCCATTTTGTACTCTGGGCTGGGACTTAGGTGCAAGGCAAGTGGCTGATTAGTAAGCAAAGTTGGACTTGGACTCAAGTTTGTACTAGTTAAAAAAAACAATCACCACTATAGAGGCTGGAGAGCACAGGCTGGTGTAACCAGTCTGTGGCAGTCTCTTCTGTTTTCTGCCCTTGAGAGTGAGACCAGGACAGCTCTAGGGGAGTCCTAGAGTGGTGGGATTGAGGAGTTTTGTGTCAGGTTTTTGCAGCTGAGTGTTTCCAGTCTCTTTTCATATTTTCTCTAGTAGTTCTCCTCTACAGCAGGGTCCCTACTGGTCAAACTACCCTTCAGACCCCTTTTCCATAGCCCTTTCTTAGTGATCTCTACAATGCATGAGCTCTGCTTGTTGGTGACTTGTAGCACCTAGTTGTTGCAAATCTCCAATGTTGCAGTTCACCAACATGTAGTGCACAAGTTTGACACAGCTTGAGAACTTTTGCCATCCTTGCACATTCTGCTGTGCTGCTTGTGAGTGGTGCTGGATGTTGTCTGATAGCATCATTGACTTACCATGCACTCCATGTTCTTTGATAGTGATGTCCACTCATCATACCATTGGTCACAAATATATCAAGCATATCACTCCTAAACTGACATCTCCTGTTGGACCTTAACTCAGGGGGAGGCTACTGACCTGATGATGCATGTCAAAAGGAGCCTTTGAATATATATGCATTGTGTAGTGACCTTCTACCACCTGTGCCCATGCCTTCCCCCCTGTCAGCTTGGTACTGAATGATGCCTCTTGTGCATGGATATCATGCAAATTGACCCATGTCACTTTCATGGAAATATGTAACTATAAATTTGTCCCACTTGTTCAATATGATTGCATCATGTGTTTCACCACTTATACCACTTCAGCCCCTGTACCAGTTTCTCTACCCGAATGCAACCTTAAAAGGGTGTCAGTGCTGCCAACTCTGATGACTGGACTGAGAACAAACACACAGTGTGCATGCTTCAATGATCACTGGTATCTTGTCTTCCACACAGATGTTAACAGCTCTCCCACTCTTAGCAACCCCTACAAATAGGTAATTGGTGTTTTCAGGATCATCCTCATGGCAATGTTTGTTGAAATACACCAGGTATGTCAATGACTCTATGGACACATGTGTGGCCTGTATCTCTGTGTTAATGGCAAATACAGTGCCATTGAGCAATGCATCAAGTCCTTCCATTCCATCTGGGCATATGTTCAATCTCTGAGGTCCTATGTTTTGGCCCATCAGAAATGCCAGTACTGTATACATGTTGTGTGTCATGTTGCTGTGTCTGTGGTTTCATTAGTGATGCACTGCATATCAGCATTTTCTCAAGCTACACACTTCAGGTGGTGAGTCTCCTCTGCTAACATTTGTTCACATTATTGTCTATGTTTTTATGGCAGTTTCACAAGAGGAGGCTGGCATCAACCTGTCTCATTCATCAGCAGATGTTGTTATCTGCACCATGCATCTCCTATACTGCTCTGGAATCTGAGACCTGAGACATAACATTACTCTACCTGCCCCTTTCTATGTCATCCTTATAAGCATGCATGCCATCCATTGTTCACTTGTCACCCATCACAATGACAACACCCACTAACCTGCTTAGTACCCATGTTATTAGCACTCATGACCATCTTGTGTCCTTGGGCCTGTACCTTGGGGACCCTGCCATTGCTACCAAACTCAAATGGGTACAACATGATCATGGCCATGTCCTATCATATATTCCACATGATGTTTCTCATTCAAATGCACCTACAAATCCTGCCAGTTCCTTTGATGCTGGAACTGCAGACAGTGATGAATCTGCAGAATCTGATTGTTACCTCCTGGTGGAGCTACTGTCCTGTCTGCCATTGTGTGCATTGATCATGAGGACTTCTGGCTGACATCAGATGGTGGATATCATGGACCTAATTCCTTCTGGAAGGAAATTGTAGATGTCAAGCCATCCTGCACCATCTCAGACCCTGGACTGGAACCTGTCAACTCTGACTTCATTGTCATTCTACAAATGTTGCACATGTTCATGGATAAATGCATCACTCCAGGATATTCTCATGGGAAGAGTTTCTTTTCTAATGGTAACATCAGTCCAATGCAATTCAAACTGCATCATCAATTGTTTGAGGTATGCCCATGTATCTGAACATATATGTACATTTGCTGATTTTTGTGTGCATTGCATGATACAGGCTCTCGAGTCTGCCATAGTTGATAATGATGACATTCCTGGTTCTGCCACATCTTCTACAGGTGTGTTGAATAATCATGCCTCTAACAACCTCTCTAATGCATTGTGTACTTTGAGATCCTTTCTTGTTTGAACTTTGGCCTCTAACAAAAGAGAAGTTCCAAGGGGAGCTTCTTGCTCTCAAGTCTACACATCATATTCCCCCTCTTCTGGCATATGACCTCACAGGTGACCTTCTCAGACCCTCCACCTATCAATGCTGCTTACAGGGAGCACTGGTGGAGGTGCACTTCACATTGTCACACTGGCCTATTGCCAGCTTGAAACACAATGTCTATGTTGTGCAGATCCAGTTAATTCAATTACTTGCACCTCCTGTGGTGTCCTTGGCCACTGGGAAAAAAAGGAAAATTCCACTTCATTTGGACATAGATGAATGTCCTTTGAAGAAAACTGCCTCTTTTTGATTCAGTAGTGATGCACTCATGCTTTTGTGCTTATTGGGACCTCTATTGCTATACTGCAAGGACACTTTTTGGTTTTCAGACCTTTGAGATTTCTTGTGTGACAAACATTGCCTTCATTGACACTTGGTTACTTATGACAGACTTATGTTGCTTGTCTTAACCTCACTTGTCATATGCATCTGGTGTTATTCCCCTCATTTTCATGCAACAAAGGTTGCCTTTGTGGACTCTAGGTTACTTGTGACAGACTTACATAGCTTATGTTGACCTTGCTCATGCTATATGTCTTGTGTTATTTGCATCAATGACTCTGTGCAACACTGGCTTGATTTGTCCAAACAAGGTTGTTGCTGCCACTGCTGGCACTTCCTGAGTAGTATGAAAATAGTAATGTGCAAATTTGCTGATGTTGGATATCTCTGTATATATTTGTATCTCATTGTTTGATAATTTTGGTGATGGCCCTATCTTGAGTAATCTGCAGGTTGTGAGATATGCAGGCACAGGATGAGGAAGAGTGCCACTTACCCATATCAGACCCAGCAATATGTCTACTACATCAACACCTGTATTCCACTGCCAGACATGTCATGGGCACTGATCAGAGTCATTATCAGTTGAGAAGTCAAATATGGGCAACATTGATTATGTTCAACCCACCTAGTCTTTGGATAACCATCAATCCCTGTGACCTACACAATCCCATTGCTCAAGTGTTTGTGGGAGAGCATATTGACATGGACTGCTTTGACAGGACACTGGGTCCTGCCAAGGACATGCATGCACAAAATGTCACCAGGGACCCATATGCAGCCACAAGGTTTTTCCACTTTACAATCAGGACCATCCTGCAGACATTATTTGGTATCACAGCAACCCCCCATCAAGTATTGCAGGTGAAGGGAGTCTTCAGAATGGTAAATGCCTACTTTGAGGTGGTGGAATCACAAGGTCAGGGATCCCTGCACCTGCACATGTTGGTGTGATTGAAGGATGCACTGACTATGGAGGAAATGGAACAACTTTTGAAGGGCCAGGAGTTCTGTGAATGGGTGAAAAGATTCATTACAGCCAACATTCATGCATATGTGCCAGGCCTAGAGAGTGCAGATGTGATCAGCCAGATACACAATGAAGTGGATGTGGCCTTCTCCCAACCACCACAGCCAGGATCTGCAGATTATGAACATCAATTAGCACATTCCAAGAGGTGTGTGGCAAGAGCCAAGCAGCTGCACACCTGCAAGTTACAGAGATGCCTGGTAGCAACAGCAAATGGATGCATAGTATGCAAAAGGCAGGCACCATTTCCAGTGAGCAAGGAGGATTACATGCAGGATAATGGTGAGTGGGGCATGAAAAGACTGCACCCATTCCTCAATGCATGGGTCCCTGTGTTCACTGTCAATGCAAGTTGCAACAATGACATGAAACTGCTGATGAACTCACATGCTACCATGAATCTAACCTTCTACATCATGATGAACCAAACCAAGAAACAGGGAAAACACCACAACTTGTCTGCAGTGCTTGTGAAGGGACTTGCTTACCACACAGAGCACATGCCCTCTCTGGAAGACCTGCAGAACCAACAATGGCTGCTCCTCTTCCATCTGGTTCACACCATCAACAGAGAACAGGAGCTGTCAGTGCCAATGGTAATGTCATATTTGACAGGATGGGGTGACACATACTGGTCACATCATTATACACCAATTTACTGGTCCTCATTTGTCAGTGCTCTTACCACCACATTCCCCTTGTTGACCCAGTGCACAGCACCTCACCCATGGCATGTCCCACAGATGTGCACATCATCATACTGATGAGAGGACATACCCAGTAGCATGGAGGAGCAGATGGCACCAATGGCTACCCATGTAGATAGAGAGGTTATGTCAGAGGTAAGAGGCCCAGACCCAGGACTGTCACCAACTGACATGTGACTGCATACAGGAGGATATGTTAGATATAGACACATTAACATCAGACAATGCAGGTTGTATTGTATCCAAATGCCAGGTCACTGACTACAAGTATCATGGTGATGTGCTGGCAAGTGACAATGTCATCTCATTTTTCATAAATTTGTATGAGGTGAAGAAAACCATGGCAATGGGACAGGGACTGCAACATTGGCTCTGCAACATGCAGGAGGCTGCCCTTGTCATGAGTGTGTTGATTATCAATGTGAACATCCATGGTGCAAGGACAAGCAGAGAATATTACATCATCTGGATCACCACAACCTGCCAAACTTTATTGGACAGTATTTCCCCTTGTGTGAAGATCCTGAACAATACTCATGCTATTGCACATCTATGTTGCTGCTATTGAAGCCATGGCATAACATCACCACAGATTTGAAGGTATCCTCAGAGACATGGGAGACCACATTTCAGTCATTTCTCACACAGGCACCACCTGAGGTCCACTGTATCATATTGGGTATTCAGTACTTCCACCAATGTGAGAGATCTGCACAGGAATGGCAAACATTGCACACAGGATCTCATGCACATGGTTCCATGGATGATGGGTCAGAGGATATTGATTCTGGCAATGTGCTTGCAGGAACTGCAACTGCATTGTCCTCTAAGCCCATCACTGAAGAAGACCTAGCTGATTTGATTTCCTCCCAGATACTGAAGGCTGAAGAGGTCCATGGTTGCCTAGCACTGGAAGCTGCTCGCTTTGCTGGTATCTTCACTTCTGATGAGCATCCACCTGTGGCAGATTTCATGTTGGACAACTCTCTGCAAGCAAGTGTATGTTGTGCAGATGCCACCAATATGGACAACTTGTTGCAATGGGAGGAACAGATGACACAGGATATCCAACACCAGAACACAACAGAGCTTGGGGTCCCCTTGAGGTCTGCTGCCCCATGCATTGGTCCAGGTGTGGATCCAATTGATGAAGACATGATACAAGTGCTGGAGGCAGAAATCACCACAGGGGAGGTGTCAGAGGCAGCACTGTGTCCTGTGGACCTGTCAATGTTAAATCATGGTCAAGCCTGTGCATACCAGATCATGATGTGGCATCTGGACCAGACATTAGGTGGTCATTCCCCCCCACCTTTGCATATGCTCCTCCATGGGGAAGGTGGTACAGGGAAATCAAAGGTGATACAAACCATCACAGCCTACTTTGCCTCCAGGGGTGCTTGGCATTTGCTGCTCAAAGCTGCATATACAGGGGTGGCAGCATCTCTCATTGATGGGAAGACCACTCATACCATTGCAATGATCACACAAGGTGACAACAGGGGAATCAGCCCACAGACTAAAGCCAAGTTACAGGAATTCTGGCAACACTACAAGTACCTCATCATCAATGAAATGTTGATGATAGGCAAAACTTTTCTGGCTAGGCTCTCACATAACATTGCAGTAGGTAAGATGATGGAAGGGACAGCTGCATGTCCCTGGTCATTCAGGGGTATTAATGTCATTTTGTGTGGTGATTTCCACCAATTCCCCCCTGTTGCTGCAGGCCAATCAGAGGCTCTCTATATGCCAAGCAGACTGCACTCAGACAGTACTCTCACTCAACTTGGGTGTGCAATCTATGAGGAATTTCAAACAGTGGTCATTCTCACAGAACA
The DNA here is from genome assembly GCA_024613145.1 of Pisolithus marmoratus. Classification (NCBI taxonomy): domain Eukaryota; kingdom Fungi; phylum Basidiomycota; class Agaricomycetes; order Boletales; family Pisolithaceae; genus Pisolithus; species Pisolithus marmoratus. The sequence goes on from JANFAE010000021.1 coordinate 84,315, forward strand.
GATGCAGGTGACAGACAATGTATGGTTGGATTTCCTTAAGCATCTTTGAATGGGACATGTACAAGAGCATCATATTTGAATGCTTCAGCAGCTTGTCCTCACAAACCCTGCATCCCCTCCAGTCAATTTCTCAGAGGCACCATGGTCTGACACATGTCTTGTTACTCCTCAGCATGCAGTGTGGCAACAGTGGAATGATGCAGCACTGTGCAAACATGCCAAGCACAGTACCAGCATGGTGTATAAATGTCTTGCTCAGGACAAAGTGCAAGGGACCCCATTGACACTGGAAGAATGTTACACATTTGCTTTGCATGGGACAGGTGCATCTCACCAGGGCCATCAGCACAGGGGCAACTTGCCTGATACAGTGGATCTCTCTGTTGGCATGAAAGTCATGGTGACACAGAATGTGGAAACTGATTTGGACATCACCAATGGCATGTGTGGTGTTATTGTCAATATCATTTTACATCCCAAAGAGCCACTGTGCACACTCACTGATGGTGCAGTGTATCTCAACCACCTTCCCTTGTATGTCCTTGTGAAGCTCAGTCACACATGGACCTCTCAGCTGCATGGGCTGGAATCCTCTGTTATACCTGTTGTCCCTGTAACCAAGTCATATGGCATCTGATACAAGGGCCCCCAAGGAGTGGATGTCATATGTTGTGTGTAGTGCATGCAGTACCCCATAACAGCAGCCTATGCTTTCACCACCCACTGGTGTGCTCAATCTTTTCAATCTCTACATTGCCTTATCCAGGAGTTCTGGCCATGCTACCATCTGACTGCTTAGAGACTTTGACAAAAAAATGTTTCTATGTGCTCACTCAGCTGACCTGCTTGCAGAGGATGCATCTGGAAACTGACTTTTTCCCTGTAGTGGGCTGCTGGCTACAGAGACCAACATAGTAAGAATTTCCTATCTAGGACTCTGTAGTGCAATGTTTACTACATAGCCTAACATAGTCTGATGGTGCCTATGCAGCACTATATGGGACTATCATACTACATATCATGATGTTTCTCTCCACTCCTCTGTAGCCCACATAGCTACAAGTCTAATGGAAGTGTGGCATGGCTGCCTGGAGTGCTGCTGACTCCATTTTCAACCTCCCCCACTGGCAGCCTAGCCCAGGCCTGTTCACTTGTCTTTCAAGTTATGAAGTCCAAGGCAATCCTCATGGCAGAGAGCAGCAAGGAAATTCACTGTATTTGGGGGACCTTCATTGAATGGCTGAATGCATTGGATGAGTCATTGCAGTCACAGTTCCCTGTACCACCTGTGGTGAGTGGTCTGCTAATGTTCACCATGATGCTAATTTACTTGCCAGGTTGATTCAGCAGCATCTATTTTTCAGGAACACAAATTGCTTCACCCAGTCAAGTGAAACACCATCCCTCTGCACTTACTTGTCTATGAAAGCATCCATCTTTTTCCACAGGTATAGAACTTCAAATTGTATGAGCACTATGTCCTCACCTTCTGTCAGGATTCCTGTGGTACCCACTACTGGGTTGGGCATGCATTGGTTAGTGAGAGGCAAGGCTTTGGGTTGCATCTATTGACAAGCCCACCCATCATAATGGGCACCTGGCACCCCATAAGTGATGCAGAGACCATATGACTACCAAATTGGCTTCAAGACACCCCTGGCCATATTACCACCACCTTCATCTCTGCATTGCAACTCATTCCCCTCTTTACAGCCTTTGCTTTCCACATATACAAGAATTATGCCAAAGTAGGTCCACCCTCTCAGCTTGTACATATCTCCACCTCAACCTACATTCCAGTCTGTTTATAGCATGCTGCAATCCTCTGTTGGACTGCTGCCTTTGAGATTAGTACCCCCAGGTTGGAACAATGACTGTTCTATTCACACAATCATAGCTGTATCTTTTTCACTGGGGTTTGATGGCTATTGATGAATGTTACTATACTGATGAGGAGGGGCACTTTGTAGTATATTAAGTCCATGATATGTTAGTCATATTTTGGAAATGCCACTACCATCAGATACAATTTCTACATCTGAGCTTCATAGGACAAAAGGTATGATAGTCAATGTATGGATTCACAAAGAACTGATTACACACCAAGCCCACATTTGCTGCCATCCACCTGCTGTCCTTCTCCTTTCCAAAGTCAGGTATTAAGTGGCAACTGCATACAATGTGCTCAACAGGTATAATCTCAGTGAAACAATACTGCATGCATGTTGAATGTGAGATGATGTACATATCACTAGCAGACTCATGGGAGTGGACAGGCATGAACCATTCAATATAAGCAAGGGGAGTCAGATTCCAGACCAGTAGAGCTTTGGGGTAGTAGTGAGGAAGGGCAAAAATCACCCATACTTGTGCAATATGAAGGCCTGTGAGATGTGAGGATTTTGATACTGTGTGTTGTGAGTCTGCATTCACTTACCTTCTAAGCAGGTCCCATCAGTGCATGGGTTTGGGTCACTGGTGTGAATGAATGTGAAATCAAGATGTGCTGGATCTGTTGTGTGATGGGGACCATGTGTAAAGGGCAGGCTAGCCCTTACAATATTTTTCCTCCTGCCTGCTGTCACCCCAGCCACTACTGGAAGCTGAAAAACTAGACAAGAATACAAGTTGAACAGATCAGTGGGATGCAGAGTGTACTGGCAGCCATGTGCACAAAGGAAGCCAGTAAGAGCATTGAGGAAGTAGGTAGCATGTTGGTTGGATATAATCTTCCATGCTGGAATTTGTCATAGACACCATGGGTGTGAAGATGAGAACCACATTAAGGCAGTCTCTGGCTGTGCATCAGCAATTGCATCATGACAACCAGCCTCACCATGTGTGACACTGATGATCTCAGGCCCTCCCTCTTCTGCATCAATGTCTCTCTCTACTCTCTGCTCCAGTCTCACTGGCACCTCCATCATTACTCTCCTCCCTGACTTCTGCCAACACCCAGGAGCTCTCCTGGCTTCTCTTCCATTCAAGATATGTGTCAAATTGATCAATTGATTCCTGTCTGCACAGCCAGACAGTCATCTGAGTGACAAAATCCTTCTTGTTACTTGCATGGTAAGCCTCCTTAGCATAATTGATGTGAAGGCACTCAGGGCTCTCTGTGTTGAAACCATCTGCAGATCCAAAGTGCTTGATCAATTCAACATAGTGCTGCATTGAGTGCACTTTAGGTATGTTGAAGTGTGTTGCTTGCTGACCACCAAGCTCAATAAATACCCTTTTCTGCATGAAAATTGTCTAGTGCCCTTCCAAGGGCTTCAAGAGTTCAGGTCATATGTGAGCACAGGGAAGAATAGAAAATGAAGTCAGTAACTGCATGCATGGCTTGGACCAGTTGGGGGTCTGCACCACTTGCAATGAGGCCCAGGAATACTTTCTCCATCTCCTTGTGTTCTTTCCCTGTCCATTGTGTTGCTGACAAAATTCCATTCTTGAAATGTCATAGTCCATGGTGCATCATCATACTTTTGAAGCATGTGTCCATCTCTTCATCACCAATTATTGTGACACACCATTTCACTAGGTGTTCCTTGAAGACACCTTTGTGCAGCTGATGCAACAGATCAGGTGTGAACACCTGGAAGATATCTGAGTGTGGTAGATTCATCCAGAATGGTGGGTACACAGCTCACAGCCCTAACATCTTCATCTCCTGCCTAAGTGCAGTGGATGATTGGTGTTTGTGACATATGAGAAGGTCGAGTGATTCCTCCTTGTCACATTTCTGACCTTGTAAGTTTTTTTCTCTTGAATTTGGTTCAATCTTGCATAATGGACAATGGTTCTCCATACAGCATGCAACAAGGCACTGTTCTGGGTAGTCAGCAACATATGCTGCCAAGATTGGGAAGATCCAGCAAATTGTTGAGTTGGCACATGTCATGTAAGCACCAGACTTGCCTGCAGTCACCAGTGCTGCAAGTATTGATGCCATGCAGTGATGAAATAGTCAGTATTGAGCCACAGGTCACATTTTCTCTGAGAAGATATTGAAGTGCCCAACAGGTATGTAACCTAGCAGCATAGTTGAATGTGATGAGACCTGACTGCACAGATCTTTGCTGATGTTTCCAATTGTCAGGCACACAGGCCACACAGATTTATCACCCCTCAACCACAACAATTGGATCTTGTCAGAGGCTAGTATGACTGGAGCAATGGTTGCTCCTTCAGGTAGGCATAACAGTGTGTCAGTGAAACTGATTAACAGACCATATTTATTGCATGTCAGGAAGTGCTGGCTCACCTGCATGTCCCACCACCAGTCTGCTGTCCACATCTCATTTATCACCCAGTTTTCTCCTTCTGGACTGGTGTATAGATGTTCCAGTGCATACTTCATAGTATCCACAAAGGTCAGATTTTTGATCAACTCATGCATGCATTCAACAGGGTCTCAGAACCACAACTCGAGCTCTTCAGTCTCAGGTTTTCCATCCTCATCACACACATTGCCTGTCAATGTGATACACTCACACTTCCACTCAGCACTTTGGGGCAAGCAGTCAACTGCATTCAAGAGGTCAGTCTTGTTCTGGAAGGAAGGTTCAAGTTTACTTTGTATCTGTCAATAGATTTACACTTGAGTAAGTAAACCTTTCATCTGAGCCATCCCAATGAGTGATGTACAATGTTCAGCCACAAGAACTGGTCTGCCTGGCCATGGCCTACATTCTTTATCAACCATTTCACCAGTTCCCATTCTTCCTCACTCTTGAAAGGGCCCCATATCTCCCTGGCCTTGAGAACCTCCTCATCATGGATAGTCTCAAATGGAGTTGAAGCAGATCACTGTCAGCACTGAAATGGGTCAGTTCATTGCTATCTACAGCAAAGTGGTTGACCACATTGCTTTGTTGAAGGCAAGAGGTGAGTGCAGTCTTTCGAGCAGCCCAGATATTGTCTAATAGCTGATCATGACCTCTGCAGCATGCAGGTGCATGACCTTGGTGTTGATGCATTGAAGAATGATCTGGAAAATTTGCACTACAAAAGTGACACTGCAGCATGGTTTGAGACTTCCAGTTAACCTGGATTGTCATAGCATATTTATTTAAGTATGTCACTCTGACTCTAAGTTTGAGCAGGACCATTAACCTGGAATGTCATAGCATATTTACATGTGTCAGTCTGATCATTCTAAGTTCAACCAGACATCTCAGGGTAGGACTGACAGCTGAAGTTGTTTGGATGTCCAGGAACTCTGACACTATTTATTTACTCATGACTCTGTCAGCAACCCTCACACCCATGTTCACTGTGATTCATGACTCTGTCAACAACCACCCTCCTCCCTCCAGACTCCATGGATGAAAGCAGTGAAGGTGGACTCAAAAATGCAGACTTCCTAATGGACCAGGTCCAGACTTACAGTCGAGGTAACAGGGTGTCCAAGCCAACAGAGCACTCACAAGCATTCAGTAAGTCATTACCTTGGAGCATATAGATACCATGAAAACTCACATAGATCCTCATGACTAGGGAATGAAATAGCTACAAGAAACTTGCAGCTCCAAAAGCAAGTAGGACAGGCAAGGCAAGCAGAACAATCATGGCCCAGTCACACCTTCAATGATGGAGGGGACTTTGCAGTGCCAGGATCAAAGCCTCGACTCTCAATTCCATTGGGCAACACTTTGTGGGTGTCATCACAGATGTCAAGTCCTTCAATTCACACATTGACAATGGGAGAAGATGTTGCTGCTGACAGAGATTTGTGGACTGATAACAGCTCTGCCCATTCACTTTGTTTACAAGACAACTGGTCATCATTTGGCACTGCTGATGATGACCAGATGCCATTCCCAGCAACCTCATATCCACATTTAGGTAGCAGCAACCCTCAGGACAGAGGTATGGGAGAGGGTGAAGATGCAGCATATGATCATGTGGCTGCTGCAGATGAGTCAGCAAATAGTGTCATAATGCTGCCATCATCAACCATGGTTTGGTTCCCTTCTGCATTGGAGTATGAGAACTAACACATGCCATACTCTAGATCATGTCTCATTGTGTCAGTACTGCAGACCCATCTCACCAGTCATCCCAAAGCAGGAATGCCTGGCTTGCATCCCAAACCACATGGAAATTCCCTTCAGACAATATCCCACTGACCCCAGCAAGTCAATCCCAGCTGAACCCCAACCTGACAACCCAACTGGAAGTCCCACAAACCCCAAGGCAGTTGGTAACTGGGCACAATCCAGTGACTTCATGCTCACTAAGTGTGGGAACAAAGTGTGTTAGAGACACTCCTGATACTGTTTATCCCTGTGAGCCTGTCATTACTGATTCACACAAAAAGGTAACTTTCAGTGCTTGTCCATATGCTAACTCACCCTCCACACACAGACCTCCAGTCATCTATTCAATGATGCTGGTCATTCAGCTCAGGACAAGCCCTCACAGAAACATCCATGTAGAAGTCATGAACAAAGCACTCACTGTTGGAGTATACTGTTGCAGCATCAACACCAGACATCATCACATGATATGTATATGCATAGATAGGACTTTCATCTCTTTCTTTCTCCTCAGCATGTTATCAAATGGCTGAGGTATGTTTACTGTATGGCATACAATATATGAGACTGACACTCTATGGTAGAGTTCTCTGTTTCTAGGTTCATGGAACTGTGTACATTAGCATGTTATCAAATGGCTGAGAGTTCTCTGTTTCTAGTTGTCTAAAGGTTATGAGCCCCAGGCTCATCACATAAAGGACAAGCCCAACTTATTGACAGCAGAAATGGACAAGATAGATTCATAGAGATTTGTGCACAAGAAATAAAGTGCATATATGCACAATTATAGTCTGTACCATGGGGAAGTTTGAGAATATCCCAGAACTGTGAGGAATGGAAAACTATTATGAGTGGAGACAACAAATGGAACAGCTACTCCTTGGACAAGGGGTGTATAACCACATCAGTAATGGGATGAACCCATTCAACTTTGTCAAGTTTGCATCAACCTGTCCATGTCCTCTCATTCCAGCTGCACCCACCACTACAGAACAGGAGGCAATGAGGGTCTGGTTCAAAAGTGATGGTCTTGCAAAGTCAATCATCTTGTGAAAGATAAACTCATCTGTCTTGTCACTAATTCCTGATGATGTCAGTATAACAGCCCAGGAGGTCTGGAATACACTTGCTGAACTCTATGACCACTCTGATGTCTCTTTACAGTTTTCCTTGTGCACTCACATTGCCATGCTTCAAATGAAGGGGGCTGCAGATGCAGAAAAGTATGTGGCATCACATGTGCATGCTAACAACAAATTAGCACATATGGGGGCAAGACCATCTGATGCAGATGCAATATATGCACTCTTACAAGGGCTCCTGAAGACTGGTCTTTGGCCAGTGGTTCAAAAGAACATAGAAACAGAGTTAGAACACAGTGAACAGCTTGCTCAAATGTTCATACAGTACCTGGGCTCTTTTCAGTGGTACCAGTCACATCCCAGTCAGCATGGCTGCCCCTGGCAAATACTCCCATCACACCACAGAATCCATTCACTCCAATGCAGCAGTTTATGAATCCATTCCTCACTCTGCATGCTACACAGTATGGTCAACATGTACATGCTCCATTGTCAGTGATCAGGACATATACCTTCAAACACACAGCACAAATGATTATTAAGGAGGTGATACAGATTATGAATGAGGGTTCTGTTGCCAGTCCAGGCTCAGAGTATGTGAATGCAGCTGTGTCAGGAGGTCATGGGGAGGTTAATCCAGCCACCAGTCTATGTAAAACCAAGAATAATCCCAGTGGAACTCCATGCTCTACTCCTATCTGTTTAGGTCAAAAATGCATGGATCATGATTGGGACAATTGCTTTCAGGCAGGAGGTGGACAGGCAGGACAGGCTCTGTGGCAGAAGGGGAAGGGGGGAGTGACAACAGGCACCCCCCAGGTAACTGCAGTGGATGGCCCAACTCCTTTGGTTGCAAGCACAATGTCACAGTCAATGGGGGCACAGATGGGCACACCAATGGCAGCAGTGGCAATTCAGTGCCCACCAACTGATGACTACTTTCATGATCTGTCCTGTGTGATGTTAGAAGAGGTACAGGAGAATGAGACAAATGAAAACCTCACATGTCATGCAACAGCATTCTCCACCATCCTCAACTTGGGCACAACCACACATCTCATTAGGGACTGCTCTCTCTTCTGGACATTCACTCCTGACTCCATGGTATCTATGAAAATGACCAATCAGGGCAACTTGAGTACAGAGGGGTATGGCAATTGTGTTGCAGTGCTGAAACTGGGGGGGTAAATGGGTTTGCCTGAGACTGGAGCACTGCTTATATGCACCAAATGCTGTCATCAATCTTCTGTCCATTGGTCATATGACTGAACATGGATGGGAGTTGTGGTTTAAAGGAGGACCAAGTCAGTGTGAACTAATTCACAGTGATGAATCACTTGGATGCATTGACATGCAGGGACAACTTTGCTTCTTGGATGTTGAGTTCATCCATCCACCTGACAGTTCCAGCTCACAGGCTTCAGCATCAGGTCTCACTGCCTTCACACCAAGTATGCTCACTTGGGATCTATGGCATGCACAGCTGGGACACTTGGGAGGGGACATTGCTAAGTTTCTCCCCACAGTGGTAATGGGCATTCAGGTCACTTCATCTGTTCCTCAAACATGATGTGAGTCTTGTATCATCACAAAACATCCTCATCAACCTTTTCCTTCATCCACATCAGCACTGACATGAGTATTTCTTGAACTGGTCCATACTGACCTTTGTGGTCCCTTTCCTACCCCAATGCTACATGGGAAATGGTACTTCATCATTTTCATTGATGACTATATGAATATCATCAGCACTCACCTGCTGGCCACCAAGGATCAGGTGTATGATGCATGGCAGATGGTCAAGGCCTGCTGGGAAAATTGGTTCAGTGCTAAGGTCAAGGCCATACAGACTGACAATGGTGGTGAGTACATGAGTAGTGTCTTCATGGCTAGCTTGTTGGAGGCTGGGGTAGAACATTGCAGGTTGGTGGTGTATGCACATCAATAGAATGGCAAGGCAGAGCAGGGGATACACACCATTGAAGGATGAACTTTAGCAGCCTTGAATCAAGCTGGTCTCTCCACAGCCTACAGTACTTTGGAGAAGCCATTCTCATGATTGGCTACCTCTGGAACTTGACTGGCATGCATGTTTTGCCTGGTAACAAGACTTCTTTTGAAATGTTGTATGGGTATACACTGGACATCTTGCACCTTTGGGTGTTCAGTTCTTGCTGCTTCTCTTGGATTCCACCTGAATGTCAGGCAAAGAATGGACCTCACTCTTCTGAGGCACTTTTTATGGGGTATCCAGATGGAGTAAAGGGCTGGAGATTGCAGGACTGCATCACTGGGGCATTTTTCAACAGCAGAGACATGATCTTCAATGAAAGCTCAGTAATGCAACCTAGGAACCTTTCAACAGATTGTCACTTACCACAGGTCATGATGGGTTCCACAGCAGGCTCCTCAACATCTTTGACTGCACCAACTTCATCAACCTCATCTCCACTTGTACCTTCCACCACACAAGAGGTTACCCTGGATGAACCACATCAATCCAACTGTCTTAGAGTTCTAACAGAAAAAGGGTGGTTGCTGGTGGCTGAACTTCAAAGATGGAAGGACAAACTTGCCATGGTTCCAGGCATGAGTGAGGGGGTGGATGACAGTGGTAGTAGCCTCAGTGAGGGGGTGTCCAATACAGAGGAAGGAGGGACTGAGGAAAACAAAACATTCATAGAACATCAGGTCAACTTGATTATCACAGAACAGTCAAACCTTTCTATCAGAAGCAACAAACACAGGGATCCTAGTCAACCCAGCTATGATATGTCCATTCCTCCAGCCACATATAAGGAGGCAATGAAATGATCAGATCATGAGGGGTGGAAGGAAGTGATGGAAATGGGAGTTGAGAATGATGAAGGAGATGGGCATGTGGAAGCTGGTGGAGCCACCACCTGGTCACAAACTCATGGGAAATTGATGGGTGTTCAAGTTCAAGCCAATTGACTTAAAGGGAGGCTCCAGGTTTAAGGCATGTCTTGTCATGCAGGGGTTTTCTCAGGTCCCTGGTGTGGACTTTCATCAGATGTATGCACCCATTGCCAGACAGGCATTGGTGAAACTCCTAATTGTGATGGTGGTGCAAAATGACTGGGAGTTGGATTGTTTCAATGCAAAATGGGCATTTCTTCATGGAAAGCTTACAGAGGAGATTTACATGAAGCAACCCTGGGGATTTGAACAGTACAACAATGCTGGAATGCTACTCATCTGTCTACTTCTGTGTTCACTCTATGGGCTGAAACAGGTGGCATATGACTGGTATGTCATGCTGTTGAAGCTTCTTGGAGAACTTGGTTTCTCTAGGTCAAACATTGATCTGGCTGTCTTCATTCTGGATAGGGTTGAGGAGGATGGGTGGAGGGTCATATGCATCATCATTTGGCACATTGATGATGGTCTTGGTGGCTGCAACAACAGATACTTTCTCAACTGGGTAAAAGGAAAAATTGGTGAGTGCTTTGGTATCAGTGACTTGGGACCCATTACACTGTACCTGAGGATCAAAATCAAAAGGAGATGAGAGACACATGAGGTTTGGATCCATCAAGAGTCCTACATCAGTCATCTGTGTGAGGAGTATGGACTGGGAGAAGCAAATCTGTTGTTGCTCCCAATGGACCCAAACCATCCTTTTGGGATGGATACAGATGTTTTTCCAGACATCCCAGACCTGGAACATGTGTATAGGAAGATCATTGGGGAGTTAACTTATCTTGCCATGTGTAGTCATCCAGATATTGCTCAAGCCATCCAGCACCTAGCTCAGCAGTGTGCACATGCAGAACCATGTCATTTTGCTGCAGCAAAACATGTACTCTGTTACCTGAAGGGCATGAAGTCTCTCTGTATTCATTATGGAAATCCAAATGTCAATCACCTTCCCTACACCCTCAGTGATTCAGACTGGGCAACATGCCTGGCAGATCATATATCAGTTATGGGATATGTTTGGTTTATTACAGGGGACCAGCTGTGCACACTTCCAAGAAACAACACACTTTGGTGCTTTCATCTACAGACGCAGAGTATATGGCACTTGCTGCCTGCATGCAGGAGGGTTTATGGCTACACTCAGTGTTGGGCTCTCTTAATCAAATGTGCACCCTACCCTTCATCATTCACACAGACAATACAGGCACAGTCTCCCTTTCTTCCAGCCTGGTTAATCATCCTCACACTAAACACAAAGATGTTCATTATCACTTTCTTCACAAGCATGTCAGCAAGGGGGTGTTCAGTCTCAGATGGGTTCCAACATGTCAGAATGTTGCAGATGTTCTCACTAAACTGCTCTCTCACATGTCTTTCCAAGGTCATCAAATGGCTCTTTCACTGGTGTCACACTGAGGGGGTGTGTTGGAGTATACTGTTGCAGCATCAACACCAGATACTGTCATGTGATACATATACACATAGATAGGACTTTTGTCTCTTTCTTTCTCCTCAGCATGTTATCAAACAGCTGAGGTATGTTTACTGTACAGCATATGATATGTGAGACTGACACTCTATGGTAGAGTTCTCTGTTTCTAGGTTTGCAGAACTGTGTACATTAGTGCATTATCAAATGACTGAGAGTTCTCTGTTTCTAGTTGTCTACACTCACAACCTGGACTTGGACCTCAAACATGTTGTAAACCTTGCATGCATACATTTCAAATGCTTGATTGCAACTTTGAATCCTTTCCCTGACATCTCAGGTGATATTGACTCGATGGTCATCCAGGCTGTTGAGAGCACTTCTCAACAATCACAGATTGAAGTGGGCATAGGCTGGAGGGAGCAAGACTTGGTGTGAATTATGCCCTGTGTCTCTGTATTCCATTGCTCACCTCTTGCAGATCAAGGATCATATTTTTCAACTCCATGGTCAACTAAAGGAAATAGCCTGCAGGAACCTCTCTAATGTGTATGGGTTCAAGTCACTGGAGGATTGCCTTGGATACACTGCAAATGAACTGGAACAGGTCAAACAGGCCAACCATGCACTTGTGGGACAACTGTTGAAGAAATCAGCCTTTGCATACTTGGTAAGTATGATCTTATCATTGTTTCATTACTGTATTAACAAGAAGGTAGGACCCTAGTGACCACACCAAGCCTGGTACAATGTAGAAGCACCCATTGATCACTAAACTTATCATATTGCAGTGGTTCACAGACAGTAGGGTGGAGGGTGTAGTGTTGTGCTGGGCCTGGCCTCAAGCCCTGAGCCGAGCCGGGCCGGGCCCTCCTAGGCCAAGCCGAGCCAAGCCATGGGGACGGCCTGTGGTATCCCTCCTACCCTCTCCCGTGTTTGGGGTGTAACTCAAGCAATTCTGGACCGAATCATTTGCTTTTTTCAGATGTGAATCTACTGGACGAAACCTACCGGACAATAGATGAGACGTTGCGCACGCTTTCAGCATTCCGGAGTTATTTGAGTTTTTGGTTCTGAGCAAGGTGGGAAGGTCGGGCTGGCATATCTTGCTCATTTCTGCGCCGGGCCTCTTCATTTTTTGCATGGTGTCACTACTTGTTTACGGCTAACCAGTGATACCTTGTTTATGGTGACGCGCTCAGTTGTTCTTGAGATATCCACTTTTCCATGTCCAGGTCTACTTCCCCCTCCCCCTCGACACTGAACACACGATATCTCGTCCCCCGACGTGTCTACCCTCTCGCAAATGGGGATCCTGACTCTCCTCGCCGAGACCTTTTGAACGGTGCCTTTCGCATCACTGTCACTGCCGCCGTTCCAGGGATATAGGTATTTTTATGGATGCAGGAGCTGTTGCACTAATTTGCAAATATCTCAGGATTGGGTGCACGTATTCCCTCAATTCCTTGTTCTCCAGGCTCTCCCCACTCCCATTGAGTGTTCCCCTCCACTTTGTACCCCTGTGCTGAGCCGTTATTCGTCGGCACATACCCTTCCTCCTACCCCCTACCCTGTTTAGGGTGTAACTCAGGCAATTCTGCTCCGAATCGCTCGCTTTTTTTAGAGGTGACTCTACTAAACGAAACCTACCAGATGATATATGAGACGTTGTGCGCACATGCACAGTTCCAAAGTTATTTGAGTTTTTTGTTTGAACAGGGTTGGGCAGTCAGGACGGTGGATCTCGCCCGCTTTCCTTTCGGTTTTTTGCATGGTGGTAGCAACCCCATTTTGGATCCGTTCTCTAAGGTTGACACATTGGGTAGATACATGATTTTTGTTACTATGTACTATCTGTTGTCTGCTGCTGAGGCCGTGGCTTCAGGCCGGGCCGAGCCGGCTATAGGGCCTGGCCCGGCTCACGGCTCGGCCTGGGATTTCTTGGGCCGTGAGCCCTCGAAAGCCGAGCCCAAGCCACAGCTTTCGAGCCGAGCCGGGCCTGGACAACACTAGGAGGGTGTTCATTATCGTGGAATACTTTGATCCACTTCCACTGCCACTACTTGCCTTCGTTCCAACCACAGTGAGTGCTCTCAGTCATGTTTCCACTGCGGGTTGTACTGACATTAGTAGATTCAGTGCCATTGATGAGTGGGCAACTGGTGAACATTCCATTGTCAAATTCCAAGTAGTGAAATATGTAGATGTTTACCAGCACCATCTCAAGAATCTTGAGAGTTGGCAGAGGTTCAATGAGATGACGAACAGCAACACATTGGATAGACTTTGGTGTGACCTCCTCGAAGCTGCTCGGTAAGTTCTTAACATATTACATTGTTGGGTTTCTTGACGTGTCATGGACCAACTAGCCAACATGCCGGCGATACTGCAAGCAACTCTGCCACTGCTGACACAACATACAGTCTTGACTTAGCAGATTTCATGATGGATCAGGGAGGGCCTATAACGAATTAAGATATCTCAGACTCATGTCAATGTCTACTAGCTTCGAATTGATTCACTTTTTTCATGTGCCATGCAAATCTGTATGGTTGTGAATACTGGTGAACAGATTCAATATTTCAATATCTCGTGAGTGTGGCTACGGCTACTATGTAGGTGGCATAGTCAGTCAATTGCCATGATGCTACGTGCACTACAGACGACTACAGTGCTATGTAGCCAGGATTGGACTTCATGGAGCCTAATGGCTACGGTGCTATGACACTACCTGTGGCTCTGTAGGAAATGCACTACTACCGAGTCCTCAGTAAACGGGAGGCAAGCTACGGCGCTACACGCACGACCTGACCTACATAGGACTATAGAGACCAGGTAGTTGACTTGTGAGTTTGCAGATGTGATCGCTTGGCAGACCTCGACAGACGAACCATGACATCGCTGGTGCAGTGGTCAGCTTCAGCAGAGAGGGGCACTCAGTTATCCAATTGACACTTGTACTTGTACCCGAAATGTACACGAGTTCAATGTATTACGAATCTCTTTACTCTTGCTCTGGTAAAGGAGGCGTGGGACCAAAGGAGGTCCCAATAAGGAAGAATTTTCTGTCGGACACCGTTCCCACGCATGCGACAGAAACCTTGCAAGCAAGGTAATACATGATCATCAAGATCAGCAGCATAACCACTGCCCCCAAATGACGAAAGGAAGATGGCAGCCCTTTCATGATGTCACAGTTACTCATCAGTTGACACGCACAGACCCACTGGCCAAAAAGAGGATATAAGATATGTGGAGTGACCCACGCTCCACACCCTTCCACAACCCTTCCACACACCTGCAGTTGAAAGTTGTGAATAGATCGCGATGGCTTGCATCCAGTCGGGCGGAATCTATGCCCTAATTAACGTCAAAGCACAGAATAGCTGTCTGGATCTGTCCGGAGGGGACAATTATTCTAGTATGTCTCTCACTGCGCTCCCTTTCCATCTTTTTTTTTTTTTTTTTTTTTTTTTTTTTGCGTTTCCAATGCTGATACGGATATGTTCCAGTTATCGGGTACGGGTACCATAGTGGTCCCAACCAAGCAGTAAGCCCTATCGTGATAGATGCTCTAACTTGTCTGATGTTTTTACTCGCTGCTCGGTGATGCTGTAACTACAACGTCATCGTATTGTGCTGTGTTGCCAACGCCCGCTCATACAGTGGATATTCGAACGTCAATACAATGGCAACTATCTTATCAAATCTGTCGGAACCGACCTGTATCTGAATATCGAAGGCGAGCCGAGGGATGGCGCCAGAGTAGTAGCGAAACCGACTCCATGCGAGTGGCACGTTGAGGATCAACCAGGCTATCAACAGGCAATTAGGTAGGTATCGCGTGTAATGACTCTCGACAACGGATAGTGTATTGATGACCGCGTTTCTTGGGACACCAGGTTATTCGTCCCGGGGACAAACCAGAACGTCGACCTTTCGGACCATGGGAATCCTACGCCTGGTACCCCCGTGACTTTGTGGGGGAAGTGGGATGGCCAAAACCAGCTTTGGCGCATTGAAAGCATCGGTGGAGTTCATTGAGGTCAAGCGGTCAGATTGAGGTAGTGTGGTCCACGATAAGATGTACTGTGTTAAGATCGTGTTGTGACAGTGAATGGTAAACGTTACGAGATAGGGCAGCTGACAGGCTTCGTCTAGTTGAAGGGGTGTCTCAAAGAATGCCAATAAATGTACATTATCCCTCAGCGTTCTTGTCAGTGCAGCCTAATGAGCTGTCGCAGAATCCGTTGTGCCTTGTCGCATAATGTCAGCTGTGAGTATGAAGAAGAAGAGAAAGACCGACCCTCAGCTTCGGCACTGATTGGGTGGGTCTGCTTAGCACACCTGAGGGAGGTTCCTCCGGCGGCGAGGATGCTCAAAACACGACACCCGCCACTCGCCGCATGTGTCGGAAGCTTCCCCCCGTTTGTCGTATGGTGACTTGAGCAAAGCAATAGAACTGACTACCGTTGCAGCTCTTCGTAGTAGCACAGAGTACGCCCTGTTGATAGGCGGGCTAGTGGTTAACCCAATTCCATCCTAGTGGGTATGTCATTTCGGGATCTTCGACAGCGGTTTCACGAGCGGATGCGAGTATTAAAATAGATATTCCTTCGAGAACTAGTTGGAGTGTTCAGATCTGGCACACTGAATGGAGATTCACATCAGGCCAGCTATAAATCTATTTGAGTTAGCTTCCAAGTTCACATCGATGCTTCAGCCTGTGTATTCTGCAGCAGCCGGGCCCCTTCGACCCACAAAGTGTCGCATTGACAGCATTTGACGACGAGAAAGGATATTGCGCCCACACTAACTTGGTGGTTACAAGTCACCCCACAATGACAATGATCCGATAATGCGGTTTGGAAAAAGGTATGCCAACGGTGTAATGCAATGAGCTCCGCAGTGAAATAACGAAACGATAAGTACATACGTGTTCCTTCGGGTGGTTGGCTCGGAGAACCTGATGCCATATCGATGGCTTGGCATTCCTTACTTTGTGTCGTGGTAACCCATGGCTTTACAACGTCATGCACAGCTATATCGATATCCACCTATGACCAGTACTTACCTCATGGATACGAAGCATATCCGGGGGTTTCCTGCCATTCACAGTTGCAGGTTATCGCGACTAAATTTCTTCCAACTGCCTTCTCCTGGACTGTGGACACAGAAGTACGACTGCCATAATCCCAACTATCATCCTGTGGGCCTTAAAACTGTGCGGGATGCTGCGCGCAACTGTACCTCCTGCACCGTGTTCGACACCTACGTACGAAGGAGTCCCGCATCCGAATGCCGGTCCGGATTCTGGGACGACACGCAGCTAAAGAACCGTTCCACGAGCGAAATCACAGAGCCTAAGTTGAAACTCGCTGTGACACTGCTCGCTCGCATGCTCTGGGTAAGGGTTCCGTGGTAGTGCCGCAAACGAAGGCCGGAAGGTCTCGTCAAGTGGGAGCAATCGGGTTTGTTCTAAAAAAACATTGTAGTTACAGATGCTATAAATGAGACGAGATAGAAAGTGACGATAAAGTCTACTTGATATACTTGACACAGAACATATTCCCCCTTCTAAAGATGCTCAGTAACAAACGAATGATATCCATGGGGAACCGTGGAAGTTAGACGAGATAACCCCCCAACAAAGACATACAAAGTACAAGAAAAATATGGTTTCATCCAATGCGACAGTCGTAGCAGTACATTAATGACGACGTCGTATTCGTTTACAGGATGCTGACGCATATGCCGAGCGGGATTGGGTGCGTCGAACAGAGAGGTACTGCACGAGGCAATGTCCGACGGGAAGTACAACCTTGAACGTCGGATTCCTAAGACACGTTGCGGCGTGATGTCGGTAGCCATAACTCAAGCGCTGGTGGCTGATAGCCAAAGTCATCCATGTTCACTGCTTCTACCTGTGCTTGACGCGGAGCACTCAGAAGGCACGTGTGGCAGTGTGTTGTTTGAGTAACGGGGCGTGATGCGCCGCTATGCGTTCAGGTACATGAGAGATGGGTTGATGTAGTTGGTCGTGATGGGAGCGCGATGAGATTGGAATTAAATGTGAGCATCTGGGCGCAGGAGGTTTTATCTCCAAATGTGGAGGCGTGCGCTCGCGGGTGCGGGTGTGAGGGTGTAGATGGGAATGAGAGTGAGAGTGACCGTGATCAAAGGAAGTGGCATGCTGCTTTGGCATAGAGGCGAGATCGGGATACGTCGGACCCTCCGAAAAACCGAAATTCATTGGCACGGACGAGACTGTCCCATTGCGCAGTATATGCATGGACGCACTCGGCTGCATTCGGGCGTACCTCCCGAAAACGCTCGCATACCCTTCCTGATCGTCTGAAGACATGTTGACGAGCCGTACGGCGTCGCGTATGCGCGTCTTGAGCTCTTCTAACTGCTGTGGATGGTACTGGCTATATCCCATCGGCCAACAGAGCTCCTTGATCCAGTCTTCCATTAAAGTCGGTGTCCACTGTACTCCGTTCAACTTTGTGCCATGTTTCAACATCGCAACAATATCCTTTGGATCTTCTTTCTTGTATCGTACTAGCTTGAGAGCGACACCCCAGAACATGGTAACACTGATGAGACGTAGACCAGGTGCTTCGTATACGGTGTTCATGTCTATGTTGTTTTGTTGTTTGGAGTCATGGTATATGGGATCGTAGATGCGACCTTTGGAACTGTGGGGTAATTACGGAATGGTGAGTCAATGGCGGCGATGAAGAGGAAGGACTCACTCCCGAGCGAAAGGGAGCGCAACATCCGGGTCGGCATTCATCCAATCGGTGCTGCCAGATGTGTTTGTTCATTTTATACGTGGGAGGGCAACGAAGCTGAGAAGCGTACCCAACCTGGAATTTGCGGGCTGTGGCGTTAATACAGGCCTGCAATCGTTGCTCTGCGTCATACACGCCACGTTTTCTCCACTCGTGTCCGAATGCACGTCGAATATAGTCGATATCTCTAGTGGTTCTACGTGTGCTGGAAGTAGAGAGGGATGGGTGTAATATCATCACGGCGCCGCCGTGGATGAAAATACGAATTTGCGTATGGAATTCGAGAAGAGTCCTGCTCTGGAGGTCGTTAAGAAGGGTGAGAAGTGTTGACCTGGAAAGTTGGACCTCGTTGTGTGATATCGTCGACATGCCGGACACGGGGTAATTACAGGACGTAGAAACTTGCTCGGAGGATTGCCAAGCAGGAGGGTGGGGCATATTATGTACCCTTGAGTGGCACTGCCCCTCACGGGGTGCGGAGGACCACGCCACCTCGTGTTAATTGTCTACGGGGGAGTAAAAATGGTTACGTGCGAGAGCACATAGAGTTACATTTCGTTCGTTACGCTATTGTCTGTGCATATCAACCTGGGGCGTGGCAGAGAGGCGGCTGAATGATCGTTGTCGGGGGCCATCTTCTTTGAGGTTACCGTACACGGCAACACATGTCGTGTGGGACGCTGTACCAGTGTCAGCACGCCACTGTCAGACGGAATTGAACCCGTCAGGGCGAGTCCTCGGCCGCATCACACGAGGCTGCACACACAAAAGAGCCCAAGTCCAAAAAGTATTTTCGGCTGGTCCTGGCCCTGCTTCCATTACATTACATAACGATGTCCATGGAAGGGCTCCTGCAGGCTCCGGCACGCGTGAGAGCGACAAAGCATTCCCAATCCACATATTACATGCCTGACATCAGCAAGGCTCCCGCAATTCGGCAGTGTACTATGGCCAGGTTCCCGGCGAAAGTGGAATGTGTCACCAATGCGCGTAAACTCGCCGACGTTATCGTACGCAACAGCCAGTGCTGTGCTCCCGCTGGTGTAGTTCCCGAACAAATCGCGAAATGAAATCTCGTGCATGTCGGGTGTCATCCGAGCAACTCTATAATGGGCACATGCCAGAAGAACGGAGCAACCTACATACTGATCGTCCATGATCCTGGAAGGCTTATATATATGCACTTCTCGCATTATAAGTGGCCAAGATCGATAATTGGAGGTGCTCAAAAAATCGAGATTGGGAAATGTCTACATAGTGATCCTCGGAGTTTGGACATTTATCGATTATCCCTCGGGAGCCATCTACATGTGTAGCAAGATTATGATATGAATGTACCACCTTTGGTGCCGCACAGCAAGCATTTTTACATGTACATGTATAGCGTGGGAAGGGTACACTGTATAGTTCGTTGGTCAAACAACGCACATATACCTCACAGCCCAAGTGAAACGACGACGAACCCACTGACAAGTTTTCTCGTCTAAATTTTTGTTTTCTTGCTTCTAACGACCCACGGCACGACTATCAGCAGATCTCCACCATCCCAGCTAGACCGTCCCGAACAATATTTCCCTTTCACTCGTTCAAAGCTGTCTTGTGGTCAATCCTATCCCAATACCCGATATCATTCATCGACCATATAATTCCTCATACTTCCCAACCAGTATTTGCTTGCAACAGATCCACAGTGCTTTCGAATGGCACCAGGCCAAAAATCAGGACCAGCGCTCTTTCTTGGTCTCGAACTCGCAACTGACCAGCTACGCGCTTCGATCGTAGATGAGAGTTTGGAACTGGTTGGTGTGGAATGCGTGGACTTCGACTCGGAACTGCCAGAATACCAGTGCGTCTAGTTCTTTTCGATCCTTTTACCATTGCGATCGAGTTTTGCAAATTCGAATGTACTTGCTTCTCGTGTCCTGCCAGTACGGTGTAATATCGCAAATACTGACAAGTTTTAGGACACAAGGTGGGATATTTACTACACCAGGAGATGCCTACACAACTCCCGTCGATATGTGGGTCAAAGCTCTAGGTACGTGGCATCCCGTGTGGCGCGGGAGCAAATTTTCGCGTCTCCAAGAGTTTACTAATTTGGACTTTTTTTTTTCCAATTTCTCGATCGCAATTCCATCACGTGCGCTCCAATCCAACAGACTTTCTGCTGGAAAAACTAGCGAGGAACCATGATGTTACCCGAATAAAAGCGATAGGTGGTTGTGGTCAGGTTTGTCAAGCCCAGAACTGTGCGGGTGCAAGAATCTGATCTCTTTTAACTTAGTATGCGGTAGTTTGGTGGAAGTCAACACCGATACCTTCGTTTCCTGCTCTGGACCCTCGCCTTCCCCTTCACTCGCAACTCCCACCGAACACCTTTTCTTTAGCAAACACTCCCGTTGCACAGGATACTTCAGCACACACACATGCGTTAGCCCTCGAAGCGCTTCTCGGAGGCCCTGACTTGATGGCTGCTCGAGTGGGCACATGTGCCAATGCGTCCCTCCTTGCCGCTCAACTGCTTCGTGTCCGCGAATCTTGGACATCGGACGTGTGGTCACGTACTGGCAAAATTCAACTCGCGAGCACGTTTATTGCTAGTATGATTGTTGGAGAGTGGATCAATATGGGCGAGGCAGAAGCTTGCGCCACTGGGATGTGGTCCCATGTTGCTGGCCAAGTCAATCAAGGACATTGGGACGAGGGTGTTCTGGAGATTATTGGCGGGAGTAGGGAGGAAGGACGTAGAATTCGTAGTTGGTTGGGTGAAGTCGACCTGACCAACGGAAGAAAATCAGCCAATTTATCTCGGTATATTATCGAGAGGTATGGCTTTGAACCCGGTGGGCTTCCTCCAATATTTATCTCCCTTCGCTTCTTACTCAGGTGACCAGATACGATCGTGACTCCTTTCACCTCCGATTATCTTTCTGCATATTTGTCCATTTGCCCTTCACCGGGAGATGCTGTCCTATCATTCGGTCCTATGGATACCCTCATGACACCTGCACAACACTATATACCGACTCGGCTCTATGGCCTTTTCCCCCATCCCGCTCAAGATACTAATGAGAAACGTAGATATATCGCAATGTTGAGCAGCAGGTAATTTTGATCCCGTGGTGAAGATATTCGCACTGATATTTGTGTGTTTAAGAAATGCCGATGTCCCTCGTGCCCTTGTACGAGACATGTACACAAAAAGTTGGAGTGCCTTCGACCGACTAGTTGCTATTGTCCCTCCGGGTGGATCCATAGGGTACGTCTACAAGATTCCGTCATAACAGAGATCGGGTCTGAGTAGCCATTGTTTTATCAGCCTCGATGACAAGTTATTTAGTTTTTGGCTTCTACAACCTGATAGCTACCCCCTTTCGCACGTCAAGGGCATCTATCGTTTCGAGACGGGCATAAAAGTAAACGAATTCCGGGACCTTCGCGCGAATCCCCGATGTCTTCTGGAAAGTCAGGTGCTCTCTTTCCGCGTCCGGTGGTCACGTATGGTTTCTACAGGCGTCCTGGGCGCCAACATCAATCGCAACCGTGGCAACGTCCAAGCCCAAAGTCCCAGCCCTTCAGCACTCGTCTCCTCGGGTCACAACGCGCGTGCTGCTAGTCTTGGATTGCCTTTCGACCCATACGACTTTTCCCCGCTACCGACCAGGGTTCTCGTCACCGGTGCTGCGGCAAATTTCCCTTCCGTTGCGAATCTTGTTGGCGACGTATTCAATGCACCCGTGTTCATGCCAAACACGCAAGTTGACTCCGCACAAGTCGTACCACATCGTAATGCTCCCGCCGTTGGGTTCCCGTCACGAGCTTCCCTAGGCGGTGCGTACCTTGCGCGATGGATATGGGGTAAGGAACGCAGTTCGGTTGTCGGCGGGACCAGCGCTGGTAGAGGTCTGGGGGGCTTCGAAGAGGAAATCCGGAGATTACACGGGAAACGCTGGGTGGCAAGCGGGTGTATGTTGCTCCGCACGAACGTGAATGCCCCATTGGGTGGAAACCCGGGGAGCGGTGCTAATAGCGGTACGAGCACGCCGTATGGCGCCAGATCCGGCCTTGGATCTACGGTGTTCGTGGAGGAGGAAGAAGATGAAATAGAAGAGATAGAGCAAGGTAGAGGAGGGTTGTTGGCACCTGCATCGGTGTTTGCAGGTGGATTTGCAGACCGAGATCTTGGGAGGGACATTGGGCGCATGCGGACGTTGCCAGGCTCAGTCGATGCCCTTGCCGGCGGTGTTTCGTCGGGAGTGCAGCCTTCGACGGCGTTCACAGCCTCTGACCTGAATGCTGGTCAAGTAAGTCCTGGTGGCAATGGCGGTTCCACTGCAGCGTCTGCTCCACAAGCAGCTTCACTGACGCCCGTGACTGCCCTGCCAACGTCGGATGCGGAGGCGCAAATTGGTTTGGCCAAGGTAGCAGAGGCTGACGTGGATGCATTCATGACGTATGCAGCTATTGTTCCCGAATATTGCAGGCTTGAGGGTATGCTTTGTAAATCACTAGTATAGATTTATGGTCGCATCATTCAAAAAAAAGTCAGATGTCGTAGGTTGTGCATATATTCGTAGTTAGGTCGCTGGCACCATTCAAAAAAATGATGGAGCTTGTAGGTTCTTGTGCAGCAGATATCGCATCACATTTGGCCTGGTCCTGAGTATGAGGGACAACACCCAAGTGCATTGTGTTTGTGTCAAAAAAGTTGCACACAGGGACTGTCTGAAGGGCACTACCTTAACTACCTGCTCAAACTTGTCTAGTATTATTTGCACCATTATCATGGTGGCATGTTGTAAGCAATATGTAATGAGGTATCTGCCATTATAATGAACAGTTTTGGTCAGATTGTATCAGATATTCCATAATTTATATAACAATCAGGCTTAAAGTGAACAGTATTGACTATAGAATTTCCTTTTCTGCAGTCATTCCCATATTTCTGACTCCTGGTCCCAATCCAGAGCCAGATCCAGTCCCCCTCCCACCTCCACCTCCACCTCCACCCTCACCCTCACCTCCACCACCCCCTCCACCACAGCATATGCCTCCTGGTGGGAGACCTTACTCTGAGCCTGTCCAGCCCCACAATCTGGGTCTCATGAACATTCCATGCCCAAACTGCCAGGCCCTCCATTTTCTTTCAGAAAAGCTGGCCAACTCCAGTACTCTGAATCCACTCTTTGGGGTATGTTGTCTTAAAGGTCAGGTGGTCCTTCCTGCTTTACAGCAATGGCCCCATGCTCTCCAAGAGCTCTTTGATGATCCTCAAGACCATAAGGAGTTTAAGAAGAATGTCTGCCAGTACAACAATGCCCTGGCATTCACTTCAGTAGGAGTAGAGGTTGATAGGGAGACTGTCCAGGGAGCAGGGCCTGCTTCTTTTCACATTCATGGAACACTCCATCATGTCATGGGAGCCCTCCTCCCACCCCAGGGCCTGCAGCCTTCCTATGCCCAGTTATATATTTATGATCCAGAGGAGGCAACAAATAGGTGTCTACAGAGAAACCCAGACCTCCAGGGGGACATCATGTTGGACTTGCACAATGTACTCAGGGAACACCATCCCTATGGTCCCCTCTACCAAAGGCCTATGAGATCATGAGAGCCAAGCCTCCAGAGGAGAATACTGATGTTTGCATGCATCTTCACTTGCAGCAAGGTGCTGATGGCAGGAGATATAACCTCCCTACTGTAGAGGAGATTGCAGCCATTGTCCCTGGTGATGGTTCAGAGACTGTCAGGGTGGATAGGGACATCATCTTATGTTTGCAGGGTGGTGGTCTATGTCATATCAGCAATCTCCATCCCTCTTACCTTCCACTTTACTATGTGCTGTTGTTCCCAGATGGACAGGAGGGGTGGCACCTGGACATTCCTTTGCAGGCAGTTGGTGGTCATCAAAATTGCTCCAAGAAGGTCACTCAGATCCTATGGTATGCATATCATCTCCACATTCATCCTCCTCAGGTGGAACCCCCCAATCTTTTCAAGGCTGGAAGGCTCTTTCAACAGTTGATCTGCGATGGATGGGCTTCCATTGACCAGTGCAACCTCACATGGGTGGCCAACAATCAGACCAGGCTCAGAGCTGAGTTGTATAGGGGATTGCAGGATCATTTGGCTCAGGATGCTGGTCAAGATTTGGGTGGGGTTGGTAGAGTCATCCTCCCTTCCACACACAAGGGTGGTCCTCACTATATGAACCAATTGCTTCAAGACTCCCTTGCCATATGTAGAGAGTACAAGAAGCCTGATCTCTTTCTCACCATAACTGCAAATGGGAGTTGGCCTGAGATAACTCAGAATCTCTTTCCAGGTATGTATAACCTTCAAGGCCCATCCCAATTCTGCCAAATGTCAGTGCAAGGGACTTTGTGCTGATGAGGTACTTGTAAATCCATTTAACAGCTTCCCAGTGCATCAGATTTGGCACATTATTGAATTGCACAATGGTTGAGACAGCAAACACAATGTCAGGGCAAGTTCCAACTGCAAGGTGCATTAGGGAGCCAACTGCTGCATGATATGGGACATTTTTCATGCATGCAGCTTCCTCAATGGGTTGCAGAGTTTTTGCTTGCAGGAGTTTTAAGCCAGGGTCCATTGGGATTGTGGATGGCTTGGTGTCAGTGAGGTTATATTTAGTGAGAATTGCATCAATATACAATTCTTGGGACAGAGAGATTGTGCAGGATTCTCAATTGCATGTCACCTTCATTCCAAGTAGCCAGCTGATTGGGCCAAGGTCAGTGATTTTGTAGCAGGTGCTGATTTCTGCTTTGAAGGAGCATATGAGGTCAGTGGAGCTGCCAGTGATGGTGCAGTCATTGACATGACTAGCTAGTATGAGAATATCCTTGCCAATGCATCCATGGAAAACTCCCCAGTCTGCATGTGTGTGCTGGAGTCCTAAACCTCTGAGGGTGGTGCTTAACTGCTGGTACCACTTGAGTGCACCTTGTTTTGAGCCATATAATGCGATGTTGAGCTTTGTGACTGGTCAGGAAAAATTCCAAGGGACTGGATAGCCCTCTGAGAGCTCCATGTAGATATCTTCACCATCTCCAAGTTTGCCATTCAGGAATGCAGAATGGAAATCAAATACATCAATATCCCAGTTGTTGTGGGCAGTGATAGTGAGTATGGTCTGTAGGGATGTGAGCCTTGCAACTGGGGCATAGGTTTCATCATAGTCAACTCCCTGGACCTGGGAGTAGCCCTTTGCAATGAGGCAGGCTTTGTACTTGTCAATTTCCCCAGTGGCAGTTCATTTGATCTTGAGGACCCATTTGCATCTGATGATGTTGGCACCCTTTGGGCACTCTACAACATCCCAGGTGTGTGCATCATCAAGACTTTTTAGTTCTGCAGCTATGGCATCCTGCCATTTTGACCAGTCTGAGCAGGATTTTGCTTCCTGCACTGTAGATGGGTTGAGACCTTCAGCCTCAGAAGTACTGGCTACCATAGCATACATGAGATCACTGTCATCATCATCATGGGCTAGTTCTTCCTCAAAGGCAAGAGTTGTGTTGTCTTGGGAGTTGGGACTGTTGGTGCAGCTATCAATCTCTTGGAGGTGTTTCATGTAGTTGAGAGTGATTTGGCCATCATGGGTACCTTCTCCTTCCTGCAGATGTCTCATGTAGTCTGATTCAAAGCACTGGCAATTAGAATGATGAGGTTGAGGTGGTGGTGTTTCAAAGTTGCTTCCAAGTGGGTCAGAATTTGATCCAGATGGTTCAGTGGGTTGCTTGACTACTGGCAGTCTGTGTTCTGAAATTCCAGAAGCTGGTGGCTGTGCTCCCTGTGGGTGCAGAATTCTGCCATTATCCATAGCCTCATTCTCCCCCTTGAGTGACACACTGGGAGGTATCATTATCTCATGATGCCCAAAAGTAACACTGCACTCAATTCTGATGCTGCAGGTATCAAGCCAGTAGATCCAGTGGCCATCACTTTCAGGATCAAACCCTACCCAGTGTCCATCATGAGCTCACATGTCAAGTTTGGAGCTGGAGTTATTGTGGACTTTGACATGGCATCCCCAGACAGGGATTTTGGTGAGGTTGGGTGGCCTGCAGTACAGCATCTCATAAGGAGTTTTGGTTCCTAGGCATCATGTAGAGGAACAGTTCTTGAGCCAGGTGGCATGCATGATGGCCTCCCCCCAGAGGTTTTTGGGTAGGCCACTGGCATGGGTAAGAGCTTGCACTTGTTCAATGAGTGTACAGTTGAGCTGCTCAGCAACTCCATTATGCTCTGGAGTGTCATGGACAGTTACCCAGATTCTGTACCTGTGGAATTTAAGTGCTTAGTAAATTCCACACTTAGGTACTCCCCCCATGATCTGACTGAAGGCACTTGATCTTGGTATTAAACTGTGTCAATAACCAAGCTTCATAAGCCTTGTATGAGCCAAATGTCTTGGATTTTGACTTCTGGAAGTAGAGGGTTGTATAGCAGGTGTGGTCATCTGTAAATGACATGTAGAACTGGCTATGGCCAGTGGTTTGGACTGGAGATGGTCCCCATAGCTCAGTATGGATTTTGTCACCAAGGTACTTGCATCTTGGAGGGTCTTGCTCTTTTCCAATTGGTTTATGAGTTGCTTTGGCATATTTGCAAGAGTTGCATGCCCCATGGTTGAGTGGGCTTCATCCAGGGTAATTCCAGTGATAGTTCCATCCCTCAGCATGTGTTGGATCACTTCAGGTGTGATGTGGCCAAGCCTCACATGGATTTCCACCATTGTCAACAGCTCAGTGGCTTCAGCCAAGCCAGCATAGGTCTGGTGGGCACATTTGAGGCAATATAGGCCATTGCTCATTGGAATTCACCAAGCTTCCTCTTACATATGGGAATTGAAGATCTGGCATTTCTTCTCTTGGAATAATGCTGCATAGCCAGCAGTATTGAGCTTGCCAACAGAAATGAGTGTAATGCCCATCTTGGGTGCATAGAGAACATCCTTGAGTCAGATACAGCTTTGGGCTGAGCCATTTGGAATGGATATCATTAAGTCCCTTTTCTGATGGCATGGAAGGTGTGGCTGTCAGCTGTGGTGGTGGCTTTCAGAATTATTGGTTTATAGTCAAGGAATTTATTCTGGTATGATGACATATGTTGAGATGCACCAGAATTGAACAAAGTTGTCTCCTTGCCTGACTGTGGAGTTTCTCCAGCTAGGAGGACATGATCATAGTTCATCATATAGGCCATGTCATCATCAGGAGTTAATTCTGAGGGGTTCAGAATTTCATCAGCAGCTAATTCTGTCAGCCAGTCATGATCAGCTGCTTTGGCAAGCCAAACTCCATCAGGTTCTGGATCCTTGGTTGACTGTGTTGTCATGTTAGCCATGGCTGCCATTGCACTGGTTGCCTTGTCCTTCTTCTTGCCCTTGCCCTTGTTTTTGAACCATTTGGGCACTTGCCCAGCTTTTCTGCCACCCTCTTTCCAGCACTGGTCCTTTGTATGCCCCTTTTTACTGCAATTTTCACAAGTACAGTCTTTTCCATGACTTGCTTGGTAGGTGACATCCTTGCTATTGCCAGCTGCCTTTTTTGTATGTGTTTGGCACCTGTCATACTCATCAGAAATTATTTTCACAATGAAGTCTGGGGACAGGTCCTTCTGCATGACAAAGACTGAAGAAGTCATGGCAGTGATGTTGGAGTTGTAAGATGCAGGGAGTGAGCTAAGGATGACTGCTGTGAAGTTGTCATCACTTATAGACTGACCAAGTGCAGCTAGTTGCTCACACAGTGTCCAGAGTTTATTGAAGTGTGCATGTACATCTCCTTTTTCAGTACAGCATGCTTCTTGGAGTTTTCTCTGGAGGTCAATTGCTATGATGCAAGAGCAGTTTTGGAACTGGTTGATGAGGACATCCCAAATACTTTTTCCTGTCTCTCCTTTCTGGACTTGTAGGAAGAGGGATTCCAGGAGTGATGCTGCTATCACTTGTTTCACATAACTGTTGTCTCTTGTCCACTGTTTTAGCTTCTCTGGGTATTCACTAACAAGTTTCTGCTTGGTGGTTGTTGGTGACCAGGAGGGATCCTTCCCATATGCTTGGTCCTCTGGTTTTGCTTCCAGACTGGTTAAGTGCCCTGTTAGCCCTTTAGAGCCAATGGCCCATTCAACTTGAGCCTTGTAGTACAGCCAGTTACTACCATCTGCATTTAAGGTAGGTACCTGCAGGGAGTAATTGTCTTTTTCCATAGTGGGAATGTGTGGTGATATGGTGAGGTGTGTGGATCAATTTTTCTTCCAGCATTAAGGCACAAAGCCAGGGCTCATAACCTAATGCAGCTATGAGTCTACAGTAGGTCAGTACAAAGTAGGTAATGAGTGGAATATAAGTATGCTCACCTCAGGACAAATGGAAGTCACTGAGGTGAAAGAAACAAGAGTGGAAAATTTCTACTAGCATGATTATGTAATATGGTAAGTTCTGAAGCTAAAGAAAAAATTCTGGGACATGTCATCTACAGTAAGACATAATTCTGAAGTTGTCCAAAGCAGTCTGAAGGCAGGAATAAATCCCAAAAGTCCATGCATCCAACAGCAACAGGCTCTGCTGAAGATGGTCAGGGATGGATACTTTGGACAGGTGGCTGGGTTTGTTTACACCATTGAGTACCAGAAGTGTGGTCTCCCTCACATGCATCTCTTGGTCTTCTTGGAGGAGGCAGACAAGATTCACACTGTCCAGCAGGTGGATGCCTTGATTTCAGCACAGATTCCTGACCCCACCCTCCACCCCCAACTTCATGAGTGTGTCACCAAGTACATGCTCCATAGGCCCTGTTCTCCTCAGAGGTGTATAGAGAATAATGTCTGCAAGAAGCACTTCCCCAAGGCCTTTTCTGCTCAGACCATCATCAAGGAGGATGGCTATCCTGATTATGCTCACCCTGATAATGGGAGGACTGTGCAGAAACACCAGGATGTCTTTGACAACAGGGTTGTGGTCCCTCATGCAAGGGAGCTTCTGGTCAAGTTTGGCTGCCACATCAATTTGGAGGTCTGTGGCTCTATCAAGGCAGTCAAATATATCCACAAGTACATCTACAAGGGTCCAGACAGGGCAACTGTGCAGCAGGAGGGGCATGATGAGATTCATTCCTACCTTGATGCAAGGTATATTTGCTCCACCCAGGCATGTCACAACATCTTTGAATTCCCCATGCACATGGAGTGGCCTGCTGTTTATCATCTTCCAGTTCATCTTCCAGGGGAATAGACTGTGGTATTTGATGCTGAGGATGACATCCAGAATGTGGTGGAGAATCCAAAGGACACTCAACTCATGGGCTGGTTTGAAGCCAACAAGGACCCTGCCATCATAGCTGCTGGTGGCCCTGACTGTCTCTACCAGGACTTCCCAAAGAAGTTTGTGTGGGATAAAAAGAGGGCTGTTTGGAAAGTACATCAGAGGTACAAGGCAATTGGTCACATGTATGCAGTATACCCTTCTGCTGGAGAAAAGTTCTACTTGCATCTGTTGTTCACTCAGGTCAAGGGTAAGTCTGCTTCCATGTCATTTCATCTCACAACTGACATCTCCCACAGGGGCAACATCCTTTGAGCACCTTAGGACTGTGGATGGCCATCTTCATGATTCCTTCAAAGATGCCTGTAGAGCTCTGGGTCTGTTGCAGGATGATAGGGAGTGGGTGTTGTGTCTGCAGGATGCTGCTCACTTCCAGATAGGATTCCAGTTGTGTCAACTTTTCATCATCATTCTGGTACATGGATCTCCTGTGGATCCCAATCTGCTGTGGGAGGCATCCAGGGATCATCTCTGTGATGACTTGAAAATCCATCTCAGACATCTCTGAGCCTGCCCAAGAGCAGATCTATGACTATGGAATGCACCTGATTGCTCAAGCTCTTCACAGGCATGGAAGGAGCCTACAGGACTACCCAGAGATGCCTATGCCACAGATGGACTGAGGTGGTCATGAAGGGAACCAACTCATCAATGAACAGCTGGCACTGAATGAGCCATCCTTGCAGGACTTTGTGCAGAGGGGGGAGGAAACTCTCAATGTGGAACAGAGGCAACTGTACCAGGCAGTGGTGGACAGTGTCATGGGTGGTGATGGGACCATGTTCTTCCTTCAAAGTGGTGGTGGTTGTGGCAAGACCTATCTGTCCAACCTCATAGCTGCTGCTGTCAGGGCAAGGGATAGGATTGTCCTCTGTGTGGCTTCTACTGGAATTGCCTCTCTTCTCCCTGGAGGTCATACTGCTCATTCCAGGTTCAAGATTCCCATCCCCTGCCATGAGCAAAGTGTCTGCAACATGAAGAAGGATGACCCCCACCATCAACTCATTCAGAGGACTTCCCTCATCATCTGGGATGAAGCAGCTTCTCAGCATTGTCATGTGGTGGAGTGTGTGGATAGGACTCTTAGGGACTTGATGGACAGGGATAGGCCATTTGGGGGGATCACTACTCTGCTTGGTGGAGACTTCAGGCAGACTCTACCTGTCATCCAGCATGGGACCAGGGAGCAGATTGCACCTGCTACACTCACCCATTCCAACCTGTGGGCACAGATGAGGATCCACTATCTCAACCAGAACATGCATCTTGGACAGGATCCTGAATCTGATCAATGGGCTCAACATCTTCTTCAGATAGGGACCACCAATGGAGAGCTGGACCTGCCTCAGCACATGCATTGTGGGGATGATGTGGCCTCTTTGGTGGATGCCATCTACTCTGACCTCCTTGGCCTCCAACCTAACCAGTAACTTCCTGATGGCTATTTCCTGGATTGTACCATCCTCACCTGTAGGAATCTGCAGGTCCATGAGATCAACTCTACCATTCTGGAGAGAGTGCAACCTCAGGAGAAGGTGATCTATACCAGTGCAGACTCTGTGACTGACCAGGAGTATCAGTACATTCAACCAGAGGTCCTGCACACCCTGTGCCCATCTGGATTCCCCCTGCACAAACTGGAGTTGAAGATTGGAGCACCTCTCATGTTGTGGAGGAACCTGGATCCTGTCCATGGTCTGTACAATGGCACCAGGTTGAGGCTGATCAAATCCACATCCAGGATATTGGAATGTCATATTTTGAAGGAGGGTGGAGATGGAGAAGTGGTGCTGATCCCCAGGGTCAGCCTTGAGTCTGGGTTGGAGGATTCCCCTGTGCCATTTTGTAGAAGGCAGTTCCCTGTGCACCTGCCCTATGCCATGACCATCAACAAGTCACAAGGACAGTCAGTGAGGAATGTGGGGATTGACTTGCATTCTCCTGTGTTTTCTCATGGACAGCTTTATGTTGCACTTTCACATTGTACCCATCCCAGGAGGATCAAAGTTCTGTTTTCAGAAGGGCAGGATGATAGAAAGACAACCAATGTAGTTTGGCCTGAGGTATTTAGACATCTGAACATTTGATTTGTAACTGTATTTAGTACAATGTGAAAGCCTGAATTTGACATGTTTGTAGACAGTAGGATGAAACCTGGGTTGGCAGCTGGGATGCAGCCTTTGTCAGCAACTGAGATGCAGCCTGTGTCAGCAACTGGGATGAAGCCTGTGTCAGCAAACTGGGATGAAGCTTGTGTCAGCAAACTAGGATGAAGCCTGTGTTGGCAAACTAGGATGAAGCATGTCCTGGCAGGCTGCAAAGCAGCCATGAGCTGAAGGCTCATCATATAATTAAGGGAGAATGCTGTCACATGGGGGCATGATTGAGTCTCAAAAAGCATGTGGCTTTCAAACTCAGCTGAACTCAGTGCTGCGAGCAAATGTGATTATTTCTTGCTTCCTTTCCTCCCACTTTGGTGCCCTTCCAAAGGCATCCCCAGTAGTTTAGTACCATTTTCCCTTGCAGTAGATACAAGTATACCACTGTGTAGGCATATATTAGTGTGCCAGAGTGTTTCAAAGTGCTTATCTGGGCATATAAGCCTACTTTTACCCTAAAATTTTCGCTTTTTTGGGTTCTTTGGGGACTTAACTGGTAAGATAACTCTTCCAGAGTATCTTCTAGGCCTTTTCTGATGTGCTGTGGGTTTTGGGGGCCCATTATCAACACATTTCTGTGTGTATTGACCACTTTCTTATCAAGTCTTGCTCAAAGTTGGTGAGTGCTGTTCTGCCACTGGTGTGACATGGCCTTCTGACTACATTTTGGGTCTTCTTTTGGCCATTCAAGGTGTTTTTGTTTTTTTCTAAAGCAATTTCTGTGTTCCAGGTACCCTCTCCTGAGCAGTCCCTTGCAGGTGGCTGCTTGCTGAACTGTAGGTGACTGAGCGAAAGCTGTAGACCAAGATGAGTGTTAGGGACCCTGTGCTATCAGAGTTTGCAGTTGTCAGCCTCTTGATAGACAATCCCATCTCAAGATCCTATGTACCTGGCTTCACAGATTCAATGTCTGTGTGTCTGCTGGTTGCTGAGGGACTGCTGAGGACACTACAGAGTAGAGACATGATTGGTGGGGCCTTTCAAGGCTAAGTGTTGTCACAGGTGTTCTCTCTGTGATTCACACTTACAGTTACCAATCATTTTTGTCTCAGGCACTTTGTGCTTTTGTCTCTGTTGTATGTTGAGTTCCAGCAAAGTAGCACAGTCCACTGCACACTCTGACTGCTCTTTCCTACCTCCCACTGGACCCTTCCCTTGGACCCCTCCCTTGGACTCTTCCCCTGGACCCTTCCCTTGGACCCCTCCCTTGGATTCCCCCCTCCCCTTGGCCCTTCCTTTGGATCCTTGCCCAATACATATAAGTCCCCCCCCCATTTCCCCCTCATGTAAGATGTTTCCCCCATATTCCTAATTCTAATCATTTCTAAACACAACCTCACATCAGGGCTACCCCTCCCACATCCCCTCAGTGAGCACATGATGCTGCTCACAGATCTGAGCATGACCAGTGTTCTCTTGGCTCTCCTCCTCAGCATTGTTACCCACCAGCTCCTCTACCACCCCATCCCAATCTTCCTCATGGACTTCTGGTGTGTACAATTTCATTGGAGATTGGTGATCATAATCAAAGCTAACCAATATTTATGGTATTCAGAATCACCCTCCTCTCCCTGTTGCTCAATGTCCTGGTCTGCCATGCCATCTTATTGAACACCATGAAGTTCAATGTCTTCATCATATGCACCACCCTCCTCCACTTCCTCCACCCCCCATGGTATCTTATTATCCCATAAATCCCCCTGCCCATGGGTTCCCACCCTTTGTAAGCCCACCCTGCCCACAACCCTGCAGTCATGCATGTTGGATACCCACCACCAGCTTATCCTATTCCTGGTGCTCACCAACAAGTGGACTATACTGCAACCCTCCACCAAAACTTTCAGCAGGACCATGCAGAACATTGAGAGAGGCATAGGAGACAATGACAGAGGGGCTCCCAGGATATCCCTCAGGCTGCACCTATACCACTTCAGACCCAACTTGAGGATGGGAGACAACTCCATGAGTTGCAGTTATTGGAGATATAGCAACAGCTACTGCCACAAGAGCACCAGCAGAGGCAGAGGGTACACCTGGTACATTTGCAGGAGGAGGAGCATCAAGCTCAGAATCAGAGAGCATTGGAGCAACAGCAACATCTGTCTCAAGCTCTGAATGAGTTTGGCAGACTTTCAGGGGAACATTATGCTGAGGATGAGCAAAGATGTCATCAAAGAGCTGTGGAGCAGAATCCTGGTGCCAATGATGGGCCCAATTGACCTAGAGTACCAATCCCAATCCCACCTCCTCCTAGATCTCCAGGTGCAGGCCCTAGCCCTCCCCCTCCTGGATCCCCTGGTGCAAACCCTGGACCCCCCCTGGATGCCCTGGTGCAGACCCAGACCCCCCTCCTCCCCCCCCACCTGGCCCACCTAATCCACCACCACATCACTTTCCACCTGGTGGAAGACCTTATACTGAGCCTGTTCAGTCCCATTATCTTGGACATATGAATGTGCAATGTCCAAACTGCCATGCTCTAAATTTCATGGTGGAAAAGCTGAGCAATTCCAGCAATGCAAGGCCATGCTTTGGCATGTGTTGCCTCCAGGGTCAGGTCAATCTCCCTCCTGTGCAGAGATGGCCCCCAGGTCTGCAGGCACACTTTGAGGACCCAAGATTGAAGGAGAAAAACCATCAATATAATATTTTGCTAAGCCTGCACACCTTACTCCAGGAAAATCACCCATATGCCCCTTTGTACAAGCAGGCACATGACATCATGAGGAACAAACCTCCAGAGGAGCACACTGATATGAGGATGTGTCTGACACTTGGGCAGGGAACTGATGGTAGAAGATACAACCTACCAACTGTTGAGGAGATTGCTGCTGTTGTTCCAGGGGATGGATCTGAGGAGATTAGAGCTCAAAGGGATATCATTCTCAGACTTCAAGGTGGTGGTTTGTGATGCATCAGCCAACTTCACCCTGCCTATCTCTGCTTGCATTATGTTCTCCTGTTTCCTCATGGTGAGGAAGGCTGGCATCTCAGCATCCCTCTGCATAATCCTGGGGGCAGAAATTTGCATGCCAAGAAAGTGACTCAGCTTGTCTGGTATGCATATTGCCTTCACATCTGTGCTCCAGAAGTAGAGCCTGCCAATCTCTTCCATGGTGGCAGACTGTTTCAGCAGTTAGTCTGTAATGCCTGGGCTTCCATTGACCAGTCCAATCTCACCTGGGTTGCCAACAACCAGAAAAAACTCAGGGTTGAGCTGTATGGTGTGCTGCAGGACAGGATGGTAGATGATCATCCACCTGATATGGCAGATGTTGGATGCATGATAATTAGTGTTTTAAAGTCCAGTTGCACTTTTCAAAAAGACTGGCAACTGGACTGGACTGCAATGGTTGCAACTGGACTGCAGTTGCAGTTTCTGCCTTATTGGAACTTGTAAACAGACTGGTTGCAACTGGTTGCAACTGCATTACATAAACATACCATAAATAGAAGTAACACCCCTATTTTTATAGGTAAATACTGGTCAAAATGAATTTAGAGCTGACTTTTTGATGATGTTAGACATGAAAGTGATGCCAAATACCATGTAGACTACTCTTGAAACATGTATACACTGTATATAAACAATCTAAGGTACACTTGATGTTAGATAATCAGTTAATGTATGTCAAAAACCAGCTGTGACTGGTCTTTAAGCAGTTTTGGACTGGCCTTTTGAAAGACTGGTTGCAACCAGTTGCAACCAGTTCAGTTGCCAGTTGCCTAGTTTTCAAAAATTTGGCAACCAGTCCAGTTGCCAGTTGCCAGACTTTTTGGAAAAAGACTGGACTGGACTGGACTTTGAAACACTAATGATAATCCTTCCCTCCTCTCACAAGGGAAGTGTACATTACATGCAACAACTCCAGGATTCTCTTGCCATCTGCAGGGAGTACAGAAAGCCTGACCTCTTCCTGACCATGACTGCAAATGGGAGCTGGCCTGAAATTACAGAGAACATGTTGCCAGGTGTGTAATTTGATTTGCTCATACATACAATCCACACACTCCACCACAGCATGGTGATGCTGAGTTGGCACTTCATCCCAAATGATCAGAGCAGTTTCTTTGAGCAGCTGGTGGTTCAGGTCATCCTTCTTGATGTTGCAAGAGCTACCCTCATGCCAGGGAATGGGGATCTTGAAGCAAGAATGTGCAGTGCAACCGCCAGGGAGAAGGAGAGAGGCAAGGCCTGTAGAATGCAACACAGAGGACAATCTTGTTGTCAGCATGAACTGAAGCAGTGATGAGGTTGGCCAGGTAAGTCTTCCCACACCCTCCTCCACTATGCACAAAGAATGAGCCCCTGGCTGCCTGCTCCACTGAAGCCATGAGTGCATCATATAGTGCCCTCTGTTCCTCATTGAGGGTGGGTAGGCCTGCCTGCACAAAGTTATGCAGCACTTCCTGGTCATATGCTCTCTGCTCAGCAATGAGGCTATTTCCCTCATAAATTGCCCATTGCCTCTGTGGTCTAGCCATGGTAGGGAAGTCATCCATGGATCTCCCATTCCTCCTAAGATCTTCATCAATGAGATGAAGTCCATAATCAAAGACCTGCTCCTCAGAATGGTCTTCAATGTGAAGGTGGTGGATGAGATAGTGATGTAAGTCATCACAGGTTGGCCCTGGACTCTTCCCACAATACATGGGGGTCCACTGGATGACAGTAGACCAGGATGGTGACAAAGAGATGATGCAGTTGAAAGCCAGTATGAAAATGGGCAGCCTCCCACTCCCTGTCATCCTGCAATGGAGCCAGAGCATGGCAAGCCTCCTTGAAATTCTGGTGGAGATGACCATTCACAGTGCAAAGATCTTCATAGGAAGTGTTACCTAAGAAATAGTGGTCAGCAAAAGTCATGGCAGAGATCTGTGGGTGAGAGCACACACCTTTGACAGCAGTGAGCAGCAGACACAAATAAAAGCATTCATCAGCAGTGGGGGGAATGGCATACATCCTTCCAATGACCTTGTACCTCTGATGGACCTTCCACTTCCTCTGAGGCTTCATCCACACAAAGTGCTTGGGGATATCCTGGTAGAGGTGGTCTCTGGCTCCAGCAGCAATGAGCTCAGGATCTGCATTGGCCTTAAACCATCCAAGAAGAGGTGAATCCCTTGCATTCTCAATGACATCACCAAGCTGATCTTCAGGGTGGAATGCAACAACCTGGTGGTCAGGGAGATGAACAGGGAGATGGTATGCAGCTGGCCACTCCTGATGCATGGGGAACTCAAAGATGTTATGGCAGGCTTCATTAGCAGAGATATATCTGGCATCCAGATAGGAGTGGATCTCATCACAACCCTGGGTCTGCAAGGTGGCATGGTCTGGATCCTTGTAGATGTACTTGTGGATGTACTTGACAGCCTTGATGGATCCACAGACCTCCAGATTGATGTGACAGTCAAACTCCACCAGCAATTCTCCAGGATGAGGGACCACATAGGTGTTGTCAGGGATGACACCACTCTTCTCTACAGTCCTTCCATTCTGAGGGTGAGCATACTCTGGATAGCCATCCTCCTTTATGAGAGTCCCATCTTGGAATGACTTTGGGAACCACTTCTTGCAGACATTGTTCTCCAGACATCTCTCTGGACTACAGGGACCATGAAGCATGCACTTGCAGACAACCTCATGGAGCTGATGATGGAGGGCAGGGTCTGGAATCTGAGCAGAGATAATAGCATCAATCTGCCCCACAGTCTGGATCTTGTCCTGGTCCTCAAGGAGGATGAGGAGATGCATGTGAGGGAGGCCATGCTTCTGATACTCAATGGTGTACACAAAGCCTGCCACAGCACCAAAGTAGCCATCATGAATTTTTTTCAGCAAGGCCTGCTGCTTGGCATGGAAAACCCTTGCCACCAGGTCAGGATGATCAACAGTTTTCTGCCCTAATTGAAGTAGACAACATCAGAATGAGGGAATGTACATACATACCCTCAGAGATCTCCTGCAGGAAGGCCAGCCATTTGGAGGAGTCACCACTCTCTTTGGGGGAGACATTAGGCAAACCCTCTCTGTTGTTCCTCATGGATCCAGAGAGCAGATAGTGGGTGCTACTCTTTGTCACTGTAGGGAGAGTATCCTCCCTGCTAGGTATTTTGTTTTATTTCATTGTTATTACTTACTGGGTTGTTTTCTTTTCTTTTTCCTTATCTTTTTACTTTGTGTTTGGACATGTTGTGGCTTATGTAAGCCTGCACAAGTACTTTGAGCACACTTGTACATACAGTTGAAGTGCTCATAGTGCATAACATTGGGAAGGCCCTTATAGTGATGCATTATTAAAAAGATGCATTTCAAGATTGGTGTGACAGGTGTGACAAATGTGACTAATATCACTCTTTGTTGCTACTGAATCACCTTCCAAGCATTGTCTGCTGCAGTGTCACCTGCTCCTGGTGCCACAACTCAATCCTGAACTGCTGCAGGTGTTGTGACAGATCTAAGGATGTTTCTCCAGTCCCATTGTAAAGATCACTAAGAAAGGGATAGGGGAAAGGGGTCTGAAGGCTAGATAGACCAATAGGGACCCTGCTAGAGAGAAGAACTAGTAGAGAAAATGAAAAGAAAAGAACAGAAACACTCAGCTGAAAACCTGACACAAACTGCTCAATCCCCCACCACTCTAGGACTCCCCTAGAGCTGTCCTGACTTCACTCTCAAAGGCAGCAAACAGAGAAGACTGCCACAGGCTGGTCACACCAGCCTGTGCTCTGCAGCCTCAATAGTGGTGATTGTTGTTTAACTACTACAAACTTGAGTCCAAGTCCAACTTCACTTACTAATCAGCCACTTGCCTTGCCCTAAGTCCCAGCTCCAAGTACAAAATGGGGATCAAGCCCCTTAGAAAAATCATAAAACCCTCAACCACTCTCTCCCCACCCAATATCCTACTAGGGAGTTCCCTCTCCCTACACCATGTATAATACATACCTTTTCCATTTGTTCACAAAGATGGATCATCTCTCCAAGCCCCACCTCAGCTCCACTATCAGCATCATCACCTGCTTCTTCATCCAACTCAACCTCTACAATCTCTCCCTGCTTCATGGCCATTTGATGGTTTACCTGTTCCACAATTTCATCATCTCCACCCTCAAATTGGTACACTGATTCTGCAATCTCTTTCTCTTCAACAGGATTCAACATTTCTTCCAAAGTTAGTGCTGTCCCAATGACCCATTCATGCTGTTTAAGTTCCTCAACAGCATCTATTAAGTCTTGTTCAGCTTTGGAGAGTTGTGGAAGGGTGGGCTGCACTGCAGCAGTAGATGTCTGATGCTGTGTTATTGAGTTATTGATTTGTGCAATTTGGCAACCAAAGATATGATTCATTACTTTGTCTAGTCCTTCAAGAGCTGCTGTGGTGTCATCTTTGGCATCCATAACAATTTTCAGGATGGGGGTCCACTCATTAATAGCATAGCAGTTTCCAAGGACTATCTGAAGGTTGTCCTCTGCTTCTGGTAAGTGCATTTCTGATGTTGCAAACTTGTATATAACATCCCAAGCCATGGGTTCCCTCAGTGGCTCTGCAGTGACACTGGCAGTTGATGCACTGTGTGCATTTGGTATTCCAGTGCTTGGAGTAGTGGCCAGCTGAATTCCTGTATGGAAACAGCAATTGACAATGGTGGATGCCATGACTGCACTCCAAGCTGCAGTAATCATTTGCATTGCTTCCAGTAAGTCAATCTTGTAGATTTCTTGGGCTCCTGCCTCATCAAGTTCAACTGCACACAGACAGAAGGCTTTGTGATAAAGGGCCTTTGTTGTTCAAATGATCCCAGCATCACATGGCTGGACATAGGAAGTAAGATTTGGCTTCAGGAAATTGAGACAAATGTTTAGTGGGTGCTAATCAATATAGTGTCCAGCGAAGTTGTTGATGAGTAAACAGATGTGCCTGTTCTGAGACCACATCCTGAGGTCCAAAGACTTGATACACCTATAAGCATAGAATCTTGAAGTCAGCAGAATCTCTCAAGTGTAAGTAAAGTCTGCACTCCTCAAATATTATCATTGTCATCCATGCTTTTTTATTGTTGTGATAGTCAAAGCCAAGAGCCTTCAGTGTGCAGCCCTTGAAGCATCAAGGCTTTGCAGACTTCCCAATAAAGAGTAGGGGAAGCTTCTCACTTCCATCTGCATTTCAGGCAAGTCCAATTGTGATGCAAAATTTGTCCTTTTTCCTTCCACTCATCTGTTGGGTTGCAAGTCCATGGTTGGGTGGTGCACTAATGATATCTTAACATTATGGGTGGCATTTTTTGAGTGACAGAAGGGGCTCACAGAGGGAAAAGACTCATCTCATCAAAGTTAAAGATATCTTTTGGTGTGTAATTTGCCAGGATGGTTTTGAGGCATGTTTTCTCAGCCTCAACAGCAGTGAGGTCAACAGACCCAGCCTCACCATGCCATCAAAACTCTTTTATCCCATATGCTCTTTTGAAATTTGCAAGCCAGCCATCACCCTTTAATCATTCATCCTTAGGGATGTTGAATTTTTCTTCAAACTTTGCTGCTTGGCTACAGGCATGGCACTTGTGATGTGCTCTCCTTTTGCCTCCATATGTTTGATCCAAAGGAACAGGGAACAGTCTACAATGGGGCTTGTGACAACATGAACCCATTTGGATGACAGTGCACTTGGATACTCATGACTGTGTGCTTCAAGCTTCTGGTGGTCTTGGAGCTTTTGTAAAAGGGTTGACTGATCAAAAATGAGAGCCCTGTTGGGAAGGGTCTTACAGTGAGTGAAAAAATGTGTGCAATGTTTGGCTGATTTGTACTAAGTCCAGTGTAGTACCATGAGGCGTGGGAATCCTGCTTAGCCTTGGTGAGATGGATGGTAGCACTGACTCCTAGCTACAAAATGGTCCCAGGGTCATGTGATTTGGTGCAGTAGTCCCTGAGATATGTCAATTATAAAACAGGTACATCATTGCACACGTTTATTCACTTTTGGTTTGGCAGTAGAATCTGGGGGAAATAAAGGAATAATTGTGGTTGTTTGGTCCTACAAACAAAGATACACACATAAACATTATGTCTCAGTTTGAATATGTTCACACACTTCTTTATTCCCAACCTTTACCACCATGAGATCTCTCTCTGCCACCCAAAGGAATACTATCCTGACTATGCTTGATTCTGGTCATTCTCCTGCTTCTATTGCCTCTAGTACTGGCCTACATCGCTCCACCATATCTAGACTTCATTCCAAGGAGTGTTCCAGCCTGCAAAAGTCCACTGGAGGTCGTCCATCCAAGCTCTCCCCTGCTAATGTCCACCATGCCATCCACCTCATCTCAACTCAGAAGGCAGAAAATGCTGTGCAGGTGACCAAAACCCTCACCAATATCATCAACCAACCCCTCCACCCAAATACTGTCCACCAGCACCTGAAAAAGACTGGTATGAAGGCTGTGGTAAAGTGAAAATGACCTATCCTCTCTGCCAAGCATCACAAGGCAAGGTTAGACTTTGCCTATGCCCACAAAGATTGGACTTTGGAGGACTGGAAGAGGGTGGTATGGTCTGATGAGACTAAAATTAATCGCCTGGGGTCAGATGGGCACAAATGGGCATGGAAAAAGCCAGGGGAGAAGCTGAGTGATAGGCTAGTAGAGGGGACACTGAAGTTTGGAGGAGGTTCTCTGATGATGTGGGGCTGTATGACTTGGGAGGGTGTTGGATATGCTACCAAGATTGATGGTAGGATGGATGGGGACCTATACCTTCAAATTTTGAAGGATGAACTACAAGAGTCCCTTGAATATTATGGTCTCCATCCTCCTGACATCATCTTCCAGCAGGACAATGACCCCAAGCACACCTGCAAGCAGGTCAAGGAGTGGCTAGAAGAGCAGGATTTTAGGACCATGGTATGGCCTGCACAGTCCCCTGACCTTAACCCCATAGAACATGCCTGGGGTTACCTCAAGAGGAGGCTTGCAGAGTATGAGCACCCTCCCAAGGGGATATTGGAGTTGTGGGAGAGGACTCAGGTGGAATGGAACAATATACCAGCTGAGGAGTGTCAGAAGTTGATTGAGAGCATGCCTAGGAGGGTTGAGGCAGTGCTTAAAGCAAAAGGAGGCTATACCAAGTACTGATATCCCTTAGATACCCCTCACTTTTCAAAAGTGAATAAACGTGTGCAATGATGTACCTGTTTTATAATTGACATATCTCAAGGACTACTGCACCAAATCACATGACCCTGGGACCATTTTGTAGCTGGGGGTCAGTGCTACCATCTATCTCACCAAGGCTAAGCAGGATTCCCATGCCTCATGGTGCTACACTGGACTTAGTACAAATCAGCCAAACATTGCACACGTTTTTTCACTCACTGTAAAATGCTGAACAATGGCATCCTGTGAAATACCAGGATGTTCATCAATGTAGGAGAACACTGTCAACCAGTCATGGAGGGTGAGGTTGACTCACTTGAGTGGTTCAGTACTGTGAGCTGATGTCCTTGGTGAATTCCTGTCTTGAGTACATTTTGGCTGGTGAGGTTTGTAGGGAGCATGATGGGCACAGGGCTTGTGCTTGTGCTCAGGAGAGTTTCTATGGTCAGCAGGCATTGGGAACACAAGGAAGATAGTTAAATTTCTCCTATGCAAAAAATTTCCATCTTCCAGTGTCAACATGTGGTGCTTTTTTTCTACCCTCTGACACTTAAGATACTAAACTATATCAGACATTTGGCTGACATGCACCTTCCAGCATTCTAATAATGCATAATCCCACCTAGATTAGTATGCATTATGCAATATGCAATTTTACCCTTAACCAACATGGGAAGTGGGCCAAACTGATGCAAAATGAGAATTATGCATCATGAAATCATGCACTATGAGAATGTCAACTGTACTTAGAAAAATAATAGACATTCCACCACAGATGAAAAGCCAGAAATATAGATGAAACAGACTCAGGATATTGTTTCTCCATCCCCTGATGTGCTATAGCTGTTTTCTTGAGTCTCTCTTGGATTTTAGGGCACATTTTTCAGTCTTTCACAGCATGCTTTGACTCTACCAAGCAACTCCAGCTCTTGTCAAGGGGCTTAACTGCTACCCCTACCACTGCCTTTCCAATGCTGTTTAGGTTGCTACCAACTAAGCTTTATACAAGGGGAGTTGGCCATGTGAAAATGGCATCCTGCAGCATGATGCAGGGGAGCCACAACCCCATGTTAGGTTGGCACACCCAGGGTGGATTCAGTAAAGGGAGGGAGGGAGCTTCTCCTATGTAGAGCCCCTACATCATGGCCAGGAATGGAACATTCATTCTTGTACTGGGAACTTTATTGCCACCATGCAGTACTCATGCTGGATCCAACCAGCCATGAGGCCTCTTGCCATGGGACATGATGCCCATTCATGTAGGAGTGACATACATAGATCACTATATAGCAAATATTCATGCACTATTTCAGTATGTAACAAATATAGCATTGCCAATTTTCCTGATGACACACAGCCTGAAAGTTGAACCCAACTAAGTAGAGGTGATCCACCCATGCCCAGTTCCTCCCAGTGCTTCCTCCCTTCACAATATTTTGGTGGCAGCTAGCAAGAACAATGCCATCATAGCACAGTCAGAGCCATGTAAATGACCACATATAGATCTTTACAGATGGATCCAGCAACAATGGATGGGCCAGTGCAGCCACAGTGCTTTATGTTGATGCTATGCACATTGCAACTCTATGTTACCACTTAGGTACTAACTCAACCCCCACAGTCTTCAAAGCTAAAGTGACAGCACTAGAGCTAGCATCAGCAACTTGGCAAAAATTCTGATGGTCTGAAAAGTTCTGAAAAAGTCTGAGAAGTTCTGATGTCAAAATTTTTCAGACCATCAGAACTGCCACCTGATTTTTTCAGATGGTCAGAACTTTTGCCAAGTTGCTGATATAGCAACCCATCTACTTGCCACATGAGATGAAGTAACATTCTCAGCATCAATACTAGCTGACAATCAGGCAGCAATCAGGGTGAGCAAGTGCACTTTGTCCATACTGGAACACCACCTGCTCCTGGCATTCAGATCAAAACTATCAAGAGAAGATATCACAGTACAATAGACAGCAGGTCACAGATAAGATTGTAAAATATCTATACAGGAACTAAGTCATGTACACATACCAGCAAGCATCTTTAGCATTACCCATACAAGAACTAAGGTAATGCATGAGCTCAGGTACACATATACAGAGAGAAGAAAATACTATGCCTACCTCAGTTGTGCACATATAGAGGCAAACATCTGAGGTGGCTCTACTTTCATATGGGACTAAATACACTAAGTAGAACAAGAGCAAGACATGGGTGTTGAACCCAGTGTCATATAACAAGATGTTCCCCAGCATGAGACCTTACAATGTCAAGAGTATGAAGTGAAACATTTGAACAAAACAGGGTAATTTACCATGCTGCACAGTAACATGCATGCAGCAAACAATGAAGTGTTGTGGTCTTGTAGACCCACAAATGGAAGGTAATGATTCTCATGATAAAGAAAAAGTGGCATCAATTAACAAGTGAAGACTATGAATGACTTGCCAAAATCCAACAGATTGTACTGAAGCTCAAAGACTGCCTGGTGTCCTCTTCCAAGGAAGACATGATGACCATAGCAGAATTGGTATATTTGCATAATTCATGGTCGTCTGACCACCTTAGTAGATTCAAAAGGGCACCAGTGGTGCTAGGGCTGATGCCATAAAGAGTATGAAGGCTGCAGTGATATATTGATTACTCCCAAAGGCCAAACTCTCAGTACCCACATTCCCAGGAATGTCAAGATTGGGTGGAGATTCCATCATGAATGCACCAGTGCATTATTTTGTCTTGTAGGCTATGACTGGGAAAATATTGAGTTTGTTTTTCATCTGCTATACTCAGGAAAGGCATAATGCATTGTAGGATTAGGGCAAAGTTGCACAGTGGTCAACCACAAGTTGCTGGTGACCAGTGGCCACTCATTTTGTATGCAGGCTATTCTTATGATGTGGAAGACCCATGGAATGGCCTGCTCTGAAGTGCCCTTCTAGTTTCAGTGAGTTTTAAGCTTCTCACCTTTCATTTGGAAGCTTACAATAACTAAGTTCCAAGCCTGTGGAACAGATGTTTG
Source organism: Pisolithus marmoratus (assembly GCA_024613145.1). Taxonomy (NCBI): domain Eukaryota; kingdom Fungi; phylum Basidiomycota; class Agaricomycetes; order Boletales; family Pisolithaceae; genus Pisolithus; species Pisolithus marmoratus. The sequence continues at coordinate 129,287 of JANFAE010000021.1, forward strand.
TTAGAACCATGTTCCAAGGGCTAGGTCCAGACTGGGAAATTGACTACCAGCATAGTTCCAGTAAGGGAATTATGAGTTCCAGGACCTACAGAGTTGGCACAACTCCTGCATTGGCCTCAGCTCATGAACCAGGCCCTTGGATAGGTTCTTTGTATGCTGAGTGACTAAGCAAAGGGAATGAGCAAGGGGTAGGCACAGGTACTGGGGGGTTGGATGTTCAGTTTAGAGATTCAGCTTGATATTATTGCTCAGTATCTATGCAAGTAAGTACATGGATTATATACCTAAGTGCTGGAAGTACCAATGCCAGAGTACCAGTAGTCTTGGTAATCTGTAGTGCTAAAGCTATGTACTGAGTGACCAATCAACCATCCAGGAGGCCAGAGGCCAGACTGCCAGTGGCAGACACATCTACTGTGGAACAGGGAAATTAAGCTAAAGTAAGTCCTACAAACCTATATATGGAACAAGGTAAAAGCAGTGTACCAGAGTCTGAGCCCCAGAGTCTGGAGATCAGTCATACACATACTGGAGGAAGGCTATCTACCAGAAGTAATGTCAATTAGTGAAGTGTGATAGCCAGAAGTTGCATGATTGTGACAATGTTCCAACAGGCAGCTATGAAGTATTTTCCCCAGGGTTCCTATAAAATCCTCCCTGCTGTCATCTCACTCATGAATTAAAGGAACTCCCCAAGTCTCCACTACTTCTGTATAGTACTGAAAAAGCTGAAAATGCCATGGAGGTCAGCCTGACACTTCATGACATGAAGAATAAACCAATCCCCTCCCATCCAATGTATTTTTGCCAAATGGAAGCTGACATCAAGGTTAGGGTGAAGCAAAACCCTTCTATACATCCTAGGGGTCATGGTGGGGAAGCCTACTGGGCTGCCAGGATGCAGATTTTTCCCTTTCTGTCTGTCCATGAATGTTGTCATTGGTCACTTATGACCAAATCATTTCTTCCTAGTCATCCCCAGTCCAGCACAGGGCATAGTCTGGCTGACCCTCCTTGACACCCCCAGTTCAAAGGGAAGCCATGCCTCCCTCCAACCTTGACACCAGCTTTCCTTTGGCAAAAATACATTGGATGGGAGGGGATTGGTTTATTCTTCATGTCATGAAGTGTCAGGCTGACCTCCATGGCATTTTCAGCTTTTTCAGTACTGATTAGTGTCAGGACCCCTTAGTCATTGGTAGATGAAACAGTGCTAAGATGACTCCTAGCAGCTTTTTTAAGGGATTGATGGTACTGGGCCCACACCCTACTCATGGTGGTGTGGTAAATGCCTGAATTTGCCAATATTTGCCTGAGAGACTAAGCCTGATAAGCCAGACAAATGATTTCTTGAGTTGCAATGCAGAACAGGGAAAAATGACATATTATTCAATGTTTGGCATTGTTTGCATGCTGACAAAACATTAAATTGATCATGTGACATATTATGTAAGCACTAGCAGGCATTACTGTCCAAACTACATGTTGTATGCTGTAGATTGCATCCACTGCAACAAAAGGTGCAAAACTGTTGCAATGCATAGGCCTCAGTAATCAGCCCATAAAGTCACAGCCACTGCACTACTGAACTCATGAAAACCATCAATGGAAAGCCAGGACAAAGGGCTACAAATGTCTCCCCTACAACATTTGCACAGCCACACCCATTTCCAAGCTACAGTGAGCAACAAAAATGTTGCAATGTTTGCAACATTTTGATTATGTGTAAGATATCTTGGGATTGGTTGTGGCTGTGCTAATGCCATAGGGAAGACAATTGTAGCCCTTGGTCCCAGCTTTCTATTGGTGGTCTTTCCAAGCTCAGGAGTGAAGTGGCTGTGATGGTATGGGCCAATTACTAAGGCCTATGCATTGCAATGTTTTTGTTGCTGACATCATGGTGGATGCAATCTACCATGTGGAGTATGTATTCATGGCAGGAATGCCAGCTATTGCTTACATAATATATCACATGATCAATCCAATGATTTGTCAGCATGTAAACAAAGCCAAACATTGAACTTGCATCATTTATCCTCTATCCTGTACCACAACTCCCAAAACTGCCTATCTGGCTCATCAGGGTTACTCTGTCAGGGAAATGTCAGCAAAATCTGGTCCTCCCAGCACTACCATGAGTAGGGTGTATGGCCAGCACCATTTGTTCCTTAAAAAAGCTGCAAAAAGTCACCCCTGTGCTGTTTCCCCCACTGATGCCTGAGGGGTCCTGATGCTAATCCATACTGGGAAAGCTGGAAATTCCATGGAGGTCAGTCTGGCACCTCAGGACATGAAGAGTGAACTAACATGCTCCCAACTAATGTATTTCTGCCAAAGAGAAGGTGGTACCAAGGTTGGGTTGAGCCATAGCCTCCTTTGCTCACTAGGTGATCATCAAGGGTCAGCAAGAATATGGCCCTATACTGAACTGTGGATGCCTGGGAAAGGAACATTTGGTCATTAGTGACCAATGGAAACACTGAGGGACACATTGCAGCAAGGAATCTGCACCCTGGAAGCCTAGTAGGCTATCCCACCCATGACCACCCAGTGTGCAAAGGAGGCTATGGCTCAACCCAACCTTGGTATTACCTTCTCTTTGGCAGAAATACATTAGTTGGGAGCATGTTAGTTCACTCTTCATGTCCTGAGGTGCCAGACTGACCTCCATGGAATTTCCAGCTTTCCCAGTATGGATTAGCATCAGGACCCCTCAGGCATCAGTGGGGGAAACAGCACAGGGGTGACTTTTTGCAGCTTTTTTAAGGAACAAATGGTGCTGGCCATACACCCTACTCATGGTAGTGCTGGGAGGACCAGATTTTGCTGACATTTCCCTGACAGAGTAACCCTGATGAGCCAGATAGGCAGTTTTGGGAGTTGTGGTACAGGATAGAGGATAAATGATGCAAGTTCAATGTTTGGCTTTGTTTACATGCTGACAAATCATTGGATTGATCATGTGATATATTATGTAAGCAATAGCTGGCATTCCTGCCATGAATACATACTCCACATGGTAGATTGCATCCACCATGATGTCAGCAACAAAAACATTGCAATGCATAGGCCTTAGTAATTGGCCCATACCATCACAGCCACTTCACTCCTGAGCTTGGAAAGACCACCAATAGAAAGCTGGGACCAAGGGCTACAATTGTCCTCCCTATGGCATTAGCACAGCCACAACCATTTCCAAGCTATCTTACACACAATCAAAATGTTGCAAACATTGCAATGTTTTTGTTGCTCACTGTATGTACAGTGACTCAAAAAACTGTCTGGATGCTTGCCACTTTTTCAAAGAATGGCCTGTAACACTGTCCATACTTATCTATAAATCATGAAAAAATAGGGGTAGATAGCCATTGGTCAGCTGATCATGGATGCCAAATATGGCTATGATCATGTGACCTTATCTGTTACAATTAAATCCACCATGGCACTTCTCATCCAGACAGTTTTTTTGCAGGTGGTTGGAACTGTGGAGATGGCTGTGGCTGTGTTGAGTTATGGTGTGGTGTGCTGAATTTCAACAAATTAATATAACTCTGTTATGAATATACATAAATCAGGTCTAACCTCTGGACATAATGCTCCCTATCCCCCATGAAGCCCATCTCCCCTGAGACTCAGCTAGCTGTGTTGTCAATGCTTCATGATGGCCAATCTTGTCATCAAATTGCTACCAAACTCCACATTGGTCACTCTACTGTCTCAGAACTTCATTCTAAGGCCCTCTGACCCCTTCCCATCAATGCTGGTGGTCATCCCTCTAGACTTACAGACCATGATTGTTGTCATCTTGCTCACCTAATCACCTCTGGGCAAGCAGATACTGCCACCCAAGTCAGGAAACTTGGTGGGCTTGATGTCAGTACCCAGATCATCAGGAATCACCTCAAGAAGGAGAACCTGAAGGCTGCTGTGAAAACCAAAAAGCCTCAACTTCAACCTCAGCATGTGCAACACTATGCATTTGCACAGAAGTACCAACACTCGACTGAAGAAGACTGGGCAAGGGTTGTTTGGTCTAATGAGACCAAAATCAATCATCTGGGGTCAGATAGGAGGCTTTGGGTGGGAAAAAGCCAGGGGCTCCTCTTACAAACCAACATGTTCAAGGTACTGTCAAGTTTGGTGGGGGGAGTTTGATGATTTGGGGCTGCATGACAGTGCATGGAGTGGGTCAAATGTGCAGAATTGATGGGGGAATGGATGCAGCACTCTATACCAAAATTATGGGGGACCATCTGTTCCAATCTGTGGAGCAACATGGGATGGACTCCACTAACTTCATGATGAAGATCCCAAACATACATCCAAATTGGCCAAAAAATGATTCAGTGATCATGGTGTTGAGCTTCTAGACTGGCCTGCACTGTCACCAGATCTCAATCCCATTGAACATCCTGAAGAATGTGGAATGTGTAGTCAAATACTAGTTCTGACATTGTGAACCAGCAACCTTGTAGCTCAGTGGTAGAGCTCCTGGTGCAGTTCCAGGTGGTCCTGGGTTCAATTCCCTGTGAGGTCACTATTTACTTGGGTGTTTACACATGTTGATGTGTGTTGCCACACTGTGTTTCAACAAAGAAAAGGCTTGGGAACTTACCCAGACCCCCCCAAGGTTATAGAGGAGATGTGGAAGAGGATTGAACAGGAATGGAAGCTAACTCCCAGGGAGGTGTGCCTTAATTTGATCAATAATATGCCTAGAAGGGTTGCAGCAGTGCTTAGGGCCAGGAGTGGATACACAAAGTACTAGATATATTATACCCATTGTCATAAGTTGGATACCCTGCAAAAAAACTGTCCAGATGAGCACCTGTCATTGTAGATTATTTGTAACAGATCAGGTCACATGATCATAATGATATTGGCATCCATGATCACCTGACCACTGAATGGCTATCTACCCCTATTTTTTCATGATTTATAGATAAGTATGGACAGAGTTACAGGCCATTCTTTGAAAAAGTGGCAAACATCCAGATGGTTTTTTTAGTCACTGTATACACTGCTGTACATGAGGAATAGGTGAGGTGAACATGAGGGAAACACAAGGCCAGGGAAAGGGTATGACATAGATATGACATCATAGCAGAGTTGACCAGTCCAGAAGAACAGGAAGGAAAAATGAGGTGAAGGTCTAGACAGACAGCCTAGACCCTTAGATCAGATAAAAGATTAGATAAGATGAAATGAAATGAAAGTAATGTAAAAGAGAAAAGTATGCATCATAACACCCAGGGGATCCTTCTGGAATACAATCATTTCTGTTCTCAGGCAGCAGGGAATCTCTGCCATCCAACAGTTTGAGTAGTCCTGTTTTTACTGCAGATGCACATGTGTGAGTAGCTGTGCAAATCATTTTGTGAATACTTGATAATAAAGTTCAAAAAACTATAAGGTTGGGTTATCTTGCCTTAATATAACTCCCACAAACTTTACCACTTGATATTCACAGATATGATACATAAAGACAAAGGGTATTTTGTATCTACCACACTGAGACACTTAGGTACTGAGCTAGCAGGTATGACATACTAAGGTGTCACATGCCTGTGATTGATATGTGCCATATCTGGCACACCTCTAACAACAATAGTGCTCAGACATTACGCTATGGTTTGCTTGTACATCATACAAGGTGGGATGGCATTCTTGTGGGAAGGAGACCAACTAGAAATCCCGAGCTCAGAAATCAAGGACAACATAAGCATGGCAACTAGTAGTCAGATCAACGAATGCCATCAGTTCGCTAGAGTGGGCTTGCGGCTGATCATGAAGAACATCGGTGTGAACAGCTGGAAATCAACATATTAGCCAATTGGTATCTCGCTCGGTAGTGAGTAAATGAACTGACTTTAGCCCGACCCGCTTTGACCAGTGCATCCCCTGCAACCTTGAGCGATTCACCCACTTCCCAAGTGCCTTTGGGTAAAAGACCGAACAATTCCATAAATTTGACAGCGGTATGCGTAACGAGCTTGCCACTCCAGCTCATTCGCCAAACGGTGAAGTAATCCCAAGCAGTCTGTGCTTTTGAAATGTCACCCTCCAGAGGGTAATACCAACGGATTTCATCTGGGCGGTCGGCAAGGTCTTCTTCATGCTCGATTTGGAAGCCAACGTTTTTCATAGCCTGACGAGCGAGTCTTATGGGTCGGAGTTCTGGAATGCCACTGCCAATTTCAATTTGATGGGCGAGTTCTGCATGGGACGGAATGGACGGATCCCACGTATCAGTCATGCCCCATTCATAAATACCGAACTGGGTGACTGGGTAAGTGGGCGAGCAGGATGAAAAGGAAACAACACGTACAATACCGCCGGGTTTGAGGACCTTGAAGATTTCACCGTAGACGCCTTCCCACGTGGGTGCATGGAGAGTAGCCTCGATGGCATATACTGCATCGTGGGTATCACGTGTGAATCATTCAATACTGATTGTTTCCATTTACATAAAGTTAAAGTTTACGTACCGGCATCGAAGGAATTTTCCCCGAATTGCTCTGAAAGCCTCATGAAGTCACCTTTGACAAAAGCGACTTGGTCGGAGAGACCAGCTGCCTCAGTGTATTGCCGAGCGCGACCAAGTTGGAAGTCGTTAATGTTGATACCGACGATGTTGACGTCGGAAAAACGAGCAATTTCACGTGCCGGCGCACCAACACCACACCCAACATCCAGCACTCTCATGCCAGGGCGAAGGCCCATGTGGGCTGCTAGATAGTGTTCGTGGCGAGCTATGGATTCAGCGAAACCCTCGCCCTTGTAGAAACGCGAGAAATGGAACGACTGTGCCCAGCCGTACTCGGACAACTCTGTCGCACCATCATAATATCCTAGGCACCGGGCGATGTGGGTGAGCCTTGGCACAAAGACTGACGAAAAAAGTAGAGCAAACCGTTGACGACATCGATATACTTGTCGAGGCGGTTTTTGCTATCGGCTTTGCTCTCATGGGTGAGGTCCTTTTGCCAGAACTTGGTATAGCGCTCCAGACGCTTTTCTTGGCGACCGTCAGCGTATCCTGTAGACATTTTTCTGCGGATAGTCAAGTCAAGAAAAAAGTAAAGGCAAGTTTACAGATACTTACACAGACTTGAAAAGAGGAATGCGAATGCGGGACGGTCGTTCAGGTGCTCGAAAAACACGGCCAAGCCACCAGGCCTTTGATCAGGGAGAAGTAGGTGGCAGAGCAAGTGCTGGACCCATATCCCTTAATATCATCGTTACTCGGAAGTATTTATCTGCACCTATTACCGGAAGGAACAAGAAATAAGCAGGGCTGATCAGCAGATTAGGGTACAGCTGAAAGCCACGCAAGTGTCCCTGTCCTTCTTCAGCCTGTTAAACGGAAGTTCCTGACGCCAAAATATATCAAGCTGGTGGCACAATTCGTCAACAGTATCGTCAGCCACACACCCCCGTACAGTTTGGGACAGTGTGTCAACTGCATGGAGGTTCGATTCCTACAGCGATCAAGCATTATTGCACACAACATCGGCGTCAGGCTGTCCTCCACCCGGCTATCAGCACGAAGATGTGGCTTGAGTGCAGTCCGGAGTTTTGGCAGGCTGGTCTCGTGGGGCACGCCGAGCGACCGAGCAGCGACCGCAGGCTTGATGACACAATCAATTTCGGGGTGACATGTGGAGGAGCGCAGTAAGTAGGCTTCAAGCCTTACAAACCTACAACACGATTGTCCTAAGTGCGCCGACCTAAGTCCCTGCTTTTAGAGGGAGTCCCACCCTAAGAGGCTAAGACGAAATACTCCTCACGTCGCTGAGCGTTTCTTTACCGACGATGTGTCCGTGTGGCCTCAATTTATGCATTAGCCGTGCTGAGGATCAATCACTCTTTATGGTATGAAGAGTGGGTCCTTCTACCCGGACGGATATGATGGTAAGCCGTCCATATCCCTTTCCGCCGTGAGTGTGGGCCTCTTCTGATATTCCGAACCACTTACTATAACTGCCTCCTCCTATCTCGAAATACTTGTCGAATTTGATAATTCATACGTTTACTGGCATGTTTCGGAACGGCGGAGTATTTATATGTGTTTACATCCTACCTCCAACAGCCCTGTGTAGCGTAGCCATCCCACATAGGTAAGCATAATCACCCCACTATGTAAAGTTCCGGGCCATATCGTCTTGGTCGATCCTCAACGTGAATTTCTCGTTCCACCATATAGTGAGAAAGGAAAAGAGGTCCCTAAATGGGAAGATGTGTTAACCGCCTTACACGTAGGAAGGCGGCCGTGCCTTCGGTCGTGACGTACCCCGAGAAAAATGGTCTTCATATGTTTCGATCAAAGGATATTGATGTAAAGGAAAGGAGGATAATCCCATCCGTCTAACAGTGTGCGCGACGCATTCGCTGCACGATGCATTTGACGATATGGCAACAAATAGGAGCAAGCCACGTGTATTGTGGAGTAGGTAGGCAACAAATATAGTAGATTTGCTGAAAACTCTAACAGCGACCATTTCAGCGAAGATATTATCTGTTTCTCAATAAATGCAATGCAAGGTTCACGTAGCCATCCAAAGCAAAGAAGTTGAGAATTATGATATCTTTGATCTTGTGGTGTAGATGGTGACAGATATCATTATGCAAAGTCTAACATGGCAGGCACACGCGTCATAATACCTATGGCTATTCCTTGTGACCGCATCAACAAGCTACAGTTCCATTACAATGTATTGTGCAATCTCAACGCATGCGTCTTCACTTACTCGTCCACAATCAAATCATGCAGTCCGCCACTAACCTAGACAGTTCGATGTATAGCCGTATGGGTGGGGAACAGAGTCATTCGTAGTTCATTGCTATCCTCTTTTTGCTGGCACAGTTCTGAGGTGCCACGTCTATCCTTGATTGGCGAAATTGTGCTTGACACCAATGATAGAGATAGTAGATCGATCATCCGTAGCCAGCGGCTGATTCGTAAGCCTTCATGAATAGTTCTTCCACCGTCATCCCTGCAGACCGCAGAAAACACTCGGATTGTGACATATGGCTCTCTGCTGGCAAGTTCAGCCCATTTCAAATGGGGCGGAGTCAATGAAAATAGGTCAAAACGTATGGTTCCGGAGGTGCTTACTTAAACGCGCTGAGGGAGTCCACCGGGCGTAATCGAATCCTTCCATTGGTATGTATTCCCAGGGCGCGGATCGGTGCGGCTTTACCTGATTGATGCTGCACGGCTGCTCGCCATGGTGGTTACCGACCTCGCTTGAGAATTCAGTCATACTCCATGGATACCACCAATTTATAACCCTGCATATTCTTTATGCACGAAACGTGACTTCGACATTCAACGTTCAGCCTTCGACATTTACGTGGGTGTCACAGAGGACAGCACCTGAAGGACTTCGATGAATTTTCGAACGACTTGCTCGCAGTATGCGGTTTGGGGGTCGGTTTCGAGTACAACAGCAGTGCATACACGGCAGGAGTTTTCGCTGATAAATGCGCACAGTAAGTAAATTGCTCTACCTGCTATCCTGTCCTTGTCTCCAAAGAAGATAGCAATTCTTTCTCTTCCACTTATTGACCAAGATTAGAACTTGAATCCGCCTGTCAGGCTCATCACGCTGTAAGGATCAACGTCGTTCTTGATTTTCCTTAAGCGCTCGATGTTGTTGCCGTACATGCGCTCTATCGGAGTATCGAAGAGCGCGCAGTTGCTGTAGAGTGGGGCATCCATGATGTCCAGGCCAAAAGAGACCGCCTTTTCAAGGAGCGTAGACATGCTTCGTCGAACCATGTCATGCATCACGTTGTCAGAAGACTCAGAAATCCATGCGATGTATAGAACGATTGGTATAATGGCATCCTTGTACGTAGGGGGCCAGGCGGACGAGGTAGAGCTGCGTTTCAGCGCTGTGGGCATGATGGGGGTAAAGTCGTACGAGATGAATACCCCCGAAAAGGCCATCAGCGTCTGCCCCCAGTGCTACGAAGAAAATGAGTGACCCTCATCCTCAAATCCCAGTGTGAACATACAATGGATTCGTTGATAGCCGCTTCAATCAGCTCTATGGAATATTTCGTCACGGTCACAGTGTTGAATGCCCCACTGAGCGGTATGAACCAAAATTGACCCGAGATGTAGACGGGCAACTTGACTTACCGCAATGCTAGGGTAGCGTTGATAGGGTCAGGCTGGGATAACTGAATCGAAGGAAACTCTTCAACCACCAACCCTTGGGGGAGGGGCTCTACTAACGATTCTGATGGCGATGGATCCGCCTCTGGAAACGAAGAGGCTGCTAGGACTAGAGACAGGAATGATCGCGTCTTGACGTCCTTGATCAGCACTGGGATGCCTAAGAAGGCATCGAAAACCCCAGGTGCCGGATCCGGGCTATCATAGAAAAGTATGGTAACTACAAAGTGCTATATCCGATTTGTTAAGCAGTGCGTTCTCGTGGGTCGGCATGAACGTAGCTTACATTTCCAGTAGCATAATTAGTTGTCATGATCATTTGGGCCTTGGGGTCGTCGTTACTCGCCGAGAAGTTGGCAGTTGCATGCGTAACTTGATCGACAGATGTTTCAGGATAGATCATGACACCACCCTGAAGTCGCGGTTCAATCTTGACACGTGGAATGCTATGGAAAGACTGACCCAGATTTGCCCTTGAGGATAAGTGTTCAGAACAAATTTCGTTACGATACCCTTGCGATCTGTCAGTCTGACGGATGGCGGAGGCAAATGTTACACACGAAGTTGTTGTAGCCTCCCTGAAATAACACAACTGAGTTATTAACTTCCGAAGAATAGAAGAGATGGCGATGACGCACCCTAAGACCGAAAAACAAATCAGGATGAGATGATTCCGTGACATCGATCACTGTGCCATTAGGTAGGACCAATTCGAAGGACTCGACATTATTGAGCGCCAAGCCGTATTGATTTGTTAACCATGAGTATCCTGTGGGACCCGGTCAGCCGCTTGCACCAAACCGTAAGAGCCATTCATGCCTCCGCCAAGAGTGAAACCTGCAACACCTATTCCACTTACTCTTCCACCAACGACATTCACGCCGTGAGGCTCAAGTGCGGCGTAAACATCATCCCAAATCACGCCAGCTCCTACAACGACAGTCCGTGATTCGGGATCATACACGATTTCTGAAAAACGGGACATAGCAATTTGTATGCCAGTGGTAGAGGAGAAGCCCGGATTCAACGTATGACCGCCGCCTTTAACCTTACACGGCCCGTTAGTTGGGTGGTATGACCCGTTACAACATAAGGAAGACGAACAGCAAAAGGAACTCTGTCCTTCCCCAGAATTTGTAGCTGGAAGAGTCTCGCTTAAAGTCAGCCAGAGGCGGGTCATACTCTTCACCTACCGCTATCCCAATGTCCGACGCAGTACCCGGCTCGAATGAACACGTCGCCCGCTGCGTACTTGAGGAGGCCCAATGACGAATGTTTTCTTCATACGAAGGTCCTGTAAAATCAAGCTAGGCATATATAGAAAAGTATAAGAAACAACCAACGCACCAGAATAGTGCACTGCAGATGCAAAGGAAACGGCAGCAGAAATGGTCTCGCAAGTCTTACTGACTGCACGTGGGTCTGTTATAATCCTGGTGGCGAGCGCTCCGGTTGCTAGGAGAAGAGACAAGGAAGGGAAGAAAATCATTGGTTTCGTAGGGCAGTTTGAAAAGTCTTATATGATATGCTAACACTCACTCTAGGCTAAAATACGCGTGGCTCGCTCCCATTCGTTTGCGTGTAGTGCGTAACGTATGAAAAGGAAGGATAGCATCATCCTTTTTCCTTTACAGTAAGTTTTTGTTAATCGGCAGTTATCGAAACACGTCCCACTTACTTACGAAGACCATTCCCGCCCGAGCACGTCACGACATGGAGCGGGGCAACCACTTCCCTACGTGTAAGCGGGTAGAATAGTCTTTCCATTTTGAAGACCCTGTAAACCCGCCAGTGCCTGAGACTTCTTGAGGCTGCGAAATACGTGTTAACGACCGGTAATATTTTCTTAGACCGAAGACCCAGAGAAGACGATCCGAGTTTGTGTGAGGGCCCTGTTCGTCCGAGAATGAGGAACACTGTCGCGGTGATCTTGCCCGCCAGCTCCATAGCAAGCCATTGTACGAGACGCGCTATTAGTCAGATTTCTGGTCATCTCGTCCGTCGCACCAGCTAAAGCTTGTCAACAGTATTCGGACTAGGAAAGCATGTCCGACGGTGGTCGCGACAATAGTATTAGAGCAATCGACGCGCACTCCGTTCACCGCATCACATCTGGTCAAGTTGTTATAGACCTGCAATCAGCAGTCAAAGAACTAGTTGAAAATTCCTTCGACGCCGGTGCAACTGCCGTCGGTGTGGTACCGTTTTATGTGTCATGGTCTGAACCCTGCTCACTTTTCCGGTGTTAAGAGGTTCGCTTTCAAAACTACGGACTCAAGTCTATCGAGGTCATCGACAACGGAGCTGGGATTGCACCACGAGACTACGAAAGCATCGGTAAGCAAGACTTTTTTGCGTACTGTATCTTGTTAGTCTACTAACGGAGGTATCCCGACACTTCCACAGCGCTCAAACATTATACGTCGAAACTTTCATCGTTCGAGGATGTCTCTCGCATCCACACTTTTGGTTTTCGCGGAGAAGCTCTTTCCTCCCTATCTTCCCTAAGCGATGGTCTCACCATCGTGACAGCAACGGCCTCAGAAGCTCCTATGGGTACCGTACTTGAAATAGATGGAAACGGGCGCTTGAAGAATCAGAAAGGCAAGGTTGCTCGACAGGTTTGTTGAAGTCTAGTCCTAAACCAAATTCGACGTGATTATTCATCGGATCTCTTCTCACCAGCGAGGTACGACAGTTACCGTCACCAATCTATTCAGACCCCTTCCTGTGCGTCGAAAGGAGCTAGAGCGCAATATCAAACGCGAGTTCCAGAAAGCTTTGAATATACTGCATGCATATGCGCTCGTCCCCTGTTCAAAAGAGAACAAGGGTGTCCGTCTTACAGTAACTAATCAAATGGACAAAGGGTGAGTGGGGACGCCATATTCTCACATGCCATGAACACTCTTTAGCCGCAAGGTCGTGCAGCTTAAAACAAACGGGACTCCCTCTCTACGTGCATCCGCCACTGCACTTTGGGGCACTAGGGCATTGGACAACGTTACTGACCTTGATCTATCCTTTGAGGTCGAAACAGAGAAGTCTGTTCTCAGGAGACAGTGCCAAACTGGTGCTGACTCAGAAATGTATGTCTCAATTCGTCTACTCCTGTTTCTATGTGTTGAATGCCGAATGCCAGCTCTCCTACAACACCTGTTCGTGTACAAGGTCTGGTGTCCAAGTTTGTGATTGGTGCGGGGCGAACAACAAGCGATCGCCAGTACTTTTTCATCAATGGGCGGCCATACAATGCGGGAAAGGCAAGTGTAGTTAACAGGAGCAGTTGCGCTCGTTAATAGCCCAACACATCAGGTTCAAAAAGCCTTCAACGAAGTATACCGCACTTTTAATGTCAACCAGGCCCCTTTTGTCATAGCTGACTTTATCCTGCCAACACGTAAGTCATTCGTCCAACACCCCCGCTGATTTATCGACCCACTCACCTGGGGACACTCGTCATCTCGCAGATGCGTGCGATATCAATGTAAGCCCCGACAAAAGGACTATCTTCTTGCACAGCGAGAATAACTTTGTACTGGCTCTCAAGGTAGGCTATACGACTCATCCTGTAAACACTTCTTATGTCTTCTTTTCTCCTGAACCGCTACGTGTATGACCAGGAATCCCTCGAGAAAGCGTTTTCGTCTGCACGGTCAACCTACGATGTTAACGTCAACTCCGAGCAGTCGACGTCCAATAAAACGCAAACGGAATCCCAGAGACAAACTCTCGTATCATCACCTTCACCCACACCCACACTCAGCGGATCGCAAAATGGCCATCAGACGAGGACAACTGGAAACCCACGATCAGTAATCGAATCGTTGACATCCGGTGGACCGCATATCGCTCCAGAACCATCAGGAGTGAATGACGATCCAGATGGGTGCCAACCTCCGTCTCCTACGCTCGTTGCGCCCGCGTATACCATTCCAGACACCGGGATTCCCCGAACGGGTAAAGGACTGGCATCCGAGGCCGCTACAGAGGGGAACACGAGAAAAAAGCCATCTTTTCCTCCGGTACACGTGAATGACGGGATGGATATAGCAAATGGGGAGCCTACTATAGAAAATGGCACGATGGGAAGTGAAAGTGTAGACCGGGCACGGAGAAGTCCCACATCGGCACCAAGGTCTAAGGCACCCCTTTCGACTACTGAAGTACGAGGATTGCCGGTATCGACGTCAGGATCGGAAGCTGCACCTGTATACCCGGGCTCCGAACGTGCGAAGCCACGTTCAGTACAAGCTGTACTGAACACGAGTGGGGCAGTGTGGAATTTGAAAAGGGTCTTGGGGGAGAACATGAGTGATACTGGTGGAAGGGACGGACGACTTGCAAAGCGCGCGAAGGTGTCTGACACTGGACCTGGACGAGGGGATCTTTCAAGGTTTGCCGCTGAGGGCAGTCGGCAGGGGATAAGGAAGGGTGGCGATGATGACCGGGGTTCTACCGATAATTCGATGGGGGTCGACGAAAACGACAATATCACTCTTAGAGGGGTGCCGTCGCGATCGTCGTTTTCCGCCCCAAAGAACAAATCGCAAGGGAAGTCGACCTTGGAACTGGACGGGGGACCTTCTTCCCAGGACACACTTTGCGTCAGTTCCGACGATGAGCATGTTTCCAGGATGGAGGTGGATCTCGAACATCCTCAAATAGCCTCAAAAAAACCTTCGTCCTCACGTGCGCATTCGTTCGTCTCCAGTTTGAACCGGCGACGATCCGAAGGCGACGAAAGTACACCAGTTGTGCGGGGGGACCCTGGCGTTGCAGACCTCTCACCAGGCGACTGGGACATCAGCCCGACACTCGTGGAGAGTCACGTCCCCGATAGTGCGAAAGTAGTTTCCAGGTCTAAACTATGCAACACGCCGAAGTCCTACGACAGCGACGTCATGCTTCGTGTTGATTTACATAATTTGCGAGCCCGCTACGAGGATTATGGTTCCCGAAGTCATGCCACCTCGCCATCGGTTAGGATACGATCGCAGAATGCAGCCGCGCAGAGAAATGACGCAGTTGTCGAGCACGCCAACCTCGTGAGCGACGCAACAAATGAGATCGCCTCCGCTGCTCTCTCTAGGATAATCTCCAAGGAAGATTTCGCGCGTATGGATGTGGTAGGGCAATTTAACCTTGGATTCATCATCGTTCGAAAATGTACAACCGATATGGACACGGACAAGGGAGAGCCTGAGAGACACGTGGAGGATGACCTGTTCGTGGTGGATCAACATGCCGCAGATGAAAAATGGAATTTTGAAACTTTGCAAGAGACAACAGTCATCGAGTCCCAGCGCCTGTTCAAGTATGGCTCGTATTTTCATGCTCCTGTCATCCTGTCTAGTTTAACGACAGTGGTTGTGCCTGTAGGCCCCGATCGTTGAATCTTACAGCTGCGGACGAGCTGGTTGCACTTGAGAATATGGACGTACTAACACGCAACGGCTTCGAGGTTGGTCCAGTCGAGGTATCGGGTGGCGCGGGCCATCATGCTTGCGCTACTGACGTTGAATGCGATGAGGAGGAAAGCTCGCCAAGCGCTCGATTGCACCTCATAGCGCAACCTGTTTCCAAGGATACAGTATTCGATATGAAAGGTAATCGTCCCTCTGACACGTCCGGTTACCACTAACCAACAAGACGCCTATTTACTAGATCTGGAAGAACTCATCCACCTAATGCAAGACCGTCCAAAGGGCACGATGGTGCGATGTTCGAAAGCGCGAGCTATGTTTGCGATGCGTGCCTGTAGACGGAGCGTCATGATAGGTCGACCGCTAGACAAGTCGCGTATGACTGCTGTGCGTTCTTCAGCCAATTTTTTTCGCATGAGTAACTAAGTTGCAAATATACTCTGGGACTGAGCAGATCGTACGACACATGGCATCTATGGGCCAACCTTGGAATTGTCCCCATGGAAGACCCACGATGCGGCATCTATCAGACCTGACATCCTTCGGAGGCTACGATCCACCATCACATGCAGTTAACTGGCAGGGATTCGGCGCTGAAGAAGACGCTGGATGATGACACGTGATGGATGAAGAGGATATACTGAGATCGCGACATACAAGAGACATGTCTTGGTTTATTGTCTGCATGTGCTAGTACGCAGGACTTAACTAACTCTTGACAGGAGTATATTTAGAGCTTTGCGAAATCTAATTATATAATGAGCCACCTCGCTACGTTGACTTCCATGAACCAACTTCGTAAAACTCCTAGAACCGCGAGATGTCGACCCGTGCCATTAGACGCGAACGAAATCACCACTATATTCAAATTCGCCGCTGACATTCTCCGGTTCTTATGTAACGCCTTCAATGGTCAGCTGAGCCCAACATCACCCACACCGGACGTCGCTAGCTCAGGCGATCCTTTGGCGACCAGTCAATGGGCCTGTGCATGTTTACAGGCCTGCACTCAAGATCTGGGACTTCTTGCCGGTGGGCACTAATACTAGGCTAGACGTGGAGGCGAGAGGAACAGTAGGAACTGGGAACCCGGGCTGTGGTCGACTATCCCGGCCCACCCTATGTGACGGGGTACGAATTTGGCCACCAAGCACTTGTGTAAGGGATCCATGGTGCCGTATCTACGCGTCTAACTGGAACGCGCATTTTGTTCTATTGGGGTAAAGTGGCTGACTTGGTTCGCGGTAGGTTCAGGTGACATGCTGTTGAAATGAATAATGCTGAGCTTACTGTGGATATCCGTAACAGGATGAACATGCTGCACAACATGATGGAGGTGAGTTGACTGACGGGGTGGAAAGTGTAAATTGGTAATGGGTGTCAGTGTGTCCATAAGGTAATATGTTGTCCAAGTATTCGGCTTCGTAGCATTGTTGAGGGATGGTCAAGGGACGGGTCGGGCTGGTTCCCGGCCGATATGACATAAGGTAGCGAAGAAAGTCCTGGAAGCCTGGCGGCAGCCAGGTACATATGATAGCGCATACTGGGCGCCAGGCCATCCCCAGGGTGGGTCCGCGGGGGGTTCCGTCCCTCAGATAGGTTCTGTCCCGCGCAGAAGCTTTACGCCCACCCTGAGGTCACCCGAGCATAAGACCAACCTCTCGGTGCGTCGTAACTTGTATACAATATATGTGTGACAAACAGAATAGCCGGAGTGACTACTCCGTGGCAGGCCATGGGTATGACTGGTTTTTAGGAAGGGCAGCGGTCGGTGTAGCGGTCAAACCCCTGATGAGAGCTTCCGCAGGCTCGAAACCACAGGCCCAAGGCCGCTTCTTAGCTGATTGTGCCCTAACTGATCAGACCCGAGACTAGATCAGCATAGTCAGTGCGCATCAGCCTATTTACTCATTCGTACATAAACTGCATTTACTGGGTGGCTTGTGCCAGTATAGCAAGGGGCAGAATCGACATGTCACATGTCGAACGCCAGTTATGCACGAGCCAACTTCATGATTCCAGGTTTTGTTGTTACATCACAAGGTATCTCCTCTGCTACTTTCTGAGTTCATTTCGTTAGTGATATGATTCCCATGTTATAGTCATTGACTCGTAGCCCTCCCGTGCGCGATGGCGTTGCGGCCAGAGAACGAATACGCTGAAAAGGCTTCCTTCCAATGTGATGCACATTTCTGAGAGTAAGTGTTGCATTACATACATATGTATTTCTGGAATGAATTGAATGTACGGAAATTATACCGAAAACATCGTATACGACACGGCAGCAACGTAGGTTCGATGTCAGGTCCATCACACCCATCCTTTGAGGTCTTGTTAATGCCAGCGGCCACAAACATCATAGCCTGGCGATGGAGTTTCTGCGCATGACAACGGCACTGGACTAAGTAGATCACAGTGGTGTATCACACAGCGGGATCAAGTGTGTATGAACGCCTGTGTCGTTGCATGAGGTACATGCTGAATAACGCAGAGAGAGGCAACTTACGGATTGGTGCCCTGGTAGTGAACGGGGGCCTCGTCGCTGCGATGGCATTGACCGCCAGCGTTGTAAACTAACTGGCCTTGGACCTGCAGGTAAGCAGACTTGCAATTGGGGCAAATCATGGCAACAGGAAGTGTTTGGGAGAGATCGTGTGTGGAATCTTTTGATTCCACCACTTCCAGCCCTTCCGGGCCAGCAAGCAAAGACTCCGGGTATGTGTTGTCGGACATCATCAATGTGGTATGATGGTTTTACTGACACTGTTGGGAATATGCAACACGACACCTTTTTATACGTCCAGGCCGTATGCGTGCAACGTGGTCTTTATGCATGTAACCCCGGATTGATCCAGGCTCGTTGGATGTGGCCTCAGTGGCCAGCGACTTTGCGGCGCAGTAGATCCTGCGCCAAGTTTGCGAGATAAGGATCTTCTCTCGACCAGAAGAGCTACCAATGCACCCATTATCAAATTATCAAGCGATGCCTGCTTTCTAAGGTGCATGAAGTGTGATATGTGATGCCGGAATTATGAGACCCCACCGAACGCGGCGCCCAGAAGTAACACGCGGACGTAGATTCGGTGTGCTCAAAAAAACATAGGTAGCGGAAGCTATCACGCTACTCATGTCTATTTGAAACACGTACCGTTCATGCTCACATGGCAAGCCCCTCAGGTTATTCTGATTACGCTAGCGGTTTTCGCCGTCAAGCTAGCAGACTAGTAGTAGCATAGTATGCGCAGATTCAAAACTTTAGGGACTCATCTGTTAGAGACATGAATGCAGTGTAAGAGGGAACTGCCACTCTGCCAAGGTTTGTCGCGTCGGTATCCACCAGGCCTCATGCATCATAAACCCCTTCCAGCTAGCAATGGCAATGGTGATCTGTAGATTCAGTACCCCGACCACTGCACCGTTTACCAGAAACCTTCCTGAACTTCCAACAGCGACATCTTGTCTTTAGTGTTAAGAAACACGCGACCAGCTAAGGTGCGGAACGCCGTCCATTCCCTGTGCGAAGCGGGCCCAAATATTTGCGTTCCTGGTTAAAGAACAAGGTTAACAGTAAGTCTTTCAGTGCAAAGCAATCGAAGGTCCGCGTGTACGTCAAATGCGAAAAGAAATTTACTGATAACCGCGGTGTAAACCTGTACCGCAGTAACAAAATCTGATTGAACTTACAATCGAGCCGTATGGTGTACCTGTATCATTGAAACATGATGGGGAAATTATCGAGGATGTTTTTGGAGAAATTAAATTTCCCCTTGAAATCATCCCCAACGGTACACATTGCAAGTACGACAGTACGTAGAAGATAATTATTGTGCCGCGTGACAGATATTCCGAGTTAAAACTTAACCCTGAACAAGTCCAGCTGGCCACGTACCGCAGTGATCAACAGATATTGTGCAAGTACCAATAGGGTGGCGGCCGGGAGGAGGTGAAATGCGTAAACTAAACTCCTCACATTTCAATTTTCATAATTATGGTTCCCATTCCATAGAGGAGGGCAGGACAACGACCCTAAAATGATAAGTACAGTGATACTGCTTGATTTTTTTCGGAGCCATAGATCCTCAGATCGAATCAGGCCACGAAATTGGTTATTGCTATGCTCAAACAATTGGAAATAAGGCTACAAGTAGCTGTATGTAGCCTGCAGGAATTGTCTGTATCTGTTTCAAAGTGAGCTGGACATCTTGCACGTTCCTCTCAGCTTCAAATGTTTCTCCGGACTCGGGCCTGGCTACCCTGATTCTAGAGTCTGCCCCCACCAACAGGATGGCGTCCGATATTCCAGAATTCTGAGCACTCGAAGGATGGCAAGCACAGCAAGCCAGAAGAGCGGAGCAGAAGCCCAGACAATGTTGCGTTACGTAGTAAGGCCCGGTCGCCGCTCTGTATCCATGGGAGTTGAGCGGTGAGGATGAATCACAGTATCCAGAATTTCTGCATCACTTGCGCACCTACAGCGATCATTCAAGAGCCTCTGTCCACTAACCACACCCAATTCTGAGAAAATACAGAAAAAGAACCACGAAGCAGCTTTCTTCAGAGACCACGCAAACACTACAGAAGAATACTGACAGGCTGGCTGTTCGAGTCTACCGAGATCACTCGTGTAAATCCTGCCGCGACCAAGCTTCTGTTTCCTCCTGGCAACCCTCCCTCCTGTACAGGAATTTGAAAGTAGGCCTATTTTCCAAACAGTGCACTTCGCTGACCTACGATGAATAACGCGCCCTCGATCCTCTTCACTTGACTGTTGGGATGGACCGCACGCTAGAACGTGAAAAAATCTTTGAATGTGGAAACAAAGGCCAGTGACCGATACGGTATTATATGGAGTATTTGAGGCTATAAATTCGTTAGGTCCTCGCACTGCCTTCGCTCCATAGCTGCCAACTGGACGGATACATGGCTACTGGCCATAGCAAGATAGCCCAAAGGACTGATGATGGAATTTGACCTGCTTGTATTCCGATGATTTACCACGACACACAAGCATGAAATATAGGACAAACAATAGACCGACCATATCTCCTATGTCATCTCGCCGTCATCAACGACCTCCCACTATCAACAGGCAGGCCCAGCTAAGTTACATAAGTACCTACCCCACGCGATCCATCCTTCCCACCTCAATGACGAAAGGCAGTGTTCAGATTCGAGCGCTATTGAGAGTGCCATGACCAACTATAAAGCCAATTAGCCAAGGCTAGTCAAGAGGGAGGGTGCTGACATTCGATGTAAACATACCCCATCCAGCGAATTAGTAGTGCCCGCTACGGACAGTGTGACGTTTACTGTGTTCGCTCCTGCAGGCAGACAATTTTTGGGCATCGCACGCCTGGGATAAGATGGACGTGGACAGACGACGTACTACGGTAACTTGAGTAATAGGCGCATTTCATTTGCATTTCATGAAGTAAATCTCATACATCATGCCTGAACTTACCTACCGAGAATCAGAAGGGAGGAATAGAAGTGCCAACGATCTTCCGATGATCTGGACAACAGAGTTGTGACTACCATGGACTCGTAGTAATGGTTACAACTACGACTCGGAAGACTCGAATGTCTTCTATGGATGGCATGCCTCTACTGTAGAAAGCTACATTACACGTACGTCTAGTGCAAACTGAACAGCTGTAATTGGCGGCGGTAATGCTGTACTCGGTATGTACTCTGGTCACCATGTACAACAGGATATGTAGGCGGATGTAATTTATAACTGTAAGGCCATGCAAAGCTGTCACGAAACCAAAAAAGACCGTTGAAAAGCAATGAGTCCAGCATTATAACAATACTACACCTTGATATTTAGAAATCCCGTGTCAAGTGAAGCGTATTCGGCACTCTCAGCATTCGGGAGGAGTCAAGCGACTATCGCGATTGCAAATTTCTCCTACTAGGCCCGACGGCCACCAGAAGACACATTGTCAAAACGTGTAGTTACCACAGGCAAAACGACCGGACTGGGGCCCGCGATATCCTGCGGAGTACCAAAAGCACGTGGGTATGCATTGGCCTGCAAGGCCCTCTGAAACTTTTGCCGAAGCATGGAATGCATGTCTTACACGCTGGTTGACAGGAAGATACATCATACATCCAACAAGCAATGACAACAGACGCAGGCGGTCTGTGTCACGGAACTGATTTATTTGCCACACACTATGGTAGTCTGTACCACTTTCCGTGCCCTGAAATCTGCAGGACACACGGTGCAGGGTGCAACTAGTAGTTCCTCCAGCAACCCGGCGCCTGTACCTATTGGCCTATCATGTCTCCACTCCTCGGACGTTGAACAGGATCCTGCACTGCGGAACGGTGAATTTGATAGAGAGCTTTCCACTCCCTATCGCGGGCTTCATTCAAGGAGGCACAATCACCTACGCGAGTGCTCCTATCTGGGCCCGAAATTGAATAATCCATCTACGACATCACCCGACTGACCCTAGAATCTTGCTGAAATTCGGGGCCAACAGAAGTGCGCACACCTGGTGCATGCAATGGAGCTTAAGGTGCAGCCAGACATGTGGTAGGATCAGGCATCAGGCATCAATCTTCGTCTGAATTTTACTTTGGTCCACTTGACACTGACAATGGAAGTAGGACGGTTTCTTGATGGTCCCTTTGTGGTTGGGTGTGCGATCTCCGCGGGGATCGATGCAAATTAATATTACAACCTGTGGAGAGAATACGATATTTCGAAACCAGACATCCAGTCGGTACAAAAACTTCAGCGTGTGCTAGACTGTGCTTGCCACCCTCCCACGTGTTCGATCGTAGCAGTCAGGGTATCTATACTGTACTGGCAGAGGAATCAGTGAAACGAGTGTCTGCTGCCTGTTGCGCTAGAAAGTCGGGGACACGGGTCCGTCCATCACGCGGAGCCCCATGCACTCAACCCTGTACTATCGAAGTTGTCCCAACGTGTTAGTTTCGGTGGCATAATATCTGCCAACTTCAAATACGCAAACTGTTAAGGTGAAAAAAAGGATACTGAATGAACCGGTTACCCGGGAATCGTGCAGTACTCGGTCGAACACCATGAGATGGCTTACAAGCTGATAGCAAGCCACGGAGTGAGTAGCACACAAAAATAGCGACCTTCCCTGTATCTGTCGATGTGGTCAACTCAGAAGATCGGGAAGTTTGGAAGCAAATTCAGTACCATTGGTGGTGCCACACAAGGACTGTCTCACTGGAAGAGAGCATAAACATGTGAACGTCTCATGATGGTGCTTACCCACGTGTTTTTGTGGGGTGGCAAGGCATAGTAAAGCGGACGCTGTTTACTCCGTCGTATGGCCAACTCAATGCTCGTTGCACAGGAGACCCACAACTAGTGCTGGGCATACACTTACTCGTGGCCAGCTCTGACACATCGACAAGCTAAAGGGAACAAAACACAAACCGATTATCGTCCCCGTTAGGAGTCTGAATTCGTCACCCCTTCAATGAAATTTTGTAAGGCGCTTCCACCGAGAAATAGAGTCCTGTGTGAGGATATCCTATGGTACTCTTTTGGAAACTGTTCAGACTTCAACCTGTGATCGGAAATCGCCAAATCTGTAACGTGAAGTCAGGAAGGATGGAAGGCCGACACACGCCTAGTAGTATGGGACAAAACAAAAACATCAATCTTGAGCAATTATTGATACGCCTGTCCCCTCGACATTCTCAGCTGATGGTAATCAGGAGAGATCCAACTCTTAATATTAATCAGAGACGAGTGAACGAACGCGAAAACGAAACTCATGTTTGGAGGATGGTGATAGGTGCATGTTAGATCCGCTAGCATCACGCGGTTCTGAGGTTAACGATGGCAAACCGCACAGCACAGAGCAGTTCGTTCGAGGACACACCGCAGGAGGGATTGGTAGGACACGAAGAGCTGCACAATGGTCATACCAGAATGTGTTGAGACGTGGTGGCGTACTTACTGTAGTTCATGCATCGCCATTGAGCAATAACAGATGCAAGGCAAGAGCTTCTTCTACAAAGAGGCGAAACAGCCGATAGGAGGAGCCAATGCCAGATAGTTGTCTTTTATGCTGAAGGTCGAATTCGCAATGTCGAAAAAGTCCGAGGGACCAGGCTGCAATTTCTAACAGGAAACAACTCTTGATGAACGAATCAGTGAGTAGCAGATAGAACCAGGGCTCGACATAACGCCGAAACACGTGGACCGAAATGCATAGAAGTTAACGTTCATAG
Organism: Pisolithus marmoratus; assembly: GCA_024613145.1. NCBI lineage: Eukaryota > Fungi > Basidiomycota > Agaricomycetes > Boletales > Pisolithaceae > Pisolithus > Pisolithus marmoratus. The sequence goes on from JANFAE010000021.1 coordinate 153,125, forward strand.
AGGGATGATAGACCGGGATGGGCCTCGGCGGCACGAAGTCTACAGCATGCTTCTAAGTGACTGAATTGATGGGATTGGAGTAGATGTAAAGCGAGAGTCCGTACCGGAGACAAGAGAAGCACTTCCATGGAGTTCCTAGAAGGCGCAGTTGGACCATGTTGCATCACACTGGACCGAGCGGAACATGGCTTCGAAAACACAACACATGTTGCTGTTCACACAAGAGCGCCCATAGCATGACCACAGCAGCCTCCAATCTCGGCCACTATAGAAGCCACAGGAGAACTCGAAATCGCGTAAAGGTTTGCGCTACCGGCAACGAAGAATCAAGACGTTCCAACTGGCTTGCTGGCAAGAGGCGGGAAATTCTACTACAGCACAGCCACCTAATTTTTTTCTCTTCTCTTCACGGCCGCACCACACAGTTATGACCTCCAGTGTGTCTCCACCCGGTCAACTCCTCTTCACCGTTTACTGACATTGTGGCGTGCCTCCGAAGGAAGACACTCCGTTGTACGGCTCTTGGTTACACCACCGTCGTAATTACTGTTAGCCACTGAAAGCACTGCATTCTGACTGCTATGAAGCGGAAGACTCGAGTTTCTTCCCTCATTTTCTACGGAAGGCTATTACAGGAGCCTATTATGCAAACCGACCAATCGCACGTCGCGCCACATAGAGTGATAATACAGTCGGTACGTACTTCGAGGATTATTGTTTCCAATGGGATAGATGAATACAGTAACAGTCAACGGAAAAACCAATGAATAGTAAGCTAGCCTTGATAACTATCCCCGGGCTGGTCTGTGGCAACACCCGAGCGAAGGGCCGGAGGTTCATCCACGGCATCCGATCCGAACCAAGGGTTGGCAACTTTATGTTGATCGTCAGGAGACCCTGTTTGGGCGTGCAGACTCGGTGTGCTCCAACGTCAGGTAGGTATGGCAGGCACAACTTCTTCCCCGCAACATCCTACAGAGCGCCTACTAGATGCTCTGAGACTTTAGTGAGGGTAGCCATACGAAGGAAGAAAATATATCGTGGTTTATAGGAGGGCAATACACAAATAAGGACGGTAGCCAGTGATCGCTGTCGCTGAACTGTCTATGCGCATTTTACAGGTAGTCTCCTCTAAGGAAGTTGGGAATTCGAAGGAACGCCATCATTCCTTATCAGCCGTTGTCCAAGTTTGCTACTACTGGGATCCGTAACCGATTCGGATAACGTAGTCTTATTAGGAAGCTCATAGGTGCGTCGAACGCTCTGCATGCAAGCTCGCACAGCGTTGGTAGAGGCTGTGCCTGCAGGCGAGTTGGGTCCCAGAGCCCCCACAAGTTGTGTATGAACGCCTGAATCGGTGCATGAGCTGACGACGCCTAGGTCAAAGACGGGTGACTAGTAACCTACGGGTTAGTACCATTGAAATGGACCGGTGCCCTTGGATCATGAGGGTAAGAATGCAAATTGCAATAGTAGAACATCGTCAGTGAATGGTATAGTCGTTTCTGTAAGTCTTCGCACTTGCTGTGGACTAAGTGCTTCGTTTTTAAAGGGAGAGTTATGTAAACTCCAAGCATTCCACATGTGGGTCCGTTGGATGCATTGGTCGAGGAGCAGCAGTTTCTACCACGTCAAGTTATTGTGTGGGTTTCTTCCCTGAGGCAAACAGCATGTAGATCTACATCTTGGACCATAACACGATGCTGCCTTCTGTTGCACGTATGACAAGAACTTTAACAATGTCGCTGAAACTCCCGACGACGCGACACGTTGCCCTGGCGCTGTGCTTTGGAATAATGGATAGCCTTGGCCACTCCAGATCACCGTTCTTGTGGTGGTTTGGCCGGAAATATGGAACACAGACTGCTCAATGGACGATCGGTGGTCAAGCCACGCTCCACCGCAGGACAGACAGTGTAGGTCATGTTTACGCCATACGCGCAACATGGAGTTCCTTCCGACACAACCCCATGCTCTTACTGGCTGAGCACTCCTCCATTGGCATCGTATTTTGACCAGGAGCGTGCACTGCAGAACAATGGGTCTGATCGAGGGCTTTCGAATCGACTTCCCACCGCGGAGTTCATACAAAATGTGTGCGCGAATGCTCGTATTAAGGCCCAAAATTGACTTATTACCTCCGCGACCATGCAGACAGGGTCCGCACAAACACGAAATACACGATACAACTCTAGCAACGCACCAGCCCTTGCTGTGTATGCAGTGTTTGGTGAGCACAGGTAACGGCTTCGCAAGTGGGTTCTCCCCGAGTGGGACAGGGTTTCCACCCTTGCGGAGAAGATCAACATCGCGGCCAACCCACTCCACCTCCCAAAACGCGCGACGGTAATGTCCCGGGCTGTGCGAAGCCAACGGAGGTAGTTCGTGCCCGTACCACATTGCATCTTGAAACATATAATGATGGTCTCCACTTAAACTTTACTTTGATTCACTCGCCACTCAAAATAGAAACCGCACAATTTGTCCAGCATCCTTTTGTGATTGAGCGCGAGCTCCAGGGGAGATCGATACGAACTTCCGTCATTGAGGAAGAATATGATGCCTCGAAAAGAATTTCCTCTTTAACCAGCATATAAACTTCACTCTGCTGTCCTTAAGTAATAATCTGCATATTAATACTGTCTCAGCGGCCAAAAGCCGTTACATACGAGTTCCGCATGACACCGTGATACTGGCAGTGGAATGAGAAGTGTGAGTATCCGCTGACTGGGACGTTGTACAACTGCCCCAGTGGAGACGGAGCGACTAATCCTATGCTATTGAAGTTTCTCGGACGTGTTGACTACACTTTCAATGGTATGATAACCCTAACAAACTCGAATATGCAGTCGAGACGGGAAGTAGACCACTGTGTGAACTGGACACCGGTGAATCGTATGCGCAAATTCAGAATAATAGGAACACGTTAACGCGTAATCACGTTCACCACAACCCCTCTCTTGGCGTGCAAAGCATAGCAAGCGACCGCTGCTCACTGCTATGCAGGCAACCCTACATATGCTGCGTGATCATGGAGTGGCGCCACAGCTAGAATTCGACGACACTGTAACTTGTGGCTATCTCGGGCAGTGCTTTGGCACGAAGCCGTGGGAGCTTGAATCCGTCAGCGCTAAGTTGGTAGTGCCTGATTTGCAATGCCAACGAATGCTTCCGCTCAAAAAAAAAATAAAGACGAAAAGCAAGTACTCTATGAAGATAACATATGACGTTCTTCTGGAAGCATTCCAGTGTTCAACGTGCGATTGGAAATCGACAAATCTGTAACATAAGGTTACTGAGGATCGAGGTCGAGACAGTCTCATACTGGAATACAACATCTGTCCTGAGAAGCTGTTGACGCTCCTGTTCTCCTAAACATTCTCTGTTGATCATTTTCAAGGGGTTCGTTTGAGGTTGGATTATAAGCAAAGTGAGTCCGTTGCGGAGAAGGGAGAAGTATCCCCGCGGGGTTTTCTGGGAGGCAGAGCTGGACATGCGCTGCAAATAATGACCACAGCAGCCTCCAGACTCGGTTGCTACATAATATAGGAATAGCCCCTAAGCGGAGAAATCAAATTGCGTAAAATTTTTTACCAACTGGTCACGCTCATGGTCAGCCAACGAAAGCGCCTGGCGCCAGGTGCGTGGCAACGTGCATGAAAAATTCCGGCCCGGCGCCAGAGAAAGCCAATTTCCAAAAATACAACAATATACACCTACAAATGCTTCAAAAGGATACCCAATGATACTTCGGTATTTTACAAAAAAAGAAAATGTGCGTGTATTGTGTTGGCACCATACCTAGCTGCGTTATCGTCTTAGATGGTAAGCAATTCCTTAGTTAATGCATTGGTTCATGACGAGGTAAGCCAGTAGCTCAGAGTTACTGTAGGTGGCCTGGTAACTAGGCTCTTTATAAGGTGTCGAAGACTTGTCGCAGAGTGTTTTGGTTACTAAGCTAGCAAATATCTGACGTCGTACAAAGTAATTACAGGACCACAGGCAGAGACAACAAAGACAGAGAGTTCATGTCAAAACATAGGTGTCATTTCATTTCCAGCGGAAGCTTCGTTTAACGATGCGATTGGTTCGAGTGGACTATTATTCCATCCGAACACTGTCCGAATTCTGTCACCACTTGCGACCAGCACGGGTCGGGGTACCGTGGTCTGTAAAAAAAAATAATGAAAAAAATGTGAGAGGTTGTAAGAGTGAGAGAAAGTTTGAGTGTGATAACTGCTCTCCTGGCAAGAACTCACATCATTGGCGGGAGGGGCATTCAACACTGCATCCTGAGGCTGCGTAGTAGAAAGCGTGCTGAAGGAACTAGGTGTCATGGCATGAGCGCACACGAGTGGAATAACAAGGGAATGACAGACGAGGTAGCTGGACCGCTGTGATGCACGGGCCCTTCGTGATTGGTCTCGTTAAGCATTGTCGAATGGGGTACTCGTAGATGGGTGGTTCCATTTCTGCAACATTTTGCATTTTTAAAGGGGCTGTCACGGTGTGTCAGTTTGCAACCAATGTTCAGCGTGGTTCATTGGATGCAGTGCCAAAGTCAACGGGGCAGAGAGTGGCAAATGCCTCTACTTCATTGAATCAACAAAGGTTCATAGATCCGTATCTTGATTCATAGCACGATGGTCACCTTCCGGAGCACACACACTATTACGGGCAGAACTGAACTGCGAAGGAAAACCATGGAAAACGTATAGCAGTGTCATGGGATGGTGGATAGCTCAGGCAGCGCTCCTGAGATCATCTTCATAGCAATCTGATCTCGGTACGTAATGTTTATCGATCTATTTCAACTTCCCAGTGTCCGAATATTGCGGAAAAGACGTACTACGTTCATATTGCACACCTGTGATCAGCTGCGACACGAGCAGCACATATCTCTAATTCACCAAGTTCAGTCAGGTGTTAACCTCTTCATATTCATTGGCTGATAAGCCTTCCACTGACCTCATGCCTTGGCAAGGAGCATTCGTGAGCCTGAACTTGTCTCTATATCGCGGAATAATTCCACCTCCGAGTGCGGTCCTCCGCTGAATACGTTGTGTTCATGCCAGAGCTTCTGGACTTGACGTTGAATACCCTCGTAAACACAAGGGGCCCGTTGCCTAGCGTGACCCCCATGGTGGATTAAGTAGAAAGAGAGCGACAAAGTTTCAGTTTGAAGTTTGCAAACCATGAGAATATGGCTGTGCGAAAATTCAACGTAGGATTATCCCACGATCACAACGCAGATTGCGGCCGGTCCACCGAAAGATCCATCCAATAAGCGGTAAAGCGAGAGCCGCAACGCAATCTAACTGTGAGAGAATTTATTCATTGATGATGAAATCTGAGTAGTATCATCTGGGTTCACCATCACAGAGATCGGATTCTCAGAAGGCTCCGCAAGAATTCCGTGTTTCAAACTGACGTACAAGCAGTCGGCAATGCAACAAATGGGGCGCTCTGCGAAGAACTTCACCCTTTACCACGGAAGTTTTGCCAATATATGAACTACAGCTCCACCTTCGCAGCCAGTCGTTGGACATTGGACGCCCGGTGACTCACTCCGTGCCGTGAACAGGAACAAGCCTACGATTGGATTGACTGACTACCCGTGCTACTAAATGGCTCATCGAAATAGTTTGTAAATTACATATGTAAGGACCAAGGTACTACTCGACGTTTCCCCGTCTTGCAAGTTCAATGGAAAATGCTATTACCTAACTACCGCCTTGATTAGAGTATCAACGTCATATGGGTGCGCCATTATCAGGGCACGGCTAAAGCGTTGCACTGGAAGGAGATAATGGATTAAACTTGGAGATTGAGGTACAATAAATACCTTGTGAAGATAATACAAGTGGGTCCGGGAATATGACGACTACATCCAGACATTTAGAATCAAACCGCGTCTCTGGAAGGGACATCGGTGTCGCATAACTGATAGCAAGGACGCCAGAGTTTTCCTGAGATCAAAAACGAGGGTCAACGAAGGCCTGCGGGAAATCACGTAAATGTGTTCATGAGTATCTCGAACAAGCACCTGCAATCTCGGCACTTCGGATACTGAGAAACAGCCGAGTAGGCACATCCGCAGAAAGGTCAAGTAACGTGTACGAAAGCGAAGAAGTCGCATGTAGTCCGCGCAGACCGCAGTTCAATTTGCCACATAGGGCAGGAAAACGCCCCTAAAATGAGGTTGGTTGGGCTTAGGGGGAAACTTACCAGCTCTAGGTGACAATTGCGTCTCATTTACTGGTCGACAGACATGGGAGGGACGAATGCTGCCACGTACAAGACGTCAGCCTGGACGAAAGGCCGTTGATAGGCCGATCGTCTTGGGAAAATCTTTTGATGATGACCTCCCATGGATTTGAATTCGGAGCGTGAGTCGCAGCAGGATGACATCAATCCGGTGCGTCGTGCAGAACGATGGCAAAAAGTGCACAGCAGCTACAGCGCTGTATCCTTGAGGACGCCCTCCACGGAAGTTGGCAACGCACAAAAGGCGCGTTGACTCCGAAATGAATCGGCACTGAGAAGAGTGGCCAACTTTCGGGCGTTGTGGACCAGTGGGAAGGGAGGCAACACAGACAATAGTGTGCATGATGGCCCACACTGAAGCCCGCAGCACCGCGCGACATGATGACGGCACGCTAGCAGATCCACGAGGACGAGTATCAGACAATGATAGGCTAGAAATAATGTTAATAGTTAGGGGTCAGCGACCAGCTTACCCTTTACCCTTCAGTCATAGCATTTCCCAAAGTAACGACACCCGTATGTGACTATGTACAACAAAAGAGCCAGCTTAGTAATGAACTCCGTCACGTGAGGCGGTCAAAGGGACCAGCACAGTGCCGACGTACTAGTTATGTAAGTGTTAATACCTCACACGTATGTTACCCACCCTCGTTTTTGGTCCTCCCGCTGCTGACGTGCCTGCTCACATTCTTCTTTCATATTCTTCTTGACACCCACGCTGTCCACCTGCCTGAATACAAAACCAAATAACGGACTTCCCCAAGGCAAGCAAGGTCCCCGGCGGCAACGCCGCCCCCTTGTACAGTACCCCACAACTGCCTCACTGTGGAGGTGGAATGTGCTTTTATTTTCTATCAGGGTGAGTGGCTAGCTTGGTCTCTGGTGATTTAGGTGTCTTTCCATCGCAAATGAAGGGTGTCGGGTGCGGATACTATCTGCCACGGACAGTCATGCTCCACAACTTGTGATGGAGGTAAGTAGACTGCCACCTGTGTCCGCGAAACAGAGTTCTATGTATACCACAGACGTTTTCGGTGCGTTTAGTTCAATGTTAGCTTCTCTATCTCATACAAGACATCATTATAGGCAATGCTACTGCAAAGCTGACGGAGGTTGCTGTACGGCTGATGGTCGCAAGGACAAACCTTGCACGAAATCTCTCCACTTCAGTGCTAAAGCAACTAGTCCCGCTGCTGGAATACCGTTGCACTTCAGGGGTCGATTCTGCTATCCTCTTAAACTGACGCTGTTCCGGTCGAATGCGGCTCATAGATATCCACTCAGTGACTTGTACTGCTGTGCATAGCATCATTTCATTACTTATTTGGCAGCCGAGCATGGTCCGAACAGAAAGGTGTACACGCTATGCAGTGTGATCAGAGACCTGAGCAGGGAGCCACGTTGTTGGTGCTGTTGGAACGTTCTTGACCCACCCATGAACCCACCACATAACGAGCCACTCTAGTGGGTATGCCCATCTACGTTGTAAGTCTGCTCATAGTTTCTTGTTAGGTGACAAGACTGACATAGGTTGGGTTCGGAGGTTTACCGTCCTGCAACTTTTACTGGAATCTACAGGTACAACGATCCAATAGACTGGTCTGACATCACACTCCTTAATAGCAGGACCCAACAGCCGCACCATAGTATCAAGGATATCCCACCCGCAGAGGTACCACCATAACCTCATCCTTGACTACGCGTATCTTCCGTGCACAAGAGATAACGTGGAACAAATCGAAAGTAAATGTTACTACCCCGCTGATTTCACAGCTGTTTGGATAACCTCAGGCTAGTACCCGAGTAGGATAGCGATATCACGAGATGGGGCGGTAGCGGTAAAAGTTCGGAGTTCTCGCGCTTCTTGGAGATCAAACGTACGTGGGCGTACCGCAAGTAGGGTCCAGTGTCGCCTTTAAGGATAACCACCTGTCCCAGTCGAAGGTGTAGTTGTTTACACTGCCGGGATGTCAACGGACAACTAATAATTGGCGGACACTACATACCGCTTACCCGTCAAGTCCTGGCTCGCAATGCCGGCAATATCAACTTCTCAGTTGACCGCCTCAGGGTCCTCGATCGCGTTGAACTTACCTCGTTCTTCTTTATGTGCTCATGCATGACGAAGGACGCCTCTTTAGTGATCTGATCGAGAAGGACGACGGCATCGACCCCTGTACTCATAGCCAACACCGATCGGGAATCCACGTGTTCCGGTCAATTGGCGCAGGGAAGCACATCAGATCCAGGATTGCGCAAGATGAAGATTCTGTTCGCGTTGTTTGGTCGCACCTGCGATGTCCCGCGTTATGTAAATCGATGGTCCACCTTTGATCACATCGTAAGGCGCAGTTAATGTAATCAGAGGTACTTGCTTGCTTACCAGAGAGTTTCTTTCCTCATTTTCCATCTTTCCAGGTCGACAAGCTTGGTATTGCTCACCTCAATGAGGATTCCGGCTGGTCAAGTTGTTCTAGGGCTATGTCTTGCCATTCTTTGCTAACTTCACTGTCGCTTGTGTATCGTGAAAGGAGACGTATTTCCCGACTTTCACTACTCTCGCCAGTATACTTTCGATGTACATACGAAGAAGGGTACGAAGAAGCGTTACCTGTGCCCCCCAATCACCAAGATAATTTAGCGAAGTAAAATTACCCCGCAAGCCTTTTACAGGTTAACCATGAATGGGCCGATTATGGCACTTTGAAGGTATGCGACATGAAGATACTATTGTGATATTAGACGATGAATTCGATGACAACAAACGTTCAGAACTCCCAAGTGGAAGACGCGGACACCGGCTTGTCGGAATGCAATATTGAGAATAAAAGCTTACATCAGACACCATGATTGCCCAGAAGCCCGAATCAAGGTGGTGTGTACAGCCAAAGCCCTACTTTCTCCGTAGTCGATGCTGATATATGGCCCGCTGGAGCGTCAGCGCTTCACCGGAAGTCACTGCATCAGAGACGTTTTACCATGATGGCAGGCCCAAAGGCACGTGACGCATATAGGGTCCTCGGTATCGGCGCAGCGTTCTGCTCGTCACACTCAAATCCGTATTTACACCTAGTGTTGCCACGAACCACACGAAGTCGGATCACTATGGAGGGCCTCAGATCATCTTGCTTGTAGCAAGGTCATCCAGTGTTGGCTTCGAGGGCAAAACGTCCACATGAACAAATACATGCCCGATTGCTTGGGCGCAATGTCCTAAACCCGCAACAATACCCCCGTGTCCGAAGCACTGGGTTGCGACCTACGAAAACTATCGATGCAGGCGACACCGGAACGTGAACGTTGAACATTGATACAAGTGACCTCAAGGGATGCCCCAGTGTACGCAAGGTCGCCTGGTGGCAACGCGGCTGCCCAGCACACTATTGTAGTATAAAATACATATTCCCAGCTTTCGTTATTTTATCAGAAAACTCAGCTCATTATCGATGTTTCTCGTATTACAGTAGCTGGCTCGTAGCGCCCCCGTGCGTGATGTCATTGTGGACAAATGGGTTATCATGTAGTTATGCAACCATATACGGTGAAACTTCCTTCCAGCGTGATACTCACCTCTGGGAGTAAGTGCTTTATTATATACATGTTTCTGAGCTGATTTTGAATGTACGGGAAACATAAGGCATATATCATATACGGCATAGTGGCAGTGTAGCCTGTAGGTTCGACGTCAGTCGGCTCCATCACACTCATCCCCTAAGATGTTATTAACACTGACGACCACAGACTCATCAGGCAATATTTCTGCGCAAGTCAACGACACCGGACTAAGTAACGTATCACATGGCACGATCAAGTGTGTATGACCGCCTGCGTCGTTGTCATGAGGTACATGCCGAATGAAGCAGGAAGCGGTGACTTACGTATTGATGCCCTGATAATGGACGGGGGCCTCGTCGCCATGATGGTATTGAAAAGCAGCATCGTAAAATACCTGGGCTTGAGAAGGCAGGTAAGCAGACTTGCAATTGGGGCAAATCATTGCAACAGGGAAACTTTGGGAGAAATTGGAGGTGGAATCTTCTGGTTCCACTATCTCCGTCCCTTCTGGGCCAGCAAGAGGACACTGCGGGTATGAGTCGTTGGACATCCTCAATGCGGGACGGTTTCACTGGTATAATGCTGGGTCTCTCCAACACTCCGCCTTTTTATAAGCCCAGGGTGTATACGTGCAACAGAATCCTTACACAAGTAACGCAAGACTTCTTCCAGGTCTGTTGGGTGTGGCTTCGGTGGCCAACGACATCGTGGGGGAGTAGATCTTGGACGGGGGTCCAGTGATAAGCAACTTCTCGATAGAGGAACCGAGACTTGCCAATTATCAAATTATCAACACGACGCCTGCCTTCTGTCATGCATGAGATGTGATATGTGAAGCCAAAACGACGAAACCTCGCCGAAAACGGCGCCCAGAAGTGGCATGCGGAGGGATTTGGTGTGTGCAGAAAACTTAGGTAGCAAAATCTTTCACGCCACTCACGTTTACTTGAACCACGCACTGCCCGTGCTCCTATAATAAGCCGCTCGGATTATTCTGTTTACTCTAGGGCTTTTGCCGTTAGGCCGTATTGGTCGAACTAGCACATTAGTTGCAACGTAGTGTGTGTAGATTCAAAAATTTGCTTAGACTCGTCTGTCAGACCAACGAACGCAGATAGGAGGTGATGTTCCACAGGTGCTCGTGCAATTGTCTTTGCCACACAGAACCGATCACAGATCAGTTACTACCTCTATGAAATGGTTTGTCGCAGAAGTATCCACAAGGCTTCATGCACTGTGACCGCTTCCAGCGCAGTATGGCACTGGTGAATGTGATCTGTGGATTCAGTACCCAGTTATCAAATACTGTACCGTTTACCAGGGAAATTTTGCCTTCAGCGTTAGGGTTGAACACGCGATGAGTCTAATTAGATGCAGAACGCCGCCTGTTTTTGTGTGGAGTCACATCGAAGTCAATGGACCAGAGTATTTGCAAATGGGGATATGGTTTAAAGAATCAATTACAATTACGTTAACTATGAACACAAGTGGGTCGGTGCGGGGCGAACCTTGTACCATAGTGACAAAATCTGATCCCACTTACAGCAGTAGAAATCGGTCCGTATGCATTGCATACTACAATCATCAATGGTCATCGAATTGAAGATGATCATTACGGTGTGTAACAGATAGTCAAACTTAACTCTAAGCAAGTCCAACGACGCCGACAGAAGTACCTGACGACAATAGAAGCCGAACTACCAGCCAGGTGTGTCCAGGGATCAACTGCATGCGTAGAGATGTTTAATTACCCATAGCTACGCGCTAACCGCCATTAGCATCTTCCTGCGGATGGCACAGTGGTCCCCTTATGACCCGCGTATTTCAAAATGACAGTCCATGTCCCACCATTCCAGGAACGAGTAACACGCGTAAACTGCTCACGTTTTATTTTTCAAACTTGTCGGTCCTATGTGATAAGGCGAGGGTTGAAGGCTGGTGACCCAATGTGCTCGAAGAGTACATGTGACTGTGTGCAACTTGCAAGAATTGTCCGCATCCGTTGGAGTCCAAGGTGAGCTGATACTGCTAACCATCATCCATACCTCTCAGCTTCAAATGTTCCTCCAGAACTTGTGTCTGGTTATCTTTCCGAGGTTTTCCAAACAGTGTAGTATCCGATATTCCAGATCCTGAGCACTCGAAGGAAGGCAGGCACAGCAAGCCAGAAGAGCGGAGCAGAAGCCTGCCAGACAATGTTGCATTACATAAGGCCTGGTCGCCGCTCCGTAGCCATCATGATGGGAGTTGAGCGGTGAAGCACGAAGGCGCTGGCCCACAGCATCCATATATACAGCATCACTTGCATACCTACAGCAATCATTCCAAGAGCCTCTGTCCACCAAATACACAAAAATGACTCAAGGGAATGAACAAAGAAAAACGGGAGGCGGCTTTCTTCAGGTAATAGCATAAACATTGTAGAGAATGTTGGGTGACTGATCGAGTTCATAGAGACGTACGATAGTTCCTGCAACCACGGCCAAGCTTCTGTTTCCTCCAATCCTCCTGCACGGAAATTGGAAGGTAGGCCTATTTTCCGAACAGTTACCAGCTTTCACAAATTTTCCACAGTGTACCTCTTTGACCTATAATGGATAACGCTCTTTCGATCCTCTTCACTTGACTGTTGGGCTATGAGACCTTATGTTGGAATATGAACCACTCTTGAAAGTGTGGAAATAGAGGCCAGTGGCTGACATGGCATTATATGGTAGTAGGCGAGGCTGTTGACTCGCGAGGTCCTCGCTCTACATTCGCTTCATAACTGCCATTGGATGAGTACGTGGCTGCTAGCCACAGACGAGATAGCCCAAAGGGCTGATGATGGCTTCTTAGGTATGCAGGCTTCGCACTTTTTGTCGGAACATGTTGCTTGGCCTGCTTATACTCTGCAAATTTACCGCCAGACACGAGCATGACATGCAGAAGAAACCGTGGTCAAATTGTGTGCCCCGTCACGTCTCGCTATTATCAATGACTCCTGTTCCATGCACAGGTCCCAGCTAGGTTGCATAAGTACTAACTTTCCGCAAATCTATCCCTCCCAGCTCGATGACAAAGGGTCGTAGATTGTTCAATTCACGTAGCTGTGACTGAGTGTAATTCAGCCCCAGTAAGTGGTCGTTGTGTATGTACATCGTATTCAATGAACACAGATGACAGTGCCACGAGAGGGGACTCCACGAGCGATTGAATCTGTTTACCCTTTTGGTACTTCCACGTCCCAAAACACGGGTTAGTAATTTCAAATGCTGTGGCAGGTGTTCACACCAGGTTGCATGCACTGGAGTGCAAGGAACAGCGTCCACGTGTGGTAGGATCAGACATCAATCTGCGCTTAAACTTTACTTTGATTCACTTGACACTGCTAATGCAAGCAGGAGTAACAACTGTTTGTGTTGGGGGAGACCCCGAAAAAATATTCACAAAAAGCTCGAGCGTGCTTTATAACAAGGGGGCGGCATTGCCACCAGGGACCTCGCTTGCACGAGGGAAATCCACAGCTTGGTTTTGTACACAACGACATGATCATTGACCATCGTTTATTATAATGAGAACATTTATGAAAACTATCAGGTTGTTTATAAGTGGGACGAATGTCACATCGGCATTACCCCAGCTGTTGCAAGGTTGGGATATTGCGCCGAGCTATTTATTACTTAATCAGGCGTGTATTCGTGCGGACTCGTTCTTTGCACAGAATGCGGGTAACCTTGCCTTGCAAGCAAGGTGACACTCTCTCATCCGTTTGATCACAACACCCTATGATGTACGGATTGCAGCGATACTGGCAGATGAATCGGTAGAACGAATGTCCGCCGCCTGTTACACTGGAAAATCGGGCGCCCATCTATGGCGACGGAGCCCCAACTACGCTATACCATCGAAACTGCTCCAACGCGTTAATTACACTTCGATGTCATTTCCAAGAAAATGACATGAATGAACCTGAAACCGGGAAATAGTGCGGTGTTCTGTCGAACATGTGAGATAGCTCACCAACTGGGTGCGTAGTAGACCTGCCGGTATCGCATGATTGCGGAGTCAATGGTGGCAAGGCGTACAGCTGCGTGTTTTCCTCGAGGTCGTACTGCATGGGGCACGTAAAAAAAACTGGACAATGTTCAACGTTCATCCCAAATGTATTAACACATAGTGGCGTGCTTACTTTAGTGCATGCATCGCCATTGTGCCACAAGGGATGCGAGGCAAGAGTCACTTCTACCGCAGGTTACAGAAATTCGTGATGATCAAAACAAATAGGCAGCAGATAGAACCGGTTGTTCAAAAAACTTCAAAAGGGAGGAATGACGGGTCAGGATGACCCTCTATATCACGCTGTTATGAATTGGAGTGATCAGTGAAGTGAAGTCGTGCGAAGAAGAGAGAAGCATATCTGTAGAAGATTTCTGGAAGGCGGAGTTTGCCTATGTCGTATCACCCCAGACAAAGCTGAACATTGCTTCGGAAACTCACTGTTGAGTTCACAGCAGATGGCGCACAGCACGACCACAGCAGCTTCCAGGCTCGGCCGGCGGCCGCTATGAAAGTAAAGGAAAACTCAAACTGCGCAAAATTTTTCACGACCGGTAATGAAGAATCGAAACATGAAGGGACAGCCCAACTGGCTGGCGACAGAACGTAAATTGGCATCACAGTATTGAATGAGTACCACAAAATTTGCAGCAGATTGGCGCTTCGTTGGTCGTCCCACCAGCATGGAACTGTGTACATGCCGAATGCCAAATGCGTGGTTCGAACTACCTTCCAATCTTCGCACCGGTCCCCATATTATCCTACCTGGCTTGCACGCTTCCAACGATTCCCTATTCCCGCCGTATCACCTCCTCTGTCTCCTCGTTCCATACTTGGACTGAAACCCTTGATTTCTTTGACTGCAGTGCTTCCATAGTTCATACCGACCTCGTGGGCTCATTGCATCCCTCGCCCCCTCCACTGCGCCCACCATGACTCTATTGACTGATCACCATAACATCCTTCTCACACTTGGCCCTGATGTACATAGACCTTTTCTCCCTCATTCATGGTCGTCCCTCCACGCAGGGCATCTCTATCGCTGGCTGTTGGACATCACCAGCTCGTCCTCAACTGAGTATAAGCTCGGGTTTACCCATGCTCACATACCTGTTATGTCTGCTGACACTTATGCTAACGACGTCACCGACCACCTCGTATCCGAGGCACAGGCCCGCGTCCGTCCCTTGCCAGCCCCCATTCCCACCTTCGCGTACGACCCTTTCTTTCTCTAAATTACACAGACTGGATTCATCGAGTCCACGACCTCTTCCATTACACGCCAACTATATACTCGCTTGGCTTGCTCTTCTTCTCGTTTTACCCCCACGCTGGCGCTCCCGCTATCTTATATGATCCCCTTCCTCCGCCACCTACCGGTACACTAAAGCTTCTTGTGCGTTCTCTGCTGTCATTCAGTTGTATGCTCGTTCCTCTCAACTTGACAGGGCTGTGACTCGGTTCTCACGTCATACTGCCACTTTAGGTGCTTGTCTCTCCAGACTTCTCACCATGTCTTCGTCTCTTGCTATCACTTCCGGTCCTTGCGAGATAAGTATACCTTCAGCAAACAGAGGTATTCCTATCTGAGGCCGAAACTACATCTCACTTACGAGAGAACTGGTCGCACAGTATGCGGTCATGCTGGCCTACAGGAAGACACCAAACATCATACTCTTTGTGTTGCTGCACGTCTCTTCGTGGATGACGCATCCGTGTGGCCTCGATCTTTATCGCATTTCTACCTTGGCACGGTACCCACTGTCTTTAATTTGTTCTGTGCTTACCACTTCCCCCTCCCTACGCGGAAAATCGTCAGCCTGTAGCATGAGCAGCACATCTATTTTACTAGGCTGGCGGATTTGGGGGAGTATAATCGCTCAAGGAGTCAGTGTCCTTTCGTGCCCTCTGTGGCTTCATCCGATGGCCGATCTTCCGCACCACTTATGTCACCTCTTATCTCCTTTAGCTGCTTGTTGTCTGTCGTGCGTCTTCGGGCTAGCGAGGTATTTACTTCTGAGCTAGTGTAGTCAGCTGAATTTATCCCATCCCATGCCTCAGAAGGAGGTCATTTCTTTGTGCGGCTCTTGGTTACACTACCGTCGTCATTGCTATTAGCTGCTGAGAGCATTGCATTCCGACTGCTATGAAGCGGAGGACTTGAGTGTCTTCCCTCATTTGCTATGGAAGATTATGTATTATAGGTACATATCTTGCGAATCCCGATCAGTCGCACTCGCAAGTAGGTCGCATCCCATACAATAATATGACACGCACTTTGGACATCATTATGAAGCGCACGGCACTCTTAATGCCAACCGTGCTCCCTTCGTCATAGCTGACTTCGTCCTCCCAACACGTAAGTTACTTATATTACTTCACACATTGCTGATGTCTTGATCTATCTATCTGTGCCCTTTCATCGTCTATACTCGACTCACGGACGTGCGATCAACATAAGCTCAGATAAAAGGTCCATCTTTTTGCACAGCAAGAGTAACTTCGTACTAGCTCTCAAGGTAGGTTATGTGATTCATCCTTTAGTGTCTTCTTTCCACATTTCAATGGTATTCTCCTCAGCGGCCGTTCGATTGTATGCGTTTGATCCCTCGAGAAAGCGTTTTCGTCTGTGCCATCGACCTACGATGTTAATGTCAACTCAGAGCAGTCGACATCCAATAAAATGTGATCGAAGCCCCCGGGACACCATCCGATACCATTGCCTTCGGCCACGCCCACACTCAGCGGGTCGCAAAGTGGTCGTCGGACGCTAACAACTGGGGCCTACCCATCGATAGGGGAATCGCTGGACCGCATATCTCCACAGAGCTATAAGGGGAGAACGACGAGCCAGATGGGTGCCGATCTCCGTCCCCCTGAACGGGTAAGGAGCTGGCATCTGAGGTTGTCACCGAGGTGAACGCGAGAAAAACTTGTCGTTTTGTCCAGCACACGTGAGTGACAGCGTAGATATAGCGAATGGGAGTCTCTGATGTCGCTGCCTGCAATCCTCGTACCTCGGTGGTCGGAGAGGGAGCTCTAGACCTTGGCACGGACATGGGACCTTTCTGCGCCTGATATACAACTTCACTTCCCATCATGCCATGCTCTACGGCGATCGGAGGCTTACACCTGTATTCCGGATTCCGAGTGTGCGAAACCACGTTCAGTACAAATTGTATTGAACATGAGTGGGGCAGTATGGCGAAAGGGGAGAACATGAATGCCGGTGCTGGGTGAGATGGAGGCTTGTGAAGCGAGTGAAGGTGCTTAATGATGGGCACGGACGAAAATATCTTTCAAGGTGTGCTGTCGGGAGCAGTCATCAGGGGATAAGGACGGGTGGTGATGATGATCATGAAGACCAGGATTTTGCCGACAATTTGATGGAGGTCAACAAAAACGACACACCATCCTCTGGAGGGATGCCATCGCGACCGTCGTTTTCCAGCGCAAGGAGGAAATCGCAAGGGAAATTGAACTTGGAACTGGATGAGAGGTCTTGGGCCCAGGGCACACTTCGACAATGAGGACGTGTCAGAGAAAGAAGTGAGTCCCGAGTGTACTCAGGCGGCTTCAAAACCAAGACCTTCATCTTCAGGTGCACATTCGCTCATCTCCAGTTGTGCGGGAGGATTCTGACGTTGCAGACAGACCTCACGCCAGGCGACTGGTACATCAGCCTGACACTCGTGGAGAGTGACGTCGCCGATAATGCGCAGGTAGTTTCTGTGTAAAATGCAGAAATCGCATGACAGGGACGCCATGCTTCGTGTTTTGTAGATATCTTGCGAGCCCACTACGAGGATTACGCTGCCCGAAGTCATTCAACCTCGCCATTAGTTAGGCTACAACCACAGAATGGAGTTGGCCGGGTGAAGAAACGATGCAGTTGTCGAACATGCAAACCTCGTGAACACTGTCTGAGATGATACTACATCCACTGCTCTCTCTAGGATAATAGACCTTACGCGTACGGAAATGGTGGGCAAATTTAACGCTGCGTTTATTGTCGTTCGAACATGTATGGACACAGACAAGGCTGGGCCTGAGGTACGCATGGAGGATGGTTTTTTCGTGGTGTATCAACATGCTGCAGATGAAAAATGGAATTTTGAGACCTTGCAAGAGACAACGGCCATCGAATCCCAGCCGCTGTTTATCTATGATAGTGATTGTTCTTGTAGGCGCCGAGCGTTGAGTCCTACAGAAGCGGATGAACTAATTGCCCTCGAGAATATGGATATACTAAAACGCAACAAATTCGAGGTCGGCCCGGTGAAGGTATCGGCCGGCGTAGGTTGTCGTGCTCGCGCGACTGACGCTGAATGTGTTCGCCAAGCGCTCGGTTGCACCTCAAGGCGAAACCTGTTTCCAAGAACACGGTGTTCGATATGAAAGGAAATAGTCCCCTTCGCGTGTGCGATTGCCGCTACCCAAAAGGCGTCTATGTACGATTCCTGGAAGAGCTCCTCCACCACATGCAAGACTGTCCAAGGGGTACGACGATACGATGTTCGAAAGCGCACGCTGGTTTGCGACGTGTGTTTGTAGACGGAGTGTCATGATAGGATGACCGCTAGAAAAGTCGCGTATAACTTCTGTGTTCTTCAGCCAATTTCATCGTATGGGTAACTGAGTCGCAAACGCGCTCTGGTGCGAGCAAATCGTGCGACCCATCGCATCCATGGATTAGCCTTGGAATTGTCCCCACCGAAGACATACAGTGCAGCACCTCTCAGACCTGAGATCCTTTGGAGATTACGATGCATCCTCTCGTACGACTAATTGGCAGGAGTTCGGAGTGGAGTGAACAGTTTGATGATGATGGATGAAGAGGATATGGCGTAGTCACGACGTACAGGAGACATCTGTCTTGGGTTATTATCTGCGTGTACGACTTGCCCCAGTCGACAGGAGTGCGTTTAGAGGTGGAGCTACATTATTGGCATTGACTTCCTTGATCTAACTCCGTAAAACTTGTAGAACATCGAGGTGTCGATCGATGCAGTTTGACGCGAACGAAGTCACCTAGCAGAGGACAACGGATTGGTTCACCACATCGACGCGCCAGAAGCAGTATTGCTTACAGACTTTCCTCTCCCCAGCATCCCACCAGTCTTAACCACTCCCCAAGGACCTACGGTGACATTCTCTTGCCCTGACGGTCGGCTGAACCTGTGTGAAGGGGATGCCAGTGTACACACTTCTTCATGCGTGCTCGAAGTGAAGAGCAGAACTTGGGGCTGGACGGCACTCAAACTAGAGTTATCATTCCTCACAGATGGGTTTATGGAGCCCGTAGTCGAGACCTCTCGCCGGTAGGTACCAGTACTAGAGATGAGAAATGGATGTCAAGACGAAAGTAGCAGTGGGAAGGTCCTGCAATAGGCGTACCTGAATAAGGGAAGAGAAGTACGTGTACACCTGCAGCATTTCACAGCTCTTCTGGTGAGAGGGATGTGACACATGGCGGACTATCCCGCCCTATGTGGCTGGTGGAGTTTGGACACGAAGTATTTGTGTGAGTGATCGACGCTGTATCTACCCGTCAGGGTGGAAGGGAAACTTTTCTCTGTCGGAGTCAGTGGCTAGTTTGGTTTAGATGTCATGTCATCAGAATCAAGGATGTTGGGCTTACTGCGGATGTTCGTATAGAATGGACGTGCTGCAGTACATGGGTTGAGTGATGCGAGTGCTAACCGTGTCCGCAAAACAGGGCTGAAATGTTGGATGTACGGGTAGTGACTGCTGCGTAGGGGTTTGCGGTGCATGTAACTCCTTGACATATTGTAGAGCGACTTTGCTGCTGTGCGTAGCATGACTGGGGTCGAACATGGACTGGATAGATAGAGAGGAGGCATACATATTGTGAAGTGCTGAGAAACGTACAAGTAGCGACCAACTATATGTTTACAAATGTGATCTAGGGTCGCTTTTGGGGTCCTGCCCGGCAGTTCCCGCACAGCCAGTTTTGGGTTTCCAGACTATTGAAAACCCTCTGCAATGCTGTCACACCAGAGAACACACTACTTTGGTCAAAATGCACAACTAAACCCTAGTCATAGCTACTTTTTCCAAGGTCGGGATGATGATGCGCGAGTGCGTCTTCAAGAAGTCCACGTTAGATGATCATGTTTACCATCCTACAACTATTGCTGGAACCTACGGACACGATGATTCGATTAGACTGGGCTCACATCACATCCTCTCTAACAGCCCGATTCAGCAACCGCGCCTCGACCAAAAGCATCCCCTGCACGGAGAGATAGGGTGGAACAAGCGGAATGCTACTCCACTGTGCCCATGCAACTTCATAGCCAATTGATATTGCGGGCATGCACAGTGAAACTCCGCCAGAAGATTTGGGGTGGGAGTGGCAGTGATAAAGGTTCTTTTATTCCATTGTGGTCAAGTGTACGTGGCGTACTGAAACTGGGGTCCGGTGTCAATTTCAGTGATGTCATTCTATCCCAGTTGAAGGTGTGGTAATTGGTGGATACTGCATACCGGTTGGTTCCCCTGCCTCAATTCCAGTGATACGAACCTCTTGACTGGCCATTTCAGACTTCTTGATCGCGTCGCATTTTCCTCGTCGCTCATCACTTGTTTATGCACGACGGTGACAAAGACAACGGTACCCCTCCTTCTCCTCGTAACAAACGCTGATTTGAAATTCACGTGTTCGAGTCGAACGGCCTAAGGGAAGCCCATCAGATCCGAAGCAACAATCTACATCATCTCGTCAAAATGATACCTTTGACGCACCTTCGATCGCCTGGCGATGGCTCCGCGTTAGGTAAATGGAATAAACTGACTTCGATCACATCGTGAAGCGTAGCTGATTAGTAATCGGTGGTCCTTATTTGCTTGGAGGACTAGAAGCTCCAGTTTCGGGTCGAGAATCTGGGCACCACTCACGTCAGTAGTTGATCCCAACTGGTTAAGCCGCTCTAGGGCCCTGTCTCACCATTTTTGCAGACCTCACTTTACCTGCGTAGAGGTCACAGGAGATGTTCAACCAACTGTATCCTTCAATGTATATATAGACACTCACCGTCACTCTTGCCAGCTTACGACAGAACTTTCGTCGCTAAGTTCCGTCCGATTGAAGAATTGATTGGTCATGACTTCAACGCTAGGGTAAGATTCTGCATCTCGGGACACGTTAAACGTATACGATGTAAAGATGCTTACAGCGATGACATCCTCTCTAACCTTCTTCTCCTTGGAGCCGTATTAAACTGACTGAAATCATGCCGAATTGAACCGGGTCAGAAGTGTGGCATTAATGTACGGTTGGCATAAAGAAGGGTCAAACGCGCTTCCCAATCGCCGAGATAAGGATAGTTTAGTGATATGCGATCCGCCGGCATGCAGCCCTATA
Source organism: Pisolithus marmoratus (assembly GCA_024613145.1). Taxonomy (NCBI): domain Eukaryota; kingdom Fungi; phylum Basidiomycota; class Agaricomycetes; order Boletales; family Pisolithaceae; genus Pisolithus; species Pisolithus marmoratus. Next base: position 174,372 of record JANFAE010000021.1, read on the forward strand.
CGGGTTAACCAAGAAAGGGCCGAACGGGGTACTTCGAAGATGTCCGGCATGGAACAACTCTGCGATATCAGACAATGATAATTCAATAGCAACCCTTTTTCAAGTATTCGTTCCGTATGACGGCTTTCCAGTTGGATTTTCGTATATGAACGTACGAATTTGGTTGAAAACTTCAGATATTAAGCTGGTATAGTGCTGAGTCGGAAATGAAGAACCGTGGGCGATGGACACAATGAATGAACGAAGCTGTCGAGTTGGGGCTGTATGGGAACGTTAAGAATTTTTGAGTGGCAGTAGAACCCATGAGACACGAGCGGCACAGATACCGGCATGTTGGAATGTAAGGCAACGATTATACACTTACATTGGGCACCACATTTTCGAAGAAGGGAGTGTGATGGTAAAGGGACGGTGTTTGCCTGCTCGAGTGTCAGCGGTGGGGGCGCACCCCCAGTGAGAATCGGACCTAGCGAGACCTAGTCAGATATATGAGGCGACTATTTTTTGTATGCATTGGTATGCGTGACTAGGTGACTATGTGTCACTAGATACACATAGCGGAAAGCATCCTTCAACAACACCAATTTCACTCATTGAATACAATGCACAATTTATTCATTGAACATTTTCACCTTGTATCGTGCAACACCCTCTTCACAATACATCCATGCCAGGCCAGGATCCCGACCAACTGTGGTGTGTCTGCCACAAGTACTGCAAGGGAAGACAATGTCAACTGAATACTGCCAATACCTGGTGCTGACATCTGTGTGAGGCAGGGGAGGACAAGGTCGATGTGATATGGCTAGCCTCACGTTCAGATGCTTTTTGGGAGTTTATCTATGCCTTTGCCAGTTTTTCTGCCAACTCTTCCATTAAGTGTCCGAACGAGAACATTTCCAGTGATGCCAGCATTGCAAAGCGTCCTCGTACATTACCACATAACCCACAGGTAAGTGCAATTGATTATTGGTGCTTATTCTAGTTACAGGAACTAGCTAGACACCTGGGGAGGGTTCTGCCACAGGTATGTGACTCGAAAATGTGCTTATCCAGTAGATCCATCTGACAATGGTCTACCAGTGGGCCCATCCAATGATGATCTGCCAGCTGGACCAGTGGACCATGACCCGCTCCCTCCATCCAATGATGACCTGCTAGCAGGACTGGTGGGCAACAACCTGCTACATCTACCTGACAACAATTTGCCAGCAGGAGCAGTGGACAATGACCCATTATATCCACCTGACAATGGTCCATTGGCAGATCCACCTGATGATGACCCTGGACATCTACATAATGATGACCTGTCAGTAGATCCACCCAGCAATGATCCACCCCCATCTCCCAACCCTCTCTCTAACCTCAACCTGGAGGAGCTCACAAGCATGGCACACTTACTGAAACTCCAGTGGAGTATGAGTTTCATACAGGCAATCCATGATGCATCACTTGATGACGGGATTGGTCTCACTGGTGAAGACCTCGACCAACTTCACAATCCACCTAAGGAACCCCTCCACATGGATGACCAGTACACCGAGCTCACCCTTTTGATGTTCATTGCCCTAGAACATTCTTCTGAAAGCACATATGAAAAGATTCGGCAGGCTATTCAAAAATGCTTCCCAGATGTTGAGCTTCTGAGTTTTCACCAAACAAAGCATATCCTAGCCAACCTCAGCAGAGTGACATCCATAGCCAATAGTATGTATATCAACTCTTGTGTGGCATATGTAGGCCCTTTCTCCAATCTTGACACATGCCCAGAGTGCGATGAGCCCTGCTATGACCAAGTCAAGCTGCATAAAAGTGATGGCAAGATCAAGCATCCTCATGCCATTTTTCACACAATCCCAATTGCACCACAGCTTCAATCACTCTGGCAACACCCTGAGAGTGCTGAGAAGATGCACTACTGACAGAAATGCACTCAACAGATTTTTCAGGAACTCCAGAGAAATGATGGCTTGGTGGACACATATGATGATGTGTTCTGCAGCTATTCCTATCTGAATGTGGTCACCCAAAACAAGATCCAGCAAGATGACACCCTTCTTATGCTTTCAATCGATGGCATGCAGTTATATGACAGCAAGGAGTCTGACTGCTGGATCTATATATGGATTGTCTTAGAGCTTTCCCCCAACCACCATTACAAAAAGAAACATGTCCTTCCTGGCACCATTATCCCTGGTCCCAAAAAGCTGAAGATCATCGACTCCTTCCTCTTCCCTGGTTTACATCACCTTTCAGCTGTGCAGTGCAAGGGCCTTCAAATCTGGGATGCCTCACACAACCGTAACTTTACCTCACATCTCTTCTTGTTTCTTGCCTGCACTGACAGACTGGGACTGCTGACATTAAGTAATTTTGTTGGTCACCAGGGAAAGAACAGCTGCCAGATGCTCTGCCCAATGAAAGGCTGTCATAAACCAGGAGCCTCTCAGTATTACCCAGTCTTACTCAAGCTGGACAATTATGACATCCTGGGATGTGACCATCCTGATATCGATATTCATGGAATTGGGCCTGGTAACTCACAGAAGTATATCAAGCAATTAACGTATCTTCTTGGCTCACGAATGCAGCATATGTATGAGGTGCAACGACTTGAGACTGGCATTGTAGGCCTGAGCATCTTGCTTGGCCTCCAGCTGGACCTTGTTCAAGGTGTACCCAAGGTTTTTTCATCCGAAATGATGCATCTGAGCAGTGCAAACATGGCTGTGCTCTGGCTTGATCTATGGTGCAGTATGTTTGACTGTGCAGCAAGCAACAACCAAGACAACTGGACTTGGGCTGTGCTCAAGGACAATACCACCTGGGAAGCTCATGGTCATGCTGTTGCTGCCTGCAAAATGTATCTACCCAGCTCGTTTGATGTTGCACCTCGTGATCCCAGTCTCCACTCAAACTCATGGTACAAAGCAACTGAATACATCACCTGGATATACGGCTTGTGCCCAGCACTACTGTATGGTATTTTACCTGAAATCCCATGGAGAAACTTCTGCAAGTTCGTCACTGGTCTTTGCATCATGTCCCAGTACAGTATAACCCCAGTTCAACTACAGCTTGCATGTCAGCTCCTCGCCAAATGGGAACCCAAGTTTGAACAAATATTTTACCAGTGGTGTGTTGACTGCATTGCCATGATTTGGCCATGTGTCCACCTTACTTGCCACCTTGCTTCTGAAGCAGCTCGCGTTGGCTCTCCAATTTGCTCCTCTCAGTGGACAATGGAGTGAACCATCAGGAACCTTGGTCAAGAGATTCATCAGCCATCTGATCCTTTTTCCAACCTTGCACAACAGGGCATCTGGCACTGCCAAGTTAACACTTTGAAGGCCATGATTCCATGTCTTGACCCCCCCAAGAACTCAAACCTGCATGCATCTGCAGATCTATGCAATGGCTATGTCCTTCTTGCCAAACATGATAAAAAACCCATCGTGCTTTGAGGAGAAGATGTGCGAGTGATTGCAGAATACCTTGGACTTCCCCATGTATCCAAAGTATGGTGCTGGGTGCATCTTCAGCTGCCCAATGGTCAGATTGCCTGCTCCAAGTTTCAAGAGCTGCAGAGGGCACCAGAAGACACATGCATGGCTCGCAATGTAAAGGTATATTGAACTCTTCAATATTCATCCAGTAACTCATGATAAATCCAAGGTTATTCTCAATGGTGCAGTCCATATTGCGGAAGTATGATACTTTGCAAGGTTGGTTGCCAGGGCTGCTGAAAATGCTGATGATGACGACAGTGAAGACTTTGATGCCCCGGGCCACCTTCAATTCGACAATATCACTCTTGTCACACTTTATTCCCATCCCCATCCCCACCTGCTTGGGCAATCTTATGGCATCCTAGCTTCCTGCACAAAACTTGGTGAAGCAAGTTTGCAGGTTGTGAAGATCTCAGCAATTCAAGCAGTCGTCACAATGGTTCCCCACCATCCTGTGATAAATGGAGTAGTGGAGGATAGATACTTCTTAGTCGAGAAGATGGGCATGGAGATTGTGCACTTTGGTTCAGAGGAGAATGATGACAAATAGGCTTACACTTGCAAACTTGCTTTACCTTACTAGAATTCATGTCACTCATTCAGGAGAAAGCTCTCATATTATCCATGGAATTAACTTGCATTGCAAATGATAGAAGTACATCAGAGTCCAATATGACAGCAAGTACGAAAGCAGTCCCAGGAGTCCTTAATGCTCTCAGAAAACAAATGATTCTAGCAAAGGCATCAGTTCTTCATGTTGTGTTCACCCATGTCAATCTTCTCCCCATCCGGACCACCACAACTGTCTTCCATATGCTTGACTGCTGCTGGGAATGCCATGAAGGCTTCATATGACACAATGTGTGACACTACTTCCAGGGAAGAGCATATGGGGAAAACAGAGGGGGGGCTGAAGGAACTAATTCCTAGGTCCATCCCAAGGGGTGCTGAGCAGGGAAAGGGGTGCGTGGTCGATGACCTGGATTTGGAAGTGCACCTTGATGGTACCTATATGCAGGGACACATTCTCTATGACCCCGAGCATGCTTTCCTTCGACTGGTTAGCAGCCTCGAGCGTCATACACATATCAGATCGAAGGGGAGCCCCCAATGCCTCCCACAGCTCGCATCGCAAGGCGACCACCTGACACCTGCTATCAAGGATGCATTCAACATGGAGTTTGTCCATCAGTACTCCATCTACTGCCCTCAAGGGAGCTGTCGCCAACCCTACACACTTCCCTTCCATGTCCTTCACCAGGTACTGCTCATAGGTCACCCATGTCGAAGATGCAGAGATTTCTGAGGCAGCCTCTAAGCTTCCTATAGCGATTTTCTTCATCATTGTGAGTTCCTTGACTTGTTTGCAAATCTCTGGACTAATGGCTAGGAGATCCTTGGCAGTGATTTCTATTTTGGCACCAAGGACCTGCTGAACGAGATGCTTGGTGGCGGCTACCTCATTGAACCCACTTTGGTAATGGAATTGCAGGGTGGGCTGGGCTGGTGCCCTCGACTTTCCTGGGTCTGCAGAGTTGGTCCTCTCTGGCACTTTCTCTGCCTGCGATCTCTCTACCATGTCCGAAGAACTCAAGCCAGGGCTCGCTGAAGGCCTAACTGGGGTGGGGGTGCTCATTGGAGCAGGGTTGCTGCATGGGCGATGACCTGGAATTTCCACACCATCGAAACATATGGTCTTCTTCTTCTTGATCGTGTTCTTTAATTCCTCGACTTGGGTGTAAGCCCTTGCTAAAGCTCTCTTATCTTCCTCGTCGGCTGTCTCCTCTAGATCCTCATCAACCAAGTACGATGATGGATGGATGTCGACCTGGAACTCTGATGTTCCCTCTGTTCTGAAGAACATGTTACTGACTAAATGCAGTGGGGTGTCCCTACCATGCAATGATGAAGCGCTGCTGGTAGTAGGCTGGACCAAGACTAGGTTAGCTGAGGCCATGATCGACTCTTGCATTGCGAGGAAGTTGTCAATTTTCTCCTTAAAGTTTCGACTGGCAGCTGTCCTAGGAATATCAGAGCTGTCATTCATAAAGACTCTACCCCCAATTAAGGTGCATTTTCCCTGCCATATATATTCCTGGCAGAGGGCACACTCTGCTGTATGATGGCCATCGGTGCTTCTGCAAAAGAAGCACCTGGGGTCGAATGAGTGGCAGAACTGGCCCTCCTGTGGCTGCCTCGATGACGATGAAGACTCTGCAGTCTGGATATACTTGTGTTTTAGGATAGTTGGTGGTGTGGAATTCTGGGGAGGGGGCTCTGGGAAGAGTGCTGAAGAATCTGGCTGTACAAAATTCTGTCTAGAGCTGCTAAGAAGGTACATGGCCTGTTTGTAGACCTCATTGAAGGGCCAGGGGTCGTCAACATCATGATCTAGGTCCCTAAGCTGCAGGCAAGTGATGAGGCCATTGCAGAATCTCAGAGGGAAGCCCTCGAGGAACTTTTCATTGATGAAGTCATCCACAAGCTTCTTCTTTTTGTTGATAAGAGCCATGATGTGGCGAAACTCCCAGATGTATTTGCTGAGATCCTCAAGGGTCGACATTGACCTTTGGACCTGATGGTGAAGAAGGGTCTCAAGGTCAGCTTTAGTGTACTGCTGGCCTTTAATGTCAGCACCTGGATAGAAACTGGTTACTTCTTCAGTGAAGGCCTCCCAATTGTCACCCATGGCAGAATCGAGAGACGACCACAGCTCTGATTCATTGCGATCAGCATAGCAGATGGCCCATTTAATTTTTGCTTTTTCCAAGGTAACACCTGTGTCTGTGCAGACCTGATCGACATCTTCGAAATAGGCACAGATGTCTTCTGTTTTTCTGGAAAATTTAGGAGCTTTGTTAGAGCCCCTAAGCAGCATTTCACGATGGTTGGGGGCATTAGACATGGTGACTGGTACTGATGATGAGGGTGGAGGCTGGTTTATAGGCAGGTTTCTGAATGGCTGTGATGCAGGGGTTTGAACAGGTGGTGGAATGTTGCTCTGGGGGGTGACAACCAATGATGATGGGAACAGAAGTTGTTTGGTGGCAAGAGTTGAATCTGTTGAGGAGGAAGAAGAAGATAAATCAGTGAGCGGTGATAAGTTTTGGCGATCTGGTGGTGGTGCGAAGGATTCATCAAGCTCGAAAGCTCCTGGAATATCCACTGAGGGTGGGGATGAAGGTTCTGAAAGGTGGGGGTGATCTGCAGGGAAAAACTCTGGGTCTAGGGAACTGAGTTCTGAAATGTCATGGGGATTAACCATGGGTACAAAAAGGTCTGATGAAGATATAGAGAGGCAGCGGAAGGGCTCTAAGAGCTCTTCAAGTTCTGTTCTTTGATGAGTGGACCATAGAGATCTCCTTTCCAGATCTGCAGACCCCTCATGGTGGGCTCCAAAACTTGTGTGACACTACTTCTGGGGAAGAGCATATGGGGAAAACAGAGGGGGGGGCTGAAGGAACTAATTCCTAGGTCCATCCCAAGGGGTGCTGAGCAGGGAAAGGGGTGCATGGCAAGTGAAAGAGATTTGGTGGGGAAAATTCCATAGGAATAGGTTGTTAATGTTAGAACAGGCTGTGGGCTTTTTAGGTGCAGGACTCTGTATGTGATTTTTCCTGATTTCAAAGAAACGGGTGGACTTGATGATGATGCTGGAGACATGGGGAAAACTCCAAGGGCTCAACACTAGTGACTCCCAGACTCTTCAATTACCCAGAAAATGACTCTAAAAGGTGGATGCCTTATTCTGACGCTTGGCTGGGATACTTATGGTGTACAGGAAGTGACTACAGGTATGGAAAATTTTTAGAAGGAGCGACAAATGGAAAAAGATGACACCTGTCAAATGTACAGTATGTACAACCCTGCATGTGCAAATAAGTAGGGACCATGTAGACGAATCATAGAAGGACAAGAAGGGAAACTGAAGCAGTACCAAAATCGACCAACCGGAATAAGTGAACTGTGGAAACACCTCTCTCGTGCGAGCAGCTTGGGACCTCAGAGGTGGGGCAGATCATGGGGGAAGCAGTGGCGGTGGCTGTGCAGTGGCTACAGTGGTGGCGACATGACAGGTGATGGGCACTCGCTGAACTGGACCCAGGCCTAGACTCTTAGCCTGAGTCTGTATGATTGGCTTCAGAACTCCGGGGAGAAGATGGTGAGGCGATCAGGGAGTCGGCGTGATGTGGAGCAGGTGACAAAATTCCTGTATGGGATTCTTTGAACACAAGGATGGGCAGGAAGGCACGAGGCAAGGCCAGAGAAACTCCTGGCTTGAGCAGGAATGGCTGTGAGTAGAGACATTGTACATGGAATGTTACTTGTATGCTCAGAGGATTACCATTCCCTGCAGTGATAGAACTATTTTGTGAGATCTCTCAGAATGTGTGAGGCTGACAAGGGGGCCAATTCGCATCATGGAAAGCCTTGCACTTCATAGGGATAGTGTCCTTTGGAACACCAGAAAGGTTGACTGGGATCGCATTAATGATGGTTAGGGGAGTCTTCTCATCATCAGAGGACTCGTCCATGTTGTCAGAGGACTCTGACTTGTCAGCACTTTCATTGAGCAGATTGGAACTGTTATAGCTGCTAATCTGAGATTAAGAAACTATGCTGCATATGACCTACCATGGTTTGGGGACAAAAACCCTCACTTCAATGTTGGTTGTCAGTTTTGCTGTATCTTGATCAAAAAGGTGAGTATATGCATGGTGTGCAACATACTATATTCACTCGGAGGGGCTGCGGGATCTCTGTCTTCATCATCCGAGTCCATGGTGACACTCTTCAATGGATTCTTCAGGTGTAAGATGAGTTTCTGTAGAACAGCAGTTAAGTGACGAATGAAATAGGATAGTGGTTAGTACATGTGGATTTGTGTCTTGAGGAGTAAAATTGATGATGTATGTGGGCCATCCTTGCAGAATATTGTCAACTTCAAGCACAATAACATTTTCTATGAGCTGCATGGTTGGGTTGTTGGTTTTGGTAGACATTATTATAGTGCATCTGAAGTAAAGCACAAGGAGGATTTGGACTTAGAGAAATCTCAGCGTGAAGTGACAAACAATGGCAAATACATCCCTCCTTCTCCCCACAATGATGACCTCCACCCCTATGTCATTGCCGATGCTTCCACCTGGACAAATTCACTCAGGATCTCTAGACGACCCATTGTAATACCCCTACAGACAATTTTTTTGCCTGCAATAATACTCAGATACCAGCTTTACCATCCAATTCTGCCATCTCAACATGGGGCAGTAATTCACAGATATCCCAAGGACCAGCATACCAGGCACAATCAGATCTATGCATTTAACTGATCTTATGACCTTTCTTACAGATGCAGGTGAATAATTCTTTGGTTCTGGCCTTCAGTCAAAGCATTTCAGAAATGTCATCCAATGTAAGCCATCTCTCTGTGATCCATCCACAGTAACCAAAGTCTTTGTAGCCCGAACTCTGCTACCTTAAAGAGAATATCAGCAAGCTTCAGTTGGAGAACATAGCACTCAAAGCAGAGTGGAATGCTGTTCAGTAAGTGGTCCATTTTTTGTAGATTACTGATGCTACTTGTATTACAGAAATGCATATAATACCTTGGTCATGCAACTATCTGTCATTGGGTCTGATTCATGCACATTGCCAGAGGACAGTACCATCAAGACAATGCTACGATCAGCCCCTATCGCTACTATGCCTCTGTTAAATGCAGACCCTCTCCCCCAGCTCAACCAGGCTGACTATCCTAAGACTTGTTCATGGACTGAAGAAGAATGGAAAAGGTGGTGTATGACTCCAGAAGGACAATGCTCTAACCTGCAGACATCGTTCCTCAAGGATGACACTGGGCAACCCCTTTCAAATGCAAGAGTTACTAGTATTCTGCAGGGGATGTGCAGTATCTGGCATGGATTCCACAAGTGTGGAGCCATTGATGCTGAAACAACCTGGGTGTTGATGCCCTTGACGGTCAAGAACACATTCCAGATTGAAATCACCCATGCCTTTCTGGAACTCAACTTATGTGCTGACTCATGGAAGAGCAATATGCTTGCTAAGAAGCACTACCCATCTTTCAAGCAAATGTGGTTCACCAACAGGTCAGATGAGAGGACCATGAACTCTACTAAGTGCAAGATGAAGACAGAGACAATGGTAGGTGATATGGTGTCACCCACACCCAAGCGTGCAAAACTTCACCTGGGATCTCGGTCCAACAATGGCAATGACAACATTGGTGATAACTTTGTGGTTGACACACCAGGCAACCAGACAAGTGCTTCTATTTCCACCACCACTTCCACCTCGACACCAGACTCTTCTCTACTTGGACCAGTCACACAATCCAGCCCAGTGCCAGTAGACTCACACTGCATGATGCCTGGCACTGATGCCCCCCCAGATGATTCAGTTCCCATGCCAGGTGAGAGTGTATGCACAAGATAATGAACGTACTAATTTTTTTAGGTGGGTCTACTGCATCAGACATGAGTGCGGTCAAGCAAGGTGACACTGGGTTCAAGATCTCTCCCAGTCTATTCAAAAACCCTCTGTAAGTGTACGTCTCCTCACATATACTTACTAAATGTCCTCATAGATCGTTGGTGCATCAGAAGGAGCCTCCCATGTATATGTGTCCACCTCAACAGCCATCAAGTGTGTCACTCCCTGTAGAGCAAGGGAGAAACCCTACTTCTGCATCTGGATCAAATGACCACATCAGGGGTGGACTGTCTCAAGGTGTGGTAGCAAATGTGGCTGCAACACAAGCATCTGTACAGGCAGTGCCTGGGTCCATGTCGCAAGCAAAGGGAGCCGAGAAGAAGACATGGTGGCCCCCGGCATACAAAAGTGCATGGTAAGTATGATAGCTAGAGGAATTTACAGTTAACTGTGCAAATGCTCTACTAGGACGCTCTGCATGCATTGTTATCAGAAGCAGATTGGTGGCTTGCTGGAAGAATTCAATTTATATTGGGATGCTTTGTCCGAGGAGGTGAAGGGGGTAAGTTGTGATTAGTATCTATTGACTATGTAGTAAGCTAATCCTGTGCATACAGAAATACAAGAGCGAGGCAAGGGAATTGGTGAGTAGTATGTTTTGCATTCTCTCAGTCTGACAATAATCTTGTAGATTGCCAGCAGTGTGTGGAGCAGCAGAATGATCACTGTTATCACCAAGTTTTCGAGTCTCCCCATGTATTAGCTGCACATCCTTTCATTCCACAGTCAATTAGTTGCCCACTTGTGGGCTTGTGTCTTTTGCTTGGCCAGCTGGTAGTCACTTTTGTTTTCCTAGTCACAGGCACTTGTGGTCTCTCTTCGTCTGCCCAGTCATGGGCTGATAGTCCCCTGTTCTGTTGTGGATTTGTGGTCGCTTTCATTTTCCTGGTTCCAGGTTTGTGGTCTCTCATTTGCCCAGTCATGGGCTCATGGTGTTTCATTTTCTTATTTACAAGTTGGTCGGAAACACGTTGGTGGTTTATGAGAGGAATTCAATTTGTATTGGGATGCCTTGTCTGAGGAGGCAAAGGCAGTAAGTAAAGATTACTATCAAGCAAGTACACGACCAGCTAAGCTATGCATACAGAAGTACAAGAACAAGGTCGAGGAACTGGTGAGTGCCAGTGCTACATTGTGCATCATGTACAGGCTTGCCATCTCACTGTCTGTCAGATTCCCTCATTTTGCATCGCAGTCTTTTGTTTGGCCTGTCATGTGTTCCACTTGGCCAACCGGTGGTTGCTTCATTTTCCCAGTCACATTGTTGCTTCATTCACCCAGTCATGGGCTCGTCATCTCTCATTCGCCCAGTCGCATGGTCGCTCGTTTGCCCAGCCGTGGGCTTGTGGTGTTTGGTTTTCCTGGTCGCACGGTTGCTTTGTTTGCTCATGGTGTTTCATTTGCCCAATCACAGGCTCATGGTCTCGTTTGCCCAGTTGCAGGCTCGCATGGAGAGTAGGGAGAGGGGGTAGTGGGATGGGGGGCCCAGGGGAGTGGAGGGGAGGCAGTGAGCACAAATGGACATGTATATCTGTACATATCAATGCATTGCTGCATTTTGCGATCACAACATGGCATAGCTTGGCATAGAATAGCATAGAAAATCAAAGAGGAACAGGAGAGAAGAGAATGACCTATGTAGATCTATGTAATACCTATGCAATAGACAGGCATAGTTACGACTACACCAGCATACCAAATATTCGTAAGGAGACACCCAATTTCTACGCGACGCGATTCCCATCTATGGCATACGAAGGGCTACGTGTACATTGCCATGGCTAGGTCCGATTCTCACTGGGGCGCACCAGCGAGACGTGTTGTAATGACTGTCATAGGTAAAATGGAATAGATAGAGATTATGCTTCCGAGATGTCTTACAACGGGGTCACCGGTGGATGTTGCCGGCGTAAGATATCTGAAAGAAGGATCGGATAGGCTGGGTACAAGCTGATACTATATGTACATATGTAAGCTCGACAATTGGATTTCAACTCCGACGTGCAGCTTGCATTTCTATCATACACTGCGGCTTCCTTCGTGTGTGATGCACACCTCTGAGAGTCAGTAAGTGTTTTGATACATGCACATTTTTGAACTAAATTGAATGCACAGAAAGCATACAGAAAACATCATATATGTACGGCATAGCAGCAATGTAGGTTCGGTATCGGGTCCATCAGTCAACGATCACATTCATCCTCTAAGCTCAAGTTGTTGTTAACAACATCGGCACGAACGTCATAACCTGGCGATGGGTTTTTCGCACATGTCAAAGGCACTGGACCAAGTAACTTACAGACTCGTGTATCACACAGCGCCACGCAGTGTGTACGTACACCTGTGCCATTGCATGAGGTACATGCCGAATGAAACAGAGAGTGGCAACTTACGTATTATTGCCCTGGTGATGAACAGGGGCCCCATTGCCGCAATGGCATTGAAAACCTGTTTTATAAAATACCTGGCCTCGGGGGCACAGGTAAGTAGCCCCGCAATTAGTGCACGTTATTGCAACAGGGAAATTTTGGGATAGGTCGGACGTGGAACTTCCTGGTTCCACCGTTTTTGGCCCTTTTGGGCCAGCCATGGAAGGCTGCGGGTGTGTTTTGTCGGACATTGTTCAATATGGGATGGTTTTACTGACAGTGTTGGGACTATGCAACATGTCGCCTTCTTATAAGTCCGTGGCGTATACTTGTCATGGGTTCCCTACACGAGTAACTCAGGAGTTTTTCCGGGCCTGTTGGATGGGGTTCGAGTGGCCAACGGCCTCGTGGCGCAGTAGATCTTATGGGATCGAGTGATAAGCAGCTTCTCTCGATCAAAAAAGCTACAAGGTGTGTCCGTTACCAAATTTCAGCGCGACCCTCTGCCTTTGACATGCATGAAATGTGATGTGTGAAGCTAAAACGATGAAACCTCACTTGAAAAGGGTGCTACCTGATATAGCATGCGGAAGTGGATGTGCACAAACCACATCGGTAGCAGAAGCGTCCATTTTACCCGTGTTTAGTTAAAGCGCACACTGTCCATGCTCACGAAACAAGACCCTCCGATTATTCTACTTACGCTAGAAGCTTTTCGTCAAGTTTTCAGTCAACTTAGCAGACGTAACAACGTATTGTTGGTGGATTCAAAGTTTTGCTGTGATTCAGTTACCAGAGCAATGAATGCAAGGTAAGACTGCTTTCACCATACAGAGTTGACCGCAGATCAGTTACGTCCATGCATGGATGTGTCGTCACGGAAGTATTCACAAGGCTTGGTGCATTCATGCATCGCGGCCTCCAGCCAGCCATATCACTAGTGACCTGTAGATTCAGTCTCCAGCTATCGACTACTATACCATTTGGCAGAAACCTTCTGAGCTCAAATAGGGAAGTTTTGTCTTTACCAGCGTGGGTAGGAAACATGCGATGAATCTAAGATGCACTATAGCGTCCTGAATGGAAATAAATTGAATACGAGAAGATATTCATAATAACTCCAGACAACGCGGGGTACGTACAGCCGTACTGCGGTGAATAAATCTGATCACCTTACAGCGACAGGAATCGAGGCATATGCATTGCGCTACCGCAATCAATGACTAAGTATGTATCCACATTAATGCTATTGAAACAAGCCAAGACGGAGATTACCAAGAGCGTTTCTGGGAAATTAAATTCCCCTTTCAAATCAGGATAAGTGCACCAATTACATAAGGGTGCACTTCAGATGTTCATTATGGCGCGTGCCAGACATCCTTACTCAAACTTAACTCTAAACAAGTCCTCACTATAGAAGCAAGCATCTAACAAGAAAACCAGATCTGACTGCAAGCTAAGGAATCGAAGGAAAACACTGCTGTGACCAGCCGTCGGAGTCGTAATACTGTCAGTCCTAGTCATCGAAGGCATCGCTTTCAGTTCGCTCTGTCAGTGGCTACTATGTATGACTCGGAAGACTCGACTGCACGTTTCCCCTATAGAACACGTACGTCTGGTACAAACCGAACAGTTACAGTAGGCCACGACAGATGCAGTGATATTGTACTCGGTACTGCCGTGTCCAACAGATATGTATGTAAGTGCCTGATGGATACATCGAAGCCAACATGAAACTAAAGAAGATCTTTGACGGCAATAGAAAATGATGCATCAACCTAACTTGATGACCCCGGCAATCCCCGGGTCGGTCCAAGAAGACACTTGGAGAAAGACACACAAGGTTCAGACATGGCATCCGAATCCCAGTCAGGAGTTGGCTACGGTATGTATGTTGGCAATGTGACTGGAATAATAAACAATGCTACAGGGTGGTTGTTAAGTACCCCTTATTGGAAAGGCAGATTTGGTGCGCCCAAAAGTCGGAAGAAGTCCAACGACCGCCATGAGGCTGAAATGCGCTGTCTGCACGGATGCAACTAACCCAAATAGGACCTGTACGAAAAAAGAAATACATGAGATTGCGGCATTCTTACAAATGGTTTACAGGGAGACACAGATCACAAGTCAAGTATATAATATCAAGCGTAGGTGGCTAGTGTTGCGGAACTGGTCTATTAGCCTTTTACGGCTAGTCCTTGACAGCTGCAGCCCAACCCCTGAACTTACTGGTTCATCATGTCTCCACTTTGCTTGGATCTTGACCAAGAACATGCCCCGTAGATCGATGAATTTTATTACCCCCTCCCGCGGGGTTCGTTAAAGGGGGCACAAACGTCTACGCGAACACTCCTATCTAGGCTTGCTTATTACCTCCGTAATGCTCCAATTTGAAAACTTGCTGAAGTTCACCACCTGCACGAATTAGGCCACAAGATACGCTATAACGACCACAATCAGTGCACGAGCCCGAGTAAAGCATTGCTGTGTAGGTATATGGTGTTCAATGAACATAGATGACAGCAGCACTCAACAAGTAGGATCGGGTTTACAAATCTCACCCTTGGAGAAGAGATCAAAAGGGTAGATTGATTGTACTTCCCAACACCGGAGATATCAACGCCAACGGCTGTGCTGAATCAACAGAAGTACTCACACTGGGTTGCATACGACAGAGCTGAGGACGTAGCATCGACGCGCAGTAGAATCAGGCATCAATCCTTGCCTAAACTTTACTTTAATTCACTTGACACAGCAATGGAAGCAGGGCAACTTGCAGATGGTCCTATAATTGTTGGGTGCGAGCTCCACGGGGATCAATGTTATAACCTCCGGGGGAGAATACGATATCTCGAAAAAAAAAAACCTTCAATCGGTGCAAAAAGTTCACCGTTCTGCAAGACTGTATTTGGTGTGTCTGATCGTAGCGCCAAGTGACCCATACTGGACGAATTCCACGTTGCGTAGTGATAGGGACCGGTGAAACGAGTTCCCGGTGCACGTACACTGGAAAGTCCTGTCCATCTATCACGGTGGAACACAAGTCACTCAACCATATATTATCGAAGCTCTTCCAACGTGTTGATTACGCTTCCGACGGTATAGTATCCACTAGCTTCGAATGTGCAGACTGTCAGAATTTTTAAAAAAATGAACCGGCCACCGGGCAATCGTACGATGCCTTGTTAAACATCGTGAGATGGATTATCAGCTGAAGGAGGCACTGGGATGACTTAAGAATAGAAACAGCTACCTCCCCTCACTCCTGCTGATGCGGTCAGCTCAGGAGCACCTTGAGGATTGCTATTACCAACTTCGTGTCACTGGCGATACATACCCCTTGACCTGATTATGGCCACTGTGCGTACGGATCACAACCACATCCACAACCAGGACCGTTTCAAACAATACACCCATACAAACGTCTCATAATTGTGCTTACCTACACGTGTTCTTTGTGGAGTGCAAGGTATACCAGACGGATGTTTTTCACTATCCATCCTGTGGACAGCCCGATGTTTGCTGCACAGGAGACCCACAACTAGTGCCAGACACGCATCTTCTGAGAGGCGATGTGAAACGAGTATTGAGTGAGGGCATGATGTGATGCTCTTCCGGAAACAGTTCAATTCTCAACATGCGATCGGAAATCGTCAAATCTGTAACGTGAAGTCAGTAAGGATGGAAGACCGACACACTCCAAGACCTTATTCGACACGACATCAATCCTGAGCGATCCTCGATATGCCCACCCTTTCCGCATTCTCTTGTGATGGCGCTCAGAAGGGGAGAGATCTAACTTTCAATACTGATCAGAAACAAGCGACTAAACGCGAAATAGAACTCGTGTTTACGTGATGGTGTTAGGGACATGCTAGATTCGCCAGTCTCGGTGGCAAAGTGTACAGTATGCACAGAGCGGTTTCCTCGAGGATGTACTGCACGGCGATTGGTAGGACACGAAAAAAAAAAAGCTGTGCAGCGTTCATCTCAAAATGTATTGATTCGTGGTGGCGTACTTACCGTAGTGCATGCACCGTCATTGTGCCACGACGGACGCAGTTTTTTTTTTCTACTGGGGGCGACACATTCGACCAGAGGAACTTAGGCCAGACAATTATCTTTTATGCTGAAAGGGTTGAACTCGCAGTGACGACAAAAGTCCGAGGAACCAATCTACATTTTCTAACGGGAAACGACTTATGAATTATGACGACCAACACACGGGTGGCGGGTAGGACTGGTGGTTCGGCAAAACGACAAAAACACGTGGACCAACGTGCGTGGAAGTTAATGGCGGAATGATGGACTGGAATAGGTGTCCGGTGCCACGAAGTCTACAGAACGCCTCTGTGAATTGATGAGGTTGGAGTAGAGGTAAAGTGAGTCCTTACCGGAGAAGAGAGGAAGGTCTCCATGGAGTTCCAGAAGGCGGGGTTGGACCGACCAAGCTGAACATGGCTTCGAAAACACGCTGTTATTGCCCACACCAGATGACGCACAGCATGACCACAGCAGCCACCAGTCTCGGCGGCCATGAAATGGAAGTAGGAGGAGAGTTCGAATAGGGTAAACATTACGACTGGTAATGAGGAGTCAAGGCATGAAGGGGCGGTGCAACTGGCCGGCGAACGAGCTTAGTGGTGATGGTCGGTCGGACAGGGCGGGACGCCGGCCCGTGCGATTTTTTGGCGCATGGACAAAATAACACAGCCACCCAACTTAGGGGCGGAGCGTGCGTGCACCACCTCTGCTTGGTGAACTCCCCGTCACTGTTTACTGACTTTACGACTCGCCTCCGAAAGCATTCGAAGGCTCTTGGTTATACATACCATACTAATGGTATTGGGTTATGACGCGAAAGGCTCGACTGTCTTCGATGGCTATTACAGGTGCTTATCGTGCAAAACTGATCGGTCGCAAATCATGCCCCATAGAGTGATATTACCCGCGGTACGTGCTTCAATTATCGTTTTCAATGGGATGTGGCAGGTGAATATACGACTAAGACCAAAAGTCAAAGGAAAATCGGTGAATAGCAAGCCAGCCCCGATAGCTCCCCGGTTGGTCTGTAGCAACACCCGAAGAGAAGGACACCACATTCGAATCCGAGCCAAGAGTTGACAGATTTCTATTGATCCTCAATTGTAACACCGTCAGTGAATGCTAAGCTCGTTTCTGTAAATTCTCGTAATTTTGTGGATTGAGTGCTTCCTTTTTAAGGAGGCGGCAGTCACGGTGTACATTACGCAAACTCCAAGCATTCCATAAGGCCTGTTGAATGCAGCACGTCAAGTCATCCTCCCTGACACAAACTTATAGAGCTGTGTTTTGGACCATACACAAGAAGTAATAACACTACTGGAACTCACGGAGAAACAAGCAAAGTGCTGCGCTACCTTCATGGTGCAGTGCTTTGGAATCACGAGTAGCTATAGCGACTCGTGATCATGGTTCTTGTGGTGATGCGGCCGTGAAACGCGGAACATAGACTGCGGGACCGACGGTGACCACTGGCGGAGCATTTCCGATTCACTCTCTAGCGCGAGATTTGTACAAACGCTTACGTGAACGTCCCTATTAAAGTTGATTGGTTGATTTGTTGCCTCCACGATCCTGCAGACAGGACCACATAACACGCGAAATATACGATACGACTTAGTGCACCAAGCCTTGCTGTACACGCAGGCCCATGTTACAACGTTCGGTGACAAGCTGACGGGATTACAAGCGAGGGTTCTCCTCGAGTCAGCCAGAATATCCACCCTTGAAGAAGAGACCAAAATATACGATGGCAATGTCGCAGGGCCAACGGAAGTACCTGCACTGCATTGCCAATCTGAAACATGCAACGCTAAACTTTACTTTGATCCACTCGACACTGCCAATAGAAGCAGGTGATATGAGTAGCGTGACCCTGTAACTGAGCGCGAACTCCACGGGGGTTCGGTAGCAACTGACGTTCCAACCTTGGGAGAGAATACGATCGCTCGAAAAATTTTTTCCTTTCATCGGCGTGAAAACTTCACCGTCCCGTACTTATTCGTTTGTGATCGTAAGGACTAAAAGAACAAGTTCCGTGCCACATAGCAATATTGACAGAGAAATCAGCGAAATGAGTATCTCGTTGACTGGGGCGCTAGAACACTTGGCCAACTGTCACGGTGGAGATGGCGTAACCCAACCCTATACCATCGAAGACTCTCCAAGTTACACTCTCAAGGGTATGATAACCGCACAACTTTGATTATGCAGCCGGGGTGGACAAAAAAGCAAAGAAACTACGTGAATTGGCCACCAGTTGATCATACGTTCGCAAGAGTTCGGTTGAGCATTATTTTATTGTGAGATACATACCTATCAACTGAAATGAGACGGAGAGTTAGATAGTTATTGTTTAACCTCTTGTTGGCAAGCTGTCACCTTCACTGTGATGATTGGCGAGTGCGATGTTATACAAAATTAGTGTCTCAAACAATACCCATTGACCTGGTCGTCTGAATGTGAGACGAAGAATAACGTAGAGTTACGTAGTCCTTGCCTAAGCTCTTGTCGACAAGCTGTCAGCTTCGTCGTGACGGTAGGCGAGTGCGATGCCATGCAGGATTAGTGTCACAAATAATGCCCATTGACTGGTCGTCTGCATGACCACGTTGCATACGATGCACCAAAAGATATGCACGCCTGGATGGTTGGACTGGATGACAAAACTTCATACATCATGCATAGAAGCTGATGTTCGTAGGGGAATGGACCAGAGTGAAGCTCCGGCGTCGCGAAATCTATAGCAGGCTCCTATCGAATTGATTGATGAGGTCAGAGTATAAACAAAGCGAGTCCGTTCGGAGAAGAGAGAAGCGTCACCACAGAGTTTTCCAGGAGGTGGAACTGTACCATGTTGCATGCTCTGGCTGATCATTCCCGACATATAGAAGCAGCTCAATGGAGAAGTCAGGCCGCATGAACGGCTGCGCCTCGGGGAAAGGCGGTGCAACCAATCAGCCTCCCTCAGACAACCAAAACACTGGCATCAGCCGCGTGGCACAATGAGAAGTTCCAAAAGAGGCTTCGATTTGCAAAAGGACGCCTCGGCGAAGTACTGAAATCGCAGCGACGTAAAATGCCTTGAGCTCCCGATCTTGTATTCGGGTTAACAATGCATTTTTTTCAAACAAGTGAATGTGTACGTACCTCATCGACGACCCATAAGCCTGCACTATCGTCTGACAGCGTCTGAGTCAGTGTTTGAAGCGTCCACCGCGAGCAGAGACGTGTGCAGAAGAAGGTGAGGCCGCCTACAGATGGCGTTGGTTTTCATCTACTAATTAGGAAGTAATTCACCATCATCAAAAAATCTTATCAGTGGCGGTGCGGTGGCGCGGGAACCGCCTTCCATTTTGGATATCATCTCGACTAAGCTGTGTCAGCCGTGGGAGTGTCCGCCGCGTGATCACCATCGACGTTGCCGCCGGCGCTTCGAAGGGGGATAACAACGCAAAGTAATAGAAACCTCGCAAAATGGCAAATTTTCCTAGATAGGGGTGGTACTACAATTGCCTCCTGTCTGTTTGACAGGATTAAGTGCAGAGTATGTCTTGTCCAGGTGAATCTATGCTACGAACATGTCGGTTGTTATGTGTGCGTGCAAATTGGATTAAGCTCGGAGTTCAATAACTGCCCGCATATACATATGATCAAACACCTCTTCGGCAAGCCCTGAAACTTTCGTTGGTAATGTGAGTAGCCTGGTACATGACCAGGTTCTATGAGCAGAGTAGCTCGACATGCCATATCAGACAACGATCTTTCCCATACAAAAGCAATCACAGGGACACAGCTAAAAACAACAAAGACAGAGAGGAGACTAGCTCGACAAGGCCAATAAATATTTGACAAACGTTCTTGCTTATACAACATCAATCACAGGGACACGCCTAAAGACAACGAAGACAGAGTCCATGCCAAAGCATTGGTATCAATTCATTTCCTGCGAAATTCCCTGTGGATCGTTGCTCCGTGCAAAGCACATCAGAATTTCGCCACCACCTTCCTTTAGAAAAGGCGGAGATAACATGATCTGTAAAATCATGGAAAAAATGTGAGAGTGAGAGAAAAGTTATGGGTAGACTCACATTGATCGGGGCGGGATTTAACTCTGGAGTTTGAGGTTCCAAAGGACTAGCAAGCGTGCTAGGTGAACTAGTATATCATCAATGAGCGCACAAGAGTGGAATAACGAGGGATAACACACGAGGTATCCGGGCCGTTGTAGTGGTCAAGCCCTTCGGGGTCAGCAGTACTGGACTCGTCAGACATTTGCGTGGATCCTTCAGGGTCAGGGGAATTCGTCTCGTCAAACATTTGCCCAGATCCTTCGGGGTCAGGAGGATTGGCCTCGTTGAACATTTGCACGGACCCTTCAAGATTAGGAGGATTGGTCTCGTCAGACATTGTCGAGTGGAATACTGCTTTCCGGAATGGATTGAGGACTTCGTCCCTACAACACCCAAGTTTTAAAGGGACTTTCAGGGTGCGTGCCAGTTTCTAACCATCCAACGTGGTTCATTGGATGCAGTGCCGATTTTGGTGGGTCCAAAGAGCAGATTCCTCCACCCCATCAAACGAACTTCCTCATTGAACCAAGAGGTCTATAGATCCGTATCTTGATCCACAAGACAATGATCCCTTCTGGGATTGCATGCACTCCGTCAGAACCGGCCAGGGATAAAAATATATGGGGAACACGTATGGCAATATAGCGATAAGGCGGACTGCGTTGTGGAGTGGGGAATGGTCTAGGGTGCATTCCTGATCATTATATTCGTACCAATCTGGTCTCGAAACATAATGCGTGTTAGCCATTAATCGACCTATTATTATTCTCCACCATTCGAACGTCACAACGCAAACATACCACGTTCATAGTGGACAGTTGCAACACGGGCAGCACATGCCGCCTCTAACGCTAGCCTTCCAACAGTTAAAGGCTGACCTCGTGTCAGGGCAAGAAGGGTTGTAACCTTGAACCTGTTGTGGGTTGTGGAGCTAGTGACATGTAATCAACGGAACTTGGCCACTTCGGAGGGAAGTCCTCGCCGAGTCGCTGGATAGCGCGCACATGCTATGCTCATGTCAGGGCTTCTAGAGTGAAAGTCAAATAACCTCGCATATACAAGAACTACCCAGCGTGACCTTCACAAGAGATCAGTGGAAAGAGAGCGCCTGAATAATCCTGCTGAAGTTTGCAGTCCGCGAGAATCAGGCTGTGTGAAAATACTTACAAACATATATTCCACCTAGCGCTCAGCTCATGTGGTGCACGCAACCGCACCCAGTCCTGACACGGACGTTCATCATTATCCCACGAATACAACGCAGATTGAAGGACGGTGACCTATTAGGTCGTCGGCCAGCCAGACAAACATGTAATACGAAAGAACCACAGCTTCCGCTGCAACATCAAGGCTCAATGGCTATGCAAGATAAGCGCTGATATCGACCTGCGTGCGAAGTGCTCAGATAACGACAGAACCAAAGTCGAGAAACGGCTATAGGCCACTCTCGTCTCTGTCCAAGCTTCGGTGGTCAACTACACGAACTAGTGTGAGTGGGACAGTATGACGTAGAGCAATTGATCGGAAGATCTGGACCGGAAGACAATATACAGTCCCTGTGTGAGAGAATTCATTCTTTGATCATGAAATCTTAGTGCGATCAGTTTGGGATTACAACTTCATCATCACGACAATTAGATTCTCAGAAGATATTACAACAACATTGTGATGCTGGCAAAGCAGTTGGCGGCGCGAAGAGTGCGACAATGAGGCACTCTGCGAAGGATTTTGCCCTATACCACGGCAATCTTGCCAATACGTGAACCACACGCACCACCTTCATCTGCGATAGGCTGTGAGAGACGCTTGGCAACTCACTTATGCCGTGACCGGGAACCCTGAGGCATGTGCATGACGATTGGATGGAAATGGGATTGATTCAGCTGACTACGCTACGAAACACTGGGGGCAAAAACCAATGTTTAGTAAATAAAACATTGAAAAAGTAGATACTATGTTTCAAAATACAAAGAGAACATGGTAAAAATATTTAATCTTCTTAAACATAGTATCTGTTTCTTTCATGTTCTTTTACTGTTTGTGGCTCAAATATTGGATAACGCCTCCAGTGAAAGGTAGACGTCTGGCTAGTCCAAATACTTACATAATGTCCCCCATTGCGAAGTTCTATGGAAAATGTGACTGCCTGAATAGCGTGTTGATTGTAGAGTATGCAACACAGATATCAGGGTGCCATTAGAAGGGTACAGTTAAACGAGCGCTAGGAAGACAGTAGTATTAAACTAGAAAATCTAGGTACAATGAAAACACTGCGAAGGAAATGAGTCTCAGATTATGACGGCTGCGTCTAAGCATTTATAATTGATGTGTATAACAAGTTTAATAAAATCAGACCTGCGTTTCCGGAAGGGATGTTGATGTCATGCAGCTAATAGTAAGGGCGCCAGAGCTTGCCTGACGTCAGAAACAATCAAGAAGAGCTGCGGGGAATCATGTAAGAGCACTCAATAAGTATACATGCGCTCTTGGCACCCCGGATACTAAGAAATAGCCGAATTGGTTCCTCTGCAGCAATGTCCAGCAACGTGGAGATGCGGTACGCAGTCCGTGCAGGCAGTGGTTCAATATCAATGTTCAATATATGGTAGGAAAACGTCAAACCTTTACATGAAGTTGGTTGAGTCTGAAAGGAGACAGTTGACCATCCCTGCAGTGGATAACAGTCACATGACACATCTCAACATACTCACTCAGAAGCAACGAATGATGCGACGTAATGGCAGAATTCAGCCAAGACGAAATAGGCCTACCCTGGTGACGACCAGAAGGGGGAGAGGAAGCCTCAACTTTGAGTGCCCATCAGAAGTGGGCAGATGAGCATGCGTAGCAGATAAGTTTAGAGCTTCGTAGCAAGATGACGTAATCTCGGTGCATCATGCAGACCGCATCGATGGCAAAAAGTGTGCAGTAGATTACAGTGCCGCATCCTTGAGGAGACGCTCCAAATGGTAGTTTAACGAAAGGCGCGCATGGATATTGACTCCGAGATGGCTTAGAACTGGCCAAATTCCGCCTGGTGGGGAAAGAGACAGGGCCAGCTTAGTAATGAACAACGTCACGTGGGGTGTTCCCGCTGCTGTCGCGGCCTCGACTCACAGGTCTGCGGTCACACGCACCGCCATCTGCTCATTTTCCGGAATAAACGGACTTACCAGAGGTCACGACTTGCTGCACCATTCCAGTGTCTCCGTATATTGGAGCTTTCTGCCTCTCCCCAAAATTGCCATATGCTTGACCCGAGGAGACTGGCTAAGTACGTATTATGCAAATTGTCGTTGTGATGTGTACTTATCAATGCACGTCGAGGCGTTCTTGACGACCGTTGCCAGGGTCCATAAAATGGCCCTGCAGCAGGTAGGTCATGTTATCGCGATCACCAAAGGCAAAAGTGATTCCAACTTATTTACCGGGATTATCGGGTTCTGCAGGTGCACGTATTCTAGAGTGCCAGCCCGTTTCATGATACTCAGGACATACGTCACAATGCCCAGAACCCAAGTATCTACTACTGTTGCGAGCCTACCAGCTCAGACAAGACAATCGAATTCATGATAGGCAAAAACACGTGCACGAGAGGATGCAACTGGGGGGTATGCAACCAGCAAGTAGCCTTACACCGCTACGAATTTCGACTGTTAGTTTTCTTGTGGGCCACTGGCTAAGGCATTGGCTATGGGCTTGTCAGACTTCTGAACAGAAGGCAACGAACTGCCCGCAGTGAAAGCCACTAGCCTGAAGAAATCAAGGGCGATAGCACAATCTTGCCCGCATGGCACGGCATCGAAACCACATTCCAAGCTTGCGATTGTCCGGCGTAGCCTGCGCTGTGGCACGCGTTGTTGCTTGGAATACGCGCTAGCTACAAACGTTGATGTATTGGTGTCACGCTTGCAATGCATGTTCAGAGATCGTCGCATTTCTCTTTTGGAACATGTCTGATGGCTGACCAAGCCCATGCGATGAGCTATTCATGTGGGTGCAAGGATCACAAGTCCTATTTGGCACCTGTGTTTGCTCACGAGACGCGTGTTGATACGTTCTTAGGGCAACATGATAGAAAAGAAAAGCAAACGTAGCGATGATCTACACCATACAAACATAACAAAGAACGGCACACAAGGTAACGGCAGCGAAGCTGGGAGGTCAATGCGCTGCATGAACTGTCGTCCTGCGTATTACGGAAAGGGTCCCAGGCATCTCGTTTGGGTTCAATACTAAGCCCTGAAAGGGGGCAGCCTGCTAAAATTTATACATGTATCAACTGCTCTCTCTCTCTCTCCACAGAAAACTCACATCTTCGGGCGGAGGCTGGTTGACATGTGACAGGGCGCCATTGAGGCTAGACGGGCTGCTACATCATCCAATGAGTGCGTGACAAGCGCAAAAAAAGAGGGAAAACCTACTTGCCAGTGGTATCATGGTGTATCGACCGGTCGACTGGATGAGAGGGAGTCGACGGATTGTTAGCGGCCTGCGATACTTTGGTGTCGCTGCGGTTTGGGGTGGACGCGCTGCTGTATCATTGAGTGAGCAAACGACGAGCAGAACAAAGAGGGTAGCCTACCAGCCATCACTGCGAGAGTGCGTTGGCTGGCTGGAAGGAGTCTGGTTGTTATTGGTAGGTAGTACGTTATGGTTAGCCATTGTTGGTTGTTGTGTTTAATCGTTTCAAGCCCATTGGTTTTTAAAGGGGTCGCAGGCAGCGCTGCGTGTCCGTCGAATGCAGTGCAACACCAGTGGGTTGAGGAGCAGCCCGTTCTGCCACTTCGTCCAGGCGAATCAAAATTTCCGTGAGGAAACATATTACAGATCTGGTTCACAGTGTGACGTTTTCATCCTTGTCATTTGAAATGCAATGGAAAGAACTCAACCCAACGAAACCTCACCAAAGCCCACACGTCGTGTTACTTGTGCAATCCTCACTGTGTTCCTAGCTCAAGTACCAGAACAGGAATGATGACCGTTGATCGACTCACATGGGACGTAGTAGATTAATGCATGAAATTCATCAAGAAGGGACCAGAACGCTGGCTGGAATAATTCCCTATCAAAGCGGAGTCGTGTTGGAACCCACGTCAGAGCTAACAGCACTAGGTTGCAAGTCACGATGCAGAGGTGGTCGGCGTACCCTCGAATTCCAGTGTTTCCATTCACCAGCCTTGAGTGGACACAGAGGGGGCGTACTGCACGAGGAAGCCACACGAAACTAACCATGTATCATGGCGGAATAATATCAGGCCCCCCCTCCCCATCTTCGATCACAACGGCTATGCACATACCCCGAGTCATAAGCACGGTAGCCGGTAACTCCTGAATACCGTTATCATTATATTCGGATAACGAGGACCGTGCGTGAAGTCGTGCTAAAACATGTCAGCTACGACTACGATCCTGACGGCATATTACTCACCAACTTCAAAAGCATTGCAATTTGAATGATTTGAACGAAAAATGAACTCGGTGGAATGATGCATGATTTTAAAAAATGACTATTATGTAATGAGGCATAGGATTGCGGAGTCAATTGGCTGGTCGATCAGGATCTCGGTGTACAGTGTGGCTAAGCCTCTGCAACGCGAGCCACCCGGTACTTCGACGTCACCAGCCCTTGGACCAGCTGGGGCTAGTCAAGAACCGAGAATAAACTTTTTTTGCCGTGAAGGGCAACAGCGGTATCTTGCACTAAACTCGAACATCACATCGGTCACACTTATCACCAGTGTTGTCAGATGGACCGAAATCATCAAAGGAATAGACCCTATGGACCAAATTGCGTCTTGGGGGAACAAGCTCGCGAGGACGAGGGACGTGGATCCAGGGGTGTTACGACGTCTTCATCAACCATCGGCTGTGCCCAACGTCTGGATCCATGTAACATGGATTGGCGTGACGAACTGTCCATTACGGTTGCGTCGACGTACGCACACACCTGCGAGTCGTCGAGATCATGGACTGATTGTATCAGTGCCAAAGTAACTGCCACCGCTCGTACCGGCTCCTGAGAGGATAACCTAGCCAAGCCAACACTAGGCGGTCGGTGTCTGACAGAAAAGCAGACGCCTGACTGGAATCAGGAAACCAATGTCCACATATGCAATGCGGCGACGATAGTATTAGCCGTGTTGATAGGAATGATAGGCCCGATATGCCATGAGGGGCCGACCCACACACGAAGACAGAAACTGTCAAGTCCGTGGAATGCTGCCGCGTCGAGACATGTCGACCGCATGTGTGCTCATGACCCTCGATCTTTGGAACATCCGGACACCGGCCACTCCGAAGAACAAAAAAGTCGCCAGCGCTGTGTGAGGATGTAATATCATTCTCATCCTGAAGGCAGCTGGGTATGCAGGAAGTTGTTGGAAATAGGCAGACGTCATCCACCGACGCCCCGTATACGAAAACGATGAACCGGAACATCGGTCCTAATTACGCCTATCATCTTGGGTCATCGTCTTGATAAGGGGAAATGATTGGACACTTGGCGCTTAACAAAACCAGGCGAGCACTTGACTGATGTTTATGGCGTCACGTACTAGATGTGGAAGGCAAAGGCCCATTCCTGTACTTTGCTCCGCGCGATTGGTGAGGCAAGCTGGATCCCTCATCTCCTCGGAGATGAGTGTCGAGTGGTAATTGATAAGACGCGAAAGAAGTGCGACGGTATGCATCTTCAAAATGAATTGGCTGGCCCGCAGACTGCATCCTTGTTGGTAACATAGGGAGAGCAAGTGCGGAGTCAGATGATTCTTCGCTGCACTGAGAACGTCAAGTCAGCAATGATGGCCAACTCCGCCCGATCGGCCTACATACCTTTTTACCCTCCGTTACGATCCAATCTCCACGGCCAAAACAATCAAACAGCGTATGTGATCTTGGCCAACGAGCGCTTGAAATACAAGGTTTTCCTCTTTCTCTTTTTGAAAAAAAAGTGGTTTGCTGTCTTGTGACAAGTTCGAGTGAAAGCGATGTGGGTCTTCGTCATTCCGAAAATGAAAACTGCCAGCATGTGTTCCGTCAGCCAACGATACACAGCCCAAACTATGGTCCACAACACCTTGAGGCCTCATGACGGAAGAAAGACGGTTGTTCCACCAAGCTGCCCACCCCCAGACGAGAAATTCAAAATCAATGTACACCGGATACCCTGAGATATGTAAAGATGATCGAGGGACTGGTCCTACTTACCACACGAACATGACCGTCATGAGCGGTGTCCTCTATGCTGGTGTAGAACATGAGGACATTTCTGCAGCTGGCGAGTTCGGTGTGCGCAACACACGCTGAAACCAGCAGGACTGGGGCCTCGCTGGTAATTGATGGACGGCTGGCTTTGATTGGCTCATCATGGAGTATGTACGTTACTAACACGATATTACGTAAAGCAAACATGACATGCGCAATTCGCTAGGGCTGGCTTTGGAGGACTATCACACCAATTTTATGCCAGAATCCAATGCACGGATGGTGGGAGTAAGGCTAATGGATTGAACCTACATACTGTCAAGAGACTGGCTGAGCGTTTGTGAAATGTAACAGACTGAGATAGGGGCCAGACATGATGTTATCTAGTAGATTATCGGTGACGAACGCTCACTCTCTCGCCAATGGAGGCGGAGGGAAACGTGATAGCTGATCGTTCACGTTCGGTACCAAGATCATATAGATCATATATGAAGCCGTTATCAAGTCGTTACCAAGCATGATCTGCGTGAACGATAAAGGAGGTTTAGCGACACCGTTCGGAAGCTAAGCACAGGGGATTCGTGGCCTCGTCAAGAGTTGTGCCAGTTACTACTGGATGTCAAATGGGAACTAGAAGAAGATTTGTAAAGTGAGGCTTGGTTGTCTAATCTCACTTTACATGAGAGATAAACAAAAAGTTAGTCGTAGACTAGTGAGACGAATTTATTTGTTTGGTATCCTCAGTGACAGATTTTACCTTTCTGAAGAAGGCATTCATCATATGGAACGAAAAGGTGATGTCACGAGAACCAAAACACAAAATGCATCCGAGACTCGTAAATCAATTCCTTGGTCTTACGTACGTACCTGCGCGCTGCAGCAGCACTGCTAGGGGGGTGCAGACTGGTGCTCGACAGACCGCGCGAGTCGGACCCATTAAAACATAACTGAAGGCTAATCTCTCCGTCGACCCTGACTGTTTGAACACACACCTCGTGGTAAGGTCGATTGAAGAAGACTACCATGTTAATCACGTTCATGGTCGTGGACGACCTTATATAAAGACGGAGCTGACGATCCTGATCGCAGAGAACAACTACTGTATGGGGAACCGACGTCAATCAATTACCGCAGACATGTGGGCGGCGTGTGAGAGAGTGATCCGTACTCACGTGCATCGTAGAGTGGCCATACAAAGCTTGGAGGAAAACTGTCGTCCCCTAAAGCTGGGTAGTTACCCACCCAAAGGCTAGCAGACATGGCTTGTCACATGGTTGAACTTGATAGCTGAACTTGGTGCTCGTCGAGACGGCCAACACTGTTCTGAATAAGGTGCATCGACATACATAGCAACGAGGGGGAAGCCCGATTTTGGGTACAGACCCTCGTAGAACGGCAGTACAGGATTGCGAATGGCGTATCCACGGGAGGGAATTGTCTTGAATTGTGGAAAACGCACGCTCGAGCGCGTCGAAGACCGAGGATGGAAGAAGACATGCAGCGCTGCCAACGGAGCCAATTCTGAGGCATTTATCCCAGCCATTTTGGCCAACCGAGGTCAATAGCCGTTGGAAATGTCTAAATGTGTATTTTCCGATTTCCCGTGGTGTTGGTTAGATGTTATAGATAGCGAGGCGATGCAAATGGTAGCCTGAAAGTATGGAAGAGAGACTTACCTTGGCGTTGATGGATAAGGAAATGATGGATGGAGAAGTGCCACGAAGATGGGTGGAAACATAGCGATTGGTGCCGTGCGCAGACATACATCTTGAATGGTTTACGGGGTGCAAGTACGACGCATACCCAGTGGAAATCATATACTCCAAGTATCTCGCGCGTTTGCATCAATCCTCGTTGTCTCAGAGAGAGCACAACCGTGCTCGATCGCAGACCTGAGCTTCGCTATCTGTAAGCAAACGTCATGACTAGGCGAAAAGCAGCGAAGGTCAAAACGGCGTTGCGACCCGACTCACCAAAACACGTGTGGAGAATCTCATCCGGTCGTTTTTGCGGTGCATATTGCTCCGTCCACTGGCCAATCGAAAAATGCCGAAGAATCGTGAGTTGTGAGCACCTGTAGGAAATGAAGTAGGGATTCCTGTATTAGCCGTAAACATATGCCGCCCCCTACGCGCCATCGAAGGCGGGAAGACATTCTCGCCATTGGACATTGCATGGACGTTTTAGAGTGCAGACTCAGCTAGCCTCGAAACGTATGCTATACGCCTACGCCTTCGGCCCGGCAGATTTTCCGCAGTATCAGACAAGAAACGGTCGTCGGGTAGGAGACGGAACTTGCGAAACAGCCCTGGCGTTGCGCCTTCAGTTGGTAAGGATTAGCCTCGAGTCCTTTAATGAGAAAATATGTACGAGAGAAAATTATACCGCAATGTGGCGATATCCCGCACTCCACACGCCATCAACAAGGACGATGCTTTGGCTACTGGGTTCTAGAACTCAGATGGAAGGCGATGTGGTGCGCTCACTCCATGGAGACAATTCAGTTGCTGCCAGTATTACTGATCCGACGTTTTTGCGCTCCAGTGTTTTTGTTCGAGGCCAGTTTCAGATATTACGTAATGACCTATGCTTATTATATAATCGGCCGATATCATCCGTCCCGTTAGTTGCCCGTCTCTCCGCTCCTCACCTTACAGGTAGCATGACTGCTGAGCTGCACACAGTCGTTGTCCTGGGCGCGTCCTATGGAGGTCAGTCGACTGGAGTGTACTTCGTTACAAGGTCTGACCCAGTCAACAGGATTCAGGGCTGCACAGCTTCTCGCAACAAATCTGCCAGAAGGGTGGAGAGTTGTAGTTGTAGAACGGAACTCGTGCGTCTTTCTTCTTCTTCTAGCTGTCCGACCATGCTAACCAGACGTACAGACACCTAAACAGTGCGTTTTTAGGCCGCCTACCTGGATATGCGGAGCTGATGCCCAACTAGACGTATACAACTTTTCGCGGTATGCTGTTCTGCCCGGTCACGAACACAAAGCGTGTGCGTTCTCCCAAGTTTTTTTGGTCATGTCGTACGACTGAACCCTGTGTCGCAGTCATACCATACGACTACGCATTCGGTAATCCGGCTACCACTGACACCCCTCATATACGAATACATGGCACGGTCATATCTCTTCACCCTCATCATATCACTTACATCCCTCACACGTCCTCCTCGTCTTCCGAGCCCACACCCGAACCACAGACACTCCATTTCGACTACCTCATTTACGCTCTCGGGTCTCACCTCCCCGCGCCTATCGATGTCTGGGAGTACACCCACGATCGAGGTCAGCACCTCGACAAAACTCGATGCCTTGATAAGACAACATACACGGGTACGAAGAGTCAAGGCATAGCTTGGCTACGAGAACGTCAAGCACGTATAGAATCTGCACAGAGCGTGTTAATCGTTGGTGGGGGGGCATTGGGTATACGTGAGTATCTTATCTCTTCTTTTCTCAACCCTCCTGTCCTGTTGTCTTTACTTCCCATACCCCCTTCTTAAATATGTCAACCACGCCACCCTCGCTCACCGATGACCTAATCCGTCCATAAACAAACAGAATTCGCCTCTGACATCGCTGCCGTCTATCCGCACAAAAGAGTCACTCTTCTCCATTCGAGAATGCAGCTTCTCCCGCGCTTTGAGCCGACGCTCGGGGATGAAGGTGCGCAACGCTATTTCCTCCCTGGGGACATGAGTTCATTTCACGTTGTCGTTCAACCAACTTTTGATGGGCATGTACCTATATTGGACTTCATACTTGCCTATCCGGTGCCATGATGTGTCGTTGCAATTGCCTTTTATACGCCGATCCCGCCCAAAACGATGAATGAACAGTCCTAACTGCCCTACAAGATCTCGGCGTTCAAGTGATCCTCGGGCAACGTCTCGATATGGACTCCTTGCGCCCCCATCAGTGTGACGGATCGGACGAAAATAGGACTGGAACGGCGTTCCATGTCCGAACGCTGTCGGGGACAGAAATCGATGCGGAGGTTGTGGTGCGTGACCCTTTTCCACTTCGCACGGCGAGCGTCAACAACAAAAACACAGCTTCTGTGTACAGGTCAGACCCCCAACACGGCGCTCATGCGGGACATGGATTCGCGCGCAGTTGGGAAGCAAGGGTTAGTACGCGTGACGAGGGAGATGCAGGTATTGGTCGAGGATGAAGATAGTGGGAAGCAGCGAGAGGAGGATGTTAAACGAATGGTAGAGGAAATCCCAAAAATGATCGCAAGCGAACCTGTCAGTCGGGTTTCTAGCCCTATGCCTCCTTCCATTCCATCTTCCGCCATTGCGAAGGTGTTAACGAAGACCGAACAACCAGTTCCGAGGAGAGCAGGAGTAATGTCACTAACAAAATCGGTTCCTTCACAAGATGCCAGCCCCCGAACGTCGTCTTCGCGAACGAAGGCGACGATCTACCCACACATCTTCGCAGTGGGTGACGCTGCTGACGCGTTTGGAGCGCTGCATGCCGGACATACGGCCTATCACCAGGCGGGTGTGGCAGCTAGAAACGTGGTAAAGCTCGCGAAACGCGAGGCTCGTCGCTGTGGTTCTCTATCATGTAGTGAAGGAGATGGCGAAGGGAACGGAGAAGAGTCGCTTGAAGAGTATACCCCAGGATTACCGATGATTAAAATATCCCTTGGATTGGTGCGTCACTTTGCATTCTCGGTCCATTTTTCCTTTCCATCATACTGAAATATGCGAACAGACTCGATCAGCGTACGAAATCGCTGGGGTAGTAGGCACAAAGGATGATGGCGTGCCAGATTTGAATGCGGCAGCTATGTGGGGTGCCTGCGGGCTGAAGGGGGTAGATGAGGAGGGAATGTGGCGGTAGGGTCATTCGTTCACTTCTTTGTTCGTCAGATTTTAGTTTCCGACGTTGGTGTGTCGAGTTTATTATTTTATATGCCGTAGACTAGCCTTAGACCACACGTACACACGTTTAGTGTGAATGCCACTTAATTAGTGCCTTGTGCACCCCATTGCGAGTGATGAGTTGGCGGTTTGAGCCTTTACGGTCGGGTGGATCCCCCACCGGTTCCAACCTTAGGTTGTGCAAGGCGTCGTGTTCCACAGATTTTCAGTAATTTAAGGTCAAGACGGACGTATACATACATAAACTATAGCACATCTCCATTCCATCTCGTGTCGTGTCGCCTGTTTATCTTGAGATTATATGAACCATCTGTTATGCCATGCTTGATTCGAGCACCTCCGAATACTCTCATCACAGGCTGGCCGTTTAGTACCTATACCTCGTCGAGTAATCTGCGAAACCACACGTAGTCAGCCATGAATGAAATGCACGAAAGAACAATAATTATTCAAGAAGGTGAAACCACAGAACGAACGAACGAGTGGAAGGAAAAGGACGTAGAAAGACGTACCTTTGGGTGAGACGACGAGACCTCTGCCTTTAGAGGCACCGCGGTAGACGGTTTCGATGATGTCGATCAGCTGTGAAGAAAGAAAGTATAGGTAAAGTCTTCATCGAGTCGTGGAAAGGTACGGTACAGACCTCTTGCTTGTTGTCCATGGCCCAGTTTCTGCGCGAACATCAATGGGATGTCGGTGAGCATATGCAATGGCATCCTCCCATTAAGAGAAAGGGAACGTACATCTTGTTATTGTTACCCGTACCCAGATCGATCATGATGTGTTTGTTCCTGGCTCGTGTCATTGGCGAACACTCAAGCTCAACCCTGGGGACAGATCGTACCGATAGAAAAACATGACCGTGCAGGGATCGTACAATTCATACATCTAAGACGCAGGAAGAACGATACATAGGAAGGAAAGACACAGAGTGAGACAAAGCGCACCTTGTTGAAATCCGGGACAGAAGTGATATCCACCAGATAAATGACCGCAAAGTTCTGCACTTTTTCCGCGATGGCGTACAGCGTCTCGTCCATCGTCATACATTGGGAATCCCAATCGTGACCGAAGCGAATGACGACGACGCGGTCTTCTTCGGATTTGATGGCCTCGTCGACGTGCCAGCCGGACGGGAGGTGTGGCAAGAAGTAAGACATCGCGGTTTAGCTGCAACCAGGCGTTCGAGGGTGTCTTCTTGGACTGGCTTTCATTATGTAATCATCACTAACTCTCCATACATACAAACCCCTCGTTGTACCAGAACGTTAGACTACATGAACACGGTGACTGTACGTATATTTCGGGACTGGGATGGGCGACCTGTGAATATTGACGACTCGAACTTAGTTGATTGACTACGGAAATGTAATTATTGTAAGTAGTACACTCATCTAACATACAACCTTTCGCAATCTTGTTCAATCGGAGGCATTGTCCAAGGTCTCTACCACCTGCTCTTCATTACTATCTGGCCACTCGTTGGTCAACCTCAGAAATGGGTTGGAATGGAATGGATTAATTCAGCTGACTACGCTACAAAAGGTAGCTAGAGCATAAGTTGTTACATAAGCCCTTCTCTGGACTTACAGCATTTATATCCCATGGTGGTTGGGTTTTGGGTGATGACTGATCAACACCCCGGAAGTTTCTAGATCCCCCTGTATGCAGTTGTCACTTGTCTTGACAGCTGAAAGTACTTACACCAACTCGGGAAATCCGAATCTGCATGCATTATAAGGAAGTACCCTCATGATGCATATATATTTGGATTGGGTTTTGCGTGGTATGTGTTACAAGGGGGTCGACTATGGCACCTACCAGCGAGCGTAGGCGAACACACGAGACCAACTACGTGCGCTTATAATTACACCCTTGACCTAGAGTGCCTGACAAGTCCAGTGGTAGGCACGCACGTCGAAGTTGTGTTCCTGCGTCAATCCCACTCAGCGGTCGTGCCTTGGAATCATGCTTTGATGGTAGGTGCGTCCCGGCTGAGTAACGATGCGATGCATATCCCAACGACGTCGTGTGAGCATACCAGAGTCCCCCATACAGATCGAGGCCAATTGTCAGCTATACCGGGCGCATAGGGTAAACACATGTCAATCATTTAGGCCCATCACGTTCTGCCCTACGGAAGTCCACGACGTCTTGATGATACACACATGATAGTTCTGCATGCCAATTGAATTGAGTCTCCATGGAACCCCGACGAAGGTTTGACATGCTGGCAGGGATACTTGATAGGATTGCATCCGTGTACCGACCGACATAGAAACCAACTGAGACTCGTGCGGCTCTTACGTGTTGTCGTTTTGCGCTGCGCATTTTGCAGGTGCCTCAGACGTGTGCTGTCCTCCTGACGAGAGTTGGAGAGGTGCTTGGGAAACAGCAGGGCTGAGAAGATGACTTGGCAAGACAGGTTGAGGATAGCCATCTCGAGGTCCAAGACGTGAATGGTGGACGTAGCAGTTTCGCTGGCACAACTCCGACAGGACGTCATCATATTCGGACGTCATTCCCCGTGTACAACATGGAGGCAATACTGCTAAATCGTATCCACGCTATCGTCATACAATGGCCGGAAGCGTAGTGCGTGTAACATACCCACCGAAGGATACTATGGAATGAGGTTGTCCTTGAATCTACTACGTTCCCTGGCGTGGGAGACATCCAGAGTTGAGCTCACGGCGTTTGGCACAAGTCATTCTAGCCTTGGACACGACCCTACGTATCCATCGGCGTGGACGTCAAACTCCACACCTTATCTTGTTCTGCGGACCTGGGCATATATCATTGTTACATACCTCTTCCAAATCCACTATCGGGACCGGGCACGTGGTGGTATGCCGTGCGATGGGATCAGCAGGGTGGGCATGAGACTTCGCGAATATTTTAAGTAATACGCCAACGAACGCCACATTTGAGGGGCGTGTACGCACATGGGTACTCCCCGACTGAATATAGATCACGACTCTGTTGGGGCGGTACCAGCCCGCGAGTTCGCGGGAGTTATTGATGGACGAATTGGACAGTTAGGCGAACCCAAATTGCGTAGAATAAGTTATCATGTTGGTGACGTACTTACTGCAATTGCCCAAAGTTGGGCAAGTGGCCGAGCCCCAAGCGATTCTGATTCTGATGTTGTGTTGTCAAAGCATACCCTAGCGGGGGCGATACCTGGTGTTTAGACTCCAAGCTCTGGAATTCTCCCAAAACGCAATTATTGTCGTCGGCTCTGCTGTAATACAAACGAGTAGAAATCATCCGGAAATACGAGGAGCATCCACAGACTGAATCATGCAATAGGCGCGTGCTACCAATGGAATCCATATCTAGGTGAGCGAACAATGAACCCAGGCGATCCGAACACTCTGCTTCAAAGGGACCTTACGCGTGGGGTACAGAATCCATTACTCTCAGACAGTTCTGGTGTCCTTTAATCATGATGCTGATCCTCTGAGACCCACAGGGAGGGAAGGAAACGGTCGCCGAGCTGCCGAATCAGCACACGTGATAGCGTTGAGTGGGGCGGAAGTCGTGACGTAGGCTGTCATTGTTGGTGTTAAGGCTCACAAGTACTTTCGCCGTCCCGACCAATAGATGTCACGTAGCCTGTGGTCTATAATTACCTTGCCGGAACCTAGTTTGCCTGCTAAATCTCATACGATCTTTAAAATATGCAATCGTGTGCTGTAACAACTCCGATGGAGTCCCAAAACGTGTCCACGTGATAGCGTGTCTTCCCTGGCGCACTCCTGACGACTCGGCAGCGCCATCTGTAATGGTCACACGACACAAGCACTGGTGTTCATAGACCTACACACAATGTGTGTAGATACAGAGTGATTATATCAGTACCAGGCGTGAAACGACAGCCGCATTAGCACCACTAATACCCCTTGTAAAGGCTACTTGTACACGGTAAGTCAACTCTCCAGGCGTTACGAATATACTCTAAATCAGGACTTAGCGTGTTACGTCGGGGATTGACACCTACGTGGCACCCACACTCTAAGGTTACCCGTTAGCGAATCCGAAACTTCGATTGGCAACATGGCGCGACCCTGGTGAGGTTATCGTGGACCATATGGACACTCGCAAACACCCGGAGGATTGGTACTTGTGGCCCGGTATGGTTTAGGTTGTAAAAACTGCCTTGTCCACGGGCTGCTCGGGGTTGTCAGGCATTGCTTTAAAACATATACTTTAAAGAGGTTCGCCCGTAAGCAGAGAACCCTTGATGGTGTCTTCGCCCATTCGTGACAGGTGGGAGTCTATCACGACGCGATGCTTGGGAATGGGGTAAGCTGGGATTGTACATGTCAGAATTCCCGAGATACAATTACGTAAGCATGCTGTGCTCTCAGGAGATTCGTCAATCTGTTTTTGTAGGGGCAGCCCATCAAGTTGGAGGTGTATGTACATAACTTACACATTGCAAGCGTGTGACGTGAAATCGGATGGCAGTGGATGGGTGACGGGATGATCAAAAAGCAGCGATATGTCATTGAAAACCTGCTAGATGCCTAGGCTTTTGTGGCAGGTCGCATCCTGGCCGTGGCGGCACAGCGCATATGTAGCCTTCAGCAGCCTGTTTCGGAGCCCGCCTTGAACGCTGGCCGAATTTGGATGCCATTGTGGTGCTAGTGAGCGGGCATAATGCATAACCAGATCGGACGAGAGAGTTTAGACTCCGCTTGTACCGTTTTCATTATAGCCCGCGATCAAAGTTCATTCGGAGCGGATTCGGAGTATGACAAGGCGCGTCGTATCACGCGCGCTCGCCACACCCATTTAGTCCCCCCGAACTTTCCTTCGAACGTCAAAGTGTATAAACAGCCACTCAGGGGCCTGAGGCGTGGTGTGACCTCGTGAACGCTTCATTTCGGACGCAAAGAAGCAGTGGGTAATTTAGGGTAATTTTATCTGTCAACTTGTCAGTTTGACGGGTGACCACATTAATGGTGACGTTGACGGTTACACGCACTAGGTGAAAAAGTCGAGCGAGGCCGTGATGCTCCGTGATCCCGCCGAGCCGCGCTGCTCCAACGCTTTTTTTTTTGGCCGGCGAATTGGTGTTAAGTTTGATCGGCATAGTAAGTACTACCATTCCTGCTCACTTGAGCATATTGGCCTCGTGTAAATGAGTACGCCTCTCACTGCGTCAGTTTCTCGTAATTATTATTCTGCCAACCCAGCCATGCAGGGATCGTTGTATGTGAGGCCCTCCCTTGAAGCCTGCCCGCAAACTATTATGGACATGCACAAACAGGTTCGGGGTTCGGCAGAATCCGGACCTCGCGAGGCCATGGCATCAATTAATCGCGCTATGCCGATGGGTGCACCGATTTGATTGGACGTGTCTAGAACTCCATTTTACTTGTTCGTGTGTCACCGTGCCAAGCTTGGTGTATGAACTGCTGCTTTTTTGTTGGGTCCCGGAAATTTGGGCGAATGATCATCATGGACGATGCACGATCCCTTATTCGATAATGAAAAATGTTGGGCAGGAAATGGCGCCGCTCCGGTGCGGAGGCAGTGGCGGTCGCAGTGCGTGGTATTATCGGCTACAAGTGCTATTACCAGCGCTCCGCCGTCAGCCACTCCGCACGCGGACGCTTGTTACAGCATTAATATTGTCCAAGCTCTCAGTGCAAACCGAATCTTTGAACATATTTTACGATTTAATTTCGTCTGACAAAAAATTTGGCATGGTTCCTGGGGTGTCATACGTAATCATTTTGTCATGGAATAATCACACTGACGAACAAAGTTGGCACATGGGGTGACCCATTTGGCCACCTCCTTCAACCTACTGAACTGGGTTCAGCTTGTCCCTCGCGTTTCGGAAACGAGAACGCTACTGCACATCTTACCGTGGATATGAACCTCTCCGACTGGATTGGATCATAATACTGACGTTTTGCGGCGTGCAAGGCGAAAACGTGTGTATGAAATTGCCCCCATATTAGGAAGTCTAACTAGATATTGCCACTACTAATATAAGGCTTGACAGGCCCGCCAGATTGACCGGGAGCAGTGCGAGATCTCTCGGCAACCACGAAGATTCCGATGGGGTGTTTTTCCAAACCATTTGAGGTATATCACGTTTATTACTACTTATCAGCCCGGAGGCGCGCTAATGGACACACGCCCGTAGAGTTCATTTTTCCCGGGACGACTCCGCAGGTCACTTTTGACCCCGTCCTTTGGACCCTTCTCCTCACTTTGCTGGCCCTGACTCTTGTTGCCAAATACCGTTTTCACCTTTACCCTCCCATTATATTTTTTTCTCTCGCGCATTGCCGGTGCAGTCGATGCTTTGAACATAGGCCTTCAGCCCAATTGAGATCGCTGCACGCTCGTTCGTTGTTCTCTTCTTTGTTTATTGGGTTAACCCGTTATATAACCCGTTATATATCCACTGGATGTCCTCCACCCCCCCACCTGGCAGAGCCCCGCCGGAGAGTCCTCATACGACACACTCGACGCGCGACACTCGAGCATCAGCACCATCCTCACAGCACCTGACCCACCACAGCACTCAAACGCAGCAGGTACCACGTCATATCCGAGGCGATTCGTCTTCCATTCTTCAGAGTTCATCAACCGGGCCTATTACCGCAACCACAGATCCCATCCACGCCTCCATTTCCATCGCTGGCCAGGGTACTTCCCTTCTCAGCGACGAAGACGTAAGCGACAGTACCAAGCGCTTGCCTAAAAGACCACGCACGGGCCTGAAGCGATCCGCTGCAGATATGGATGCTTCCGAACGAGCCTCTTCTTCTTCCGAGTCCTCTCATTCCCACAGCGGCATGGTAGGCAACGAAATCGAGCCTGAGCGCAGCCAGCAGTCCCAGATATCCCCTGCTGTACACGCTGAACCGCCTCCCAAAAAGAAGCGCACACGCACTTTGACGACTCCACACCAGTCTGCTGCGCTCCATGAGCTGCTCGCTAAGGTGGGTTTTTACTTGGATGGTGTTTCAATCTGTCGTGTTCTACCCTGACCGTGTTGACCAGTCACGGTTTCCTACTACCGCTATGCGCGAAGAAGTGGGCCGGCGAATCGGGCTCAGTGCTCGCAAAGTGCAGGTATCTGCCATCCTAACAACTACCCTCGAGTGCACCATGCTAACCGGCCCTTCATTTTTCGCCATTCTTACCCCCTTTTCCACGTGGCATAGATATGGTTCCAAGTGGGCATGCCGTCCTTTTTTCTCCCTTGCTGTTGTGTTCATAACCTTGTATCTCCTTTTCTCTTATCAGAATCAGAGGCAAAAGTCCCGACGACCACAAGGCAGCAGCAGTACGACTGGAGGGGACTCCATACATCTTTCGCAACCTGCTCAGGCGGCTTCGGGCTCGTCCTCAGGATCATTACCAAACACGGGTATCCCAGCTCCTTCAACGTCCTCCTCACTTACTCCCAGGCGAGGCAACAACGTTGTATCACACTCTCACCCGTTGCCGCCGCTACCACTACCATCGTTATCCACGGATGTTTCACTCACCAGTGGTCCCAGTGTATCGAGCGTCATGCCCGTAGCGGGGTGGCCCGCTGGCTCTCCGTCGTATCAGCACCACCGCCCTACATCCGCCCCAGAATGGGAGGTAGCGCACTTTCCTTCTTCGAGTCCTCCGGGTATGCCCACAGAAGCGCACCTCCAGCCATCTCACGTTTCACGCCCGTCTCACTTGTCGCAGCCCTCCCGCGAGTCGGCGGAGCACGGTGGGACGCCCGGCACGACGCCTCGTGTTCCTGTCATCATTGCCACTCCACTTGCAACTGAGGCGGCATTGTCGTTACAGCAAGCTTTCCAACCGGATGATACAGATGCAGGTATTTCGTTGTCCGGTTCTCGTGGTACAGGGAGGGTTCTTCCACCGATTAGTACCGGCACTTGGGATCATCAATTGCAGCAATCGCAGCAACGCAATAGTCATAGTCCCCACTCCGCCAGCACTGGCGGCCCTGTGGGCCCTAACATCTCGGCGCTGAGACCATTCCCATCGCGTACCGGGCCTTCAGCATCACCGTCCCAGCGACCGAGACATGTACAAGGCACTAGCGGGGGCAGCGGTGCTGCAGTCGCAGGGTCGAGACTGGTAAATATCCCGGCGCCGTTTACGTTGCAGCCTCAGCCCCAGTGGGATCCACGAGCGTTCACACCACAGCCTCGGCCCGATTTTTCGGTTTGGATGCGGGACCCTGTGTCGTCCTCGTCAGTGGGTGCTGCTGCGTACCAACCCCGTCCGGTCAGACAAAGCTTCTCTTCGTTTGGCGGACTTCCGATGGGTGAACGTGTCAGTCGTGAACGTCGTGCCCTTTCACCTGGGCCGTCACCTGCGACATCGTCCGGTGCTCCCGGTAGCGGTGGAGGCATGCATCAACATTCCCTTTCAGCTGGCGCTCCGATTCCCTCATCCTCGACTCCGATATCGCGATCATTTGCCGCCCCTGGTGCGGGACCCAGGGAACAGCAGCGCTTCCATATTCTGTCTCCAACGACGCCCCACTCTCTTCCCTATCGGCGACAAACAACGCCGAACGAAGGGGGGAAGCAGGGGTAATCTGCTAGTACTAATTTTTTTTTTAATACTATACACGCTCATATATATATAGGGTGGTGGGTACCCACCCCATACTAAACTGGCTTGGAGGCGCACGCCGGGTCTTGTCCATCATTTACTCTCACTCCCTAAATCTATGATAATGTCTAATGGTTCTAACCCATTTATATTTGCACTGTTACACTATTACTCTGTTGTTCTTGCATTTCTACCATGTTCTGTTGTCTTTTCGACACTATAATGCATCCGCTCTTTAATCACAGGTCCATTAAAGCATGCACCCGCATACAGAACTTATGCATACTGGTCGCAGTCCTCTTTCCTTTTCTTTGCTCTTGTTTTCCTTCCGTGGTATGGTGACACATGGAGGTGAGAGCGTTCCCCATACTTTCTTTCCACTTCGATGATTTACTACTCAGCAGTCACATCCAGATCTTAGCATTCCAGCAACCGCGGCGAGTGCAAGTGTTCCCTACTTATTTCTGCCGTCATCGCGACACATCAGTTTCAAGTCAGCTCCGAGCTCCTTCGAATGACCACCATTTAATTGGATTAATCACTTTGATTGGGGAACCCCTTGATTCTCTGCAACAGCACCGATAAACCAGTTGTGTATAATTACTGTTTCCCTTATTTGCTGCCCTAACTGCCTTACAACTATATCGAGCGTTTCACAGCTCGTGTCTACGCCTGACATGCAAAACGGTCGAGTCGAGCAGATAAGGGCTCCGCAGCACTTTTGCAGTGCTAGCGTCCTTAACGCATACATGTAGTGTGCATATCGGGTATATATTATCATCTGAAAGAACAGGTTAGAAACAGGGGCTGAAACGAGTGCGAAAATAGCTTGAAGAACCATGCGTCGAGCAGAGACATGTGAACGATTTGTTGTGGATTTCTTTGGGTTTGCTCGGTTCCTGCCGTGTTCGTTCGAGGAAGAGATCCCTACGTATGTATTGTGTGCGTGGCCTTGTTAGACGAACGGGTTAGGTTATGGATCTGACAGCATGTATTAGCGATCGGGGCTGACTAGACCGACTCCGATAAGTGCCTTTGAGGCACTGAGCGCATGCTAGGTCCGTGCGGTGGCTGAACAATAACGTTCGACATGACAAAGATGCGGGATGACGTAGAACCGACCCATCCACGTGTTTGTGTCCGTATGTCATGATGGTGGGAAGCCCACGAGATATCCAACAGTATCATGACACACTATGACATGTACATATGTATAGTATTACGCGGTGAACCGACTTAGCAGCGAAGCAGAGATATACGAGATGCGATAGATCTCGTTCATGCGCGAGCTTATTTTCTTACGTCTAACGCGTTTCAGGGATGGCGTGACGTCGGGTCGAAACGATTTGTCAATGCTGGCAGGAGTCTTCTGAAACCGGTGCGAATATGTTAGTGCATTATGTTACGTACAAGATGTGGTGCGCTATGTACCTCGTAAGCACAGTGAATGTCTGATCCTGTGGATTAGCAAGGAGTAGCAAGAATTTCCAGATCTTTGCGTCTGTGTGCGCTTTTAAGCCGGCTCCACCACCGTTCAGCCAAGGTCAATCACTCAAGAAGTAGACAAACTGCTGATATTCGTCACGATTTCAAAGGGCGAAAAAAAGAACGTCCAGATGATGATGCACTCGACCTCGGCCTGTTAAGTAAAAGTTGTCTCTGTTCCTCCTCTAGTTTGCGCAACAACACCGGGCGCACATCTAAACTCTTCGACGGGCCAATGACGGCTGGCGCCTGCGCGTTGTCTCCCACACAAGGCTCCGCAGCAGCGAGAAGTTTCCCATTCTTACTCAGCTCTGAAGGATGTGAGAGGGAGCTTGATGCATAATGGGAGTGATTCTGCTGGTTTTTTTCCTCGACCCCGAGATGCCCAAGGGGAGGGGAATCCGACAGGCGTGTAAGCAGCGAGGGTAGTGGTTTGATGTCCCCTTCTTGCACGAGACGTTTGCGAGACATCGTCGCGACAGCGTTACTTGCTCCTTGTTGCAGGTGATGACCATCTGACCCCTTGTTCAGGGGCTGAACAGGGCTGTCACGCCGTCGCGTGGAGGGCTGCAAGTGAGCTAGGACACGCTCCCGCAGCGTACAGCGCTGTCCCCTGGAGAGACAGCTGTCAGTAAGCTCGCCTGAGGGACATTTAATGGGCGCAGCGATCTGGCAAGGCTCTTGTTCACCGGCGCTCGTATTATTTGTCGACGTGGGAGGGTTGCAGATCGCAGGCGCGCATGTCATTGCCGATATATTATCCGTGGGGGTATGCTCGACTTCTTTCGTTGAATGGGGCGAAGAGTCTGCGGGGATTATGTCGGTGGCTCTGGCAGTGGCGCTGGACATCATTGGCAAGCTTCCTTTACTCGGAGCAGTATTTTCCTTTTCTAGGCTTGTGCCTTGTGTCCCTTTTTCCCGTGCCTCGTCATCAACAGTTTCTCCAGCTACTGGGTATGTCGGCAAGACGATTTCCCTCCGTTTCCCCTTGACATCTCTCCTATCCATTATTGAAGGATCCGTGTTTAAATTGGGGATACTTGACAAGAAAGAGACGTCAATAGAACCGTCAACGTGCACAGCCGGCGTGGATGTATGTGGACTTCGGAATTTTTCCCGATCGGTTGTTCGGACGGGCACCTCGTCACGTCTATAGTGGGACTCGCCTTGTGCTTGCAGTCCACATGAGGAATTGCTG
Source organism: Pisolithus marmoratus (assembly GCA_024613145.1). Classification (NCBI taxonomy): domain Eukaryota; kingdom Fungi; phylum Basidiomycota; class Agaricomycetes; order Boletales; family Pisolithaceae; genus Pisolithus; species Pisolithus marmoratus. Next base: position 218,272 of record JANFAE010000021.1, read on the forward strand.
ATATTAGCACTACCAAGCCCGGCAGATGAAGGCGAGTATAGTACAGGATCCCCACCCGAAGACGACGCACTCCGGTTGTCGTCGCGCTCGTCTTCCCGGAATCGGTTTGATTCTAACGAGGGATGCCTGCATTGCCTAACATCTTGGTGCGGGCTGATACTGTGTTCCCGACGCGGCCGTGCGTGGGGTTGACCTCGGGAACGAGAGCTGGACCGGGACCGAGACCCGTGCCGGCGGCCTGAGTGATACCGAAGGGAGTCGTCAGTCCACCGATTCCCTGCTTCAATATGGTGTGGCGAGAGCAGATTGGGCGGAGTATCGTACTAAATTTAATGTATGAATCCATTGGTTGCACGAGCATGAGCAGAATACGGATATGCACCTGCACCATTTGGTCATACATCGCCAGATCTCGATACGGACTTCGGAGGTAGCAATATATCTCTTGGACGCATAATTAATTTAGATGTTCATAAAAATAATGATCTCAGCATCAACTGAAACTTACCATGTGCGAAGTGCTCGGCATTGGTATGCCGGGCGCCCTCCACGTATGGTTTGTCCATGTCCAGAAATTCAGCAAGAAGTTTGATGGCTGATTCGGACCGGATATCAATGGATTTCATGAGGGAAATCGTGAACATTGTGAGAAACTGTTCGATTTAACAGCGCAGAAGAGTTCAGGGTTCGCAAAGATCTGTATGAGGGAACATGTGATCAAGGCAAGAGGCACTCACGCACCTCAACATCCAGATTAGGCCATACCCTGAGTTCGCGTCTCAGCCACATTGTCATTCTACTTATCAAATCCGGAGACGAAGCGAACTGTGAAGGTGTTGGGAATGGTCGGTATCGAGTGTGTCGATTTGAAGCGACATGCTGGAGGACGTTTTGCAGAGAAAAGTACATGGCATGAGAATGAGCAAGACAGCAGGACATAGTAGTATACCTTGGCGTACAATTCCCACTCATACACCCACCTCCTCTTGGCAATTGCCTGTTCTAATTGTTCATCTGCGCGTTCTCGCTCCTCTTCCTGAGGTGCCCGTCTACTTCCCCATTGTCTTTCTCTGCGCCTCCTAATAGTTCTTTGAAGGTGGCTCCTATTACCCAGACCTGATACAGCCTCTGTAGCTAGACCGGAGGAAGAGGGAGATGAGGGCCGAGGTGGAAGGTAATACTTTTGATAGTCGTATTTGGAGCGCATATGGTGTATGAGATAGGGTCCTCCGGAGTCTGCTCTAGACGAGGAATCGAATGGACGGTTACATAGTGGGCATTTACGGGACTGCTCTGTGGTAGTTCAATAGCATCAGCGCTTGGCGGAGGTGCCAAAAAGAGAGGAAGACAAAGGAAGTGAAAACAAGAGAGAAGGGAATGAGGACGAATGCGAAGGGAGTGTCTACGCACCAGCCCATAACAAAATGCATTCAAAACAAAACTCGTGAGCGCAAGTAGGGAGAATTGCCCGGTCTAGGAATGGTTGGAGACAAATTGCGCAATGCTCTTCCCATTCAGACCCAAGTTCTGCACCGTCTTCCATCGGATTGGGACAGTTCGCAGCGTCCTCGTCATCAGGAACGAGATTTGCGACATCTACATGGCCGTCATCCCATGGGCAAACTACATCGTTCCCAGTGACTCCTCTGACTGTCGACATTGACGCCGGTGGATCTTCGAGCGATGAACGTTTAACGCGTTTCGGCTGGCGTTCTGACTCAGGTTCGAGCTCTCTGTTCCTGTTCGGAGTCCGCCAGGTGCGATCGTCCAAGTGTTTCATCGACAGACGGCTGTATATGCCAGTGGCGAAGTCAGTGAGTGATACGTGGGTGGCAACTGCAGCCAACCATAGCAAATCAATGCCCCGGCCCGCAAAGAGCCGAAACGGCCCGCCACCGACACTGCCACATCAAACACAAGTCGCTGTTGTAGAACCAGACCGCTGGGCTGAGCGCCGTCGTAACGACGGATTCGATACGGGCCAGCCCTCTGAGTTGGAATCACTAGTCCATGGGGAAAGCTAGTGGATTATTAAGTTTGGTCAGTCTTATTTTTTCTCTCTCATCCCGTACAGCGGGGCGACACCCCACAGATTTATCAAGCAGTGTCTGACATGTGTCTCAAAGGTTTCTTGTACTTCTCATCACTGGCTGCTGCTTCTTTTCCATTGCATTCGTCCGTCAGACGTCTTTGCTGCTGCTTTCCGGCGATTGGGTCATCTGCATCCAGTCTTTTCGAGTGTGCATTGCCCTCTGTTCAATCCTCGCCCGATTAACCACTGTCGCAAAACGCGTTATATGTTGTATACTTTCTAGCTAACATTGAGTAGCGAATTCTGCCTTCGTCCCGACGTTCCTCTCATGGTTTCCATCCTTCCTCCTTTTCTGGCGAGGTGTTGTTGTTTGTCCAAATTGGTACCAAATCTCAGACGAAGGGCAGTGTTTGGTGTGTGAACTCGGGCAGTTCAACAGGCGGATTGGATGATATCAAGGGCTGTTGTTCCATACTTGGCTTCGGCCAACTAGCGCTCTGTGCATCGCCTTGACCAGCTGCCTCATTGCTGACTACTTCCATCTCTCAGGTAACTTCTCCTTATCATTCTTCTTACCCCATTTTACAACGCTGGCAAAGTCGTCGATCGCGTTTAAGAATTCTACCTTCGTTCCATGGGGCCCCTCCTTCCCAACTGCATTGCGCAGCATATTGAGTTCTGGGAGCTCCAGCTGTCAGGTTTTTCGTGTGGGATGATCGTGATTAATTGTTATATTCTCCCACGACGCCGCAGCGTCTGAACTTCCCTGTTACTGTTGTTATTCACTTCACTGTTTGTGCATAGCGCTTTCTCGTGCGCAAGGAAAATTCAGCGGTCCCTGCAAGGGTTCGATTCCTCAACGCATTGCGCCCAGGCGATTTAGCTGTCAAATCATTTCTTTACTGAGCGAGCTTCTTCGAGTGTCAGCCGATATTAAACCCAGGGTCTTGCGAAGTTGGCTGACACCGCTTTGCAAATTGCTAAGAGTTTGTGTGCATGTGAGTGACATCCGTGCTGTCACTGCATTGCTCGTGTTTTCTGAATCAGACTTCTCCTGGATCTAATGAATAGTAGTGACAATCAGCAAGTAAAGGGACCTATCATCCGACAGCCATACATGATATACACGTTCCATGTGTTGCGTAAAACGCCGCGCGGAGGGTTGCAATGGCCGCCTTCGACATTAAATCAAAGTTAACTTTGCTGTGCATCCGAGGCAGTTATCTTGCCATCATGGCGTACCCCTTCGTGTGCGGCCTAACCCTACTTTGCCAAGTAGGCCGACGATAAGATATCGAGGGTGAGTGCATGACTGGCGGACCGAACCAACTGCGAGGATAGTGGTTACGTCTACATCCGCGTGTCGATGATCAGGCTGGGTGTGTTCACTGGCTTTGCACGTGCATTGCTTCTGCCTCCCTTGTGCCATGATGTTTGTGCTAATAACATGGTCAGATAGGATTTTCGCTCCAATGCCTCGCCAAGGCAATTTCTATCAACGATCAATAGCACGTAGAAGAATGTCCCACACCATATGCAAGGTCTCTCCGGGGGGATTGTGGGAAAGCAGAGCCCCGCACAACGGGAACGAGGAGTCAGTTGAGCTCTCGAGATAGACCATATTAGGACAATGGGGGAAGATATTGGTAGGTCGGTTCCATGCTCAAACCGTGTCGTGCCGTGTGCAAGGCCCGCATGCGGAGATCTCGCATAGGGGCTCAAAGCCTCGAGTATATCGTGTGTATTGCTTTGGAATGGGTCGGCGTGCGGTTCGAGTCCATGGCCAGAGGTACAATCCGCCCTCAGGAACACGTCGAGATTCCGAAAATGGAGAAAACCGCGGGAACAAGCCACTTTGGACCGAAAACCGTATCAATAACCTATCAGAAGACGCCTTCACCAGTGGTTGATTTTTTTAAAAACAAGATCTCAGGGTTGTGGCCATGAACCAGGACACGGATCAAATAAGCTGCGCAACCCGCGTACCAATATCAGGCGAGTTTTCTGTCGTTTTCTTGTCAGAGGGCATCCTCACAGTGGCATCTTCTACTACGGCATGAGTTTTCTACGTGGTCTCGGATCATGGATCGGATAGAAAAGGCACGTACGACTAGGCCCTTTCAACAAACCATTTTCAATTTCTCTGCGAGTATTTAAGAGCCAGTGCCTGAGAGGTGAGAATTCAGTATTCAGCTTCAAACATGCCATACAGCACTCAGACTCCACCACCTGCCCAACCTTCCGGTGATGCAGATCCTCAACATTACGCCCACTCAAACAGGTAAGACATAGCACATACTGCTCTGCGTGGTCATCCCTCTCATAGATGTGAACAGCCAATCGCAAACGCTATCACAGGCGTTGGGTCCAGCCTAACAGGCACCAACTGCAGTACACGCGAGTACACACAACGCTCCGCTATACAAGGCGCCTAATTGCGACCTATCACCCCTTGGACGGTGTGCCCTCGTGGTTGAGTATACAAACGTGTACACAGAATACATAAGTGCAATTTTACTTTTCATACTTGTAGTACACCTCAGTGACTTCTGTGTCTACTGAGGTGAGCGTACCTACATATACCCATTTACCTTTGTATTGACCTGGTTTTGATATCCCCTTCCCCAGTGGAACCAAGCACGACCACATATCGTACATGTTTTCTACCGTGTACTCTCAGATGTTTTGTTAGCTTCCATGTCGATGGTTGGAATCCGGATTCGGAGTTTTCGGTTCTCAACCAGTCGCGTGCAGCCCATCGTATAAACCTCCGGTTCGAGTGGCCACGACCCGCCACTGACACTGCCACATCAGGAGCACTGGCTGGCGTCTTTTTTTCATGAAGTTGCTGTATTACAAGACTGCTGGGCTGAGCGCTGTCGTAATGGTGGGTTCGATATACATCAGCCCTCTGTTAGGACAGGGCACTAGGCCATGAGGAAAGCCAGCAGTCTTGCTGACACGTATCCCGAAGGTTTCATGTGCTAGCTATCGCTGGCTGGTGACTCTTTCCATTGCCGTGTCTTTCTTGCCAGCACGCGTGTCATATTATTTGCCAACGTCCGGTAGTGAGTGTTGCCTTCCATCAGACGTTCCTCTTATGGTTTCCACCCTTCCCTCTTTTTATGGCATCTTCCGTGGTTCAGCTACTGACTGTTACGTCCCCGCAAACATAATATCCGTAAGGGCATTGACATTCCTTGCCTGACGTTTTATGGACAACGTCATTGTCAGCAATTCTTTCCCCATCACAAATCTCGCAATACTCATATGGGCTTGGTACGAGGACCCTCGCGATGAACTAACCGTCTGTCGCTGGGAAGGAAGGTAGTGCCGAGCCGGTGCTTGGGCAAGCCAACGTGGGGAGTCGATGACGTCAAGGGCTGTTGTTCCCTGTTTGTGCTTGGCCATCAAGCGCCTTGCGCATCGCCTCCGCCAAAAGCCTCGTTGCTGACTTACTTGCATCCTCAGGCTATCCCTTTATTCTTCTTCTTTCATTTTACACTAATCATGCGTACGCTGGCGAAGTTGTCGATCGTGCTTGGGGATTTTAGCTGTGTTCCGTGGGGCCCTATTTTCCTACCGCGTTGCATGGCATATTGAAATCTGGAAGCTCCGTATGATCGTGGTTAATTATTTGCCAATAGACATTTTCTCCCGCGAGTGCGCGACGCTGCGGTGTCTGATCGACTGATCTTTCTTTTTTATATATATCTTCCACTTTGTTACTCTGTGCGTAGCGTCTTCTCACTCCAGAAAAATGAGAAAACTTAGCAGCATTTGTAAGAGTGAAATGCCTCAGCGCATTACGCCCAGGCAATGTTGCTGTCAAATGATTTCTTCACTGGGTGAACTTCTTCAACCATCAGCTGACATCTTAGGAACCCACGAAGTTGGTTGAAACCGTTTTGCAAATTGCCGAGAGTTTCGTGTGTATTTCGTGTGTAAGTTGCGCCTTTCAATAACGCTCGTGTTTTCCATCAGACTTCTCCCTGTTCCTGGGTCAGCTGCACAGTAGCCAACCTGGCCAGCCCAAACGAGATATCCACGTTCCAAATGTTGCGTAAAACGACGAACAGACGGTTGCAACGGCCGCCTTCGACATTAAATCAAAGTTAACTTTACTTGCTGTCGGAGGCAATTGTCCCGCTGTCATGGCGCACTCCTTCGTGTGCGACCTCGGCCACCCTTGCTAGGTAAACAAGCGAAGATAAGGAAGCGGATGCCTGGCTGACGGACCGAGAGAACTACCAGCGTGGTGGTTACTTCTACGTCGGCATGTCAATGAAGGCAGGTATGCCGATCGGGCTTGTACGTGCATTGCCTCCCCTTTTCCATGATCTTTGTACTAAGACACGCCCTTCGACGTTGAAATGATCCGCCGGGGCAACTCTCAACGATATTCAATAGCGCGTGACAAACAGATCCGTGTCACTTTGCTGAAAAAGCAAGGTCTCGCTGAGGACAACAGTCGTGGGAATGTATCGCCCCGCACAATTCAAGCGCCTTTGGCAAAGATCGAGAAGTTGGCTGACTTGCCTTGCCTTCTAGAATATAAACCGTTTTAGGTCACTGGGGCAAGGGATCAAGTCGGCTCCACGCTCAAACCGCATTGCATGCGACTTCCATCTCTTATCATCTGAGGCTGAGGGACAAAAAGAATTCGCCGAGATCTTGTGATAGGGGCCTCAAGGCTTCAAGTATATCGTGTATTGTTTTGGCACAGTTGACCTGCAATTTGTTCCTATGTGCGGAGGCACAATGACCAGTAATTCTGGCAGCCGCCTCAAGAACGTTATCAAGGACGCCTTCTTCACCCCCTGTCTTTTTTATGAAACCACCATATTATCATGGTTACGTCCATAGACTATATCAGACTTGAGCGCGAATCAGATAGGCTACGCAACACGCGTGCTACCAGCAGGAGGGTTCTCCGATGAATTTTTGGTTAGGCCGTCTTCCCCGCAGTGATCTCTTCTACTCTACATGAGTTTTCTACGTGGTTCGTGATCGTGGATCGAAGGCACGTATGACTAGACCCTTTCAACAAGCCCTTTTCAATCTGTCCACAAGATGTGGATGGTATTTAAGAGCTAGTGCTAAAGTGGTGAGCATTCAGTTTCAAACATGCCAAACGCTCCTCAGACTCCAGCGCCCGCCCAATCTCCTGAAAGCACGAAAATTGAACATTACAACCACCAAACCCAGTGGGACATGGAACCTGTTGCTCTGCGTGGTCATCCCTCATAGAGATTAACAGAAAATCGTATACATTACCAGGGGCGTTGGGTGGAACCCAACAGGCGCCAGCTGCAGGACATGTGAGTGCGAACAGCCATCTCTATTCGTTGTAAGCCTTACGCCTGATTGTATCCTAGAACCCCTAGGGCGGTGTGTCTTGCGTACTGCAACCCTTTCCCGGTGGGACCCTTGTCTACCGTGTGCTCCTAGACGCTTCGTCGGCGTCCACGCCGATGGTTTGGATTCGGAGTTTTCAGTTTCCATGTACATTAACTACCCCGTGATGTAAAACCATAACAGTACGAGAGTTGGTTAACGAACCTGTTTTCAATACATGTCTATTTTTTTGTTTTTCTCGCGGAGTTGAAAATTCGGGCTGTGTGGAATTGGCCCACAACGCTCTGCCCTTTGTCTTGCTTTTCATCATCGCTCAACTCTCGCAATATCTCTTCAACAGGTAATCCACAGTTCGGTCAGTGTCATTACATGAACTTGGGAATCTGTCGTGCAGTTGCTCGGCATTGACTGACTCGTCGTCCTCGACACCAAGGAGAGTTCGGGAGACATGATGACAACGAGTTACGACGGTGAGCTGACAAGACCCTTTAATATGAGCTAAGGCAACCACGTACCTTGAGAAACGTTTTGCGTCTACCGTTGCTCATCACAACATCCACTGTACCGTTTTGTATCCTCCGTTCTCCAGCCCGGAGCCCTTGTCGCTTGCCAAGATCCACACAGTCCCCGAATTTGCAAAAGATGCCATCGCCTTTCAAGGTGCTTGGCCATTGCTAGCGCCGATTGGCCTGAATGTGATAGCGTTATTTTGGCAGCGAGATGATGAAAAATGTCGTTTTGTGCAGTCCTTTTCGTCGTAGGTTTTGGCTGTGATTTGCCAGAGACGATGGTCTCTTGTACATTCGCCTTTGAACGGTGCCGTGTGTAAGTCGTCATTGGATGATAAATGTTGTGATTCAAGTCGATGGTAGTTAACTTCTCTCACTGATACTGGTCCCCCGTTACAGATTACCCCAGAATGACAATATGCATCTGTCGTAAAATGCGGTGGGCTGTCTTCTCCATGACTTAGCACTGTCCAGCTGCAAAAGACCCTGGGACATCGTGACAATTGGATTCGTCATGCACCTCTCAGAGGAATGAAAACAGATAAGCCGCGGCCAAGTGATCATGACTGAGCTGCCCCGTGGGGTCGAAGCCGGTGTAATACCCTTGCCTCTCCAGATTCCCCACCGATTGAACGTTGACGAAATTTTAACGTTCAATGTGCAATCTGTGAGGATGATGCGTGAGGATCGGGTCTCGCAGCGGTTTTGATCACCACCCGATGAGCGAATTCTTTTGTGATGTTGTTTCTACTTGAATTCATCAACATATGGAAGTATTACCCCTCGATAGTGAAAGAACTGACCGTAGATACGCCTGACGTAGCGGCAACGAGATGGGAGATGGTACACCGTTATCCACACGAGTTGTGTCGGGCTAGTGTGCTCCCCCAGGACCAATTTACGACATGTGGCACGGGTGGCTGATAGTTTCCCGCTTGCAGCTCACGTTTGCAGTAGGATGGAGTTCTGCGGTCTTCCGATTCCTCTTCGTAACAGAGGAGTACCAGCTTCATAGAATCCTGCGAGAACGAGAAAGCCCGGCGCTGACCACACGAGCAACGGAGTGAAATGTCAGCCCGGAAAGGGTCTAGCCCTCGGAGTGCCGAACAAGTACTGTTGCTACTTGCCACGAGCCTCGTCGCTCCAAGAAGTCTTGATCATATTTGCCACTGGAAGATATCAACTAAAGTTTCGACAGTATGGTTTGGACTATGTGACGGAAATGAAGACAAGGTTTAGCAAGTTGCCGCGGGAGGTAGACGAAGGCGCAAGTCCCTTTCGCTCTTAAGGAAGGTGCGTTGCGGTTGCTTTTGGCGGACGGTAGGTGCATAAGGCTCCTGCAAAGATACACTGCGACAATCCCACAGGCCTGCAGGTCAAGCTGATCATTGGCTATGTCAGTGGACAGCGACCGACTTTGGGAACGAGTCCAGATTCGAGGACTGTGCTAGTAAGTGTAGCGGCCGACTTGAATGGGGCCGCGGCACCTTTCGAAGCTGTCATCAATTGGGAAACAATCCGAACGTGGAGTGAGCTTCCTTGTACCCGTATGTGATACTATCAAAATGACGCCCGATTTCATGATAAGTCGTTACCTTCAGGGCCCTGCTGCATGTCGGCCTACGTTTGTAACCGGAACCCGCAATCTATTGGCGCTGATACTTTCTTGACTTCTTAGCAAGCACGTTCCCTGCGGTGGCATACTAGTCCCGACCTTCTACCCTCACGTGTACGCCCTACGTCCACCAACGAATTGAAGATCCGATGAGAAAGCACATGCGATTAGATCCTTTCAATCAGGCATTTCCGTCGTTGCATTGGGTCGTGATCAGTATTTAAGAATCAGTGCCTCGTCAGTGAGTGCCCAGTTCCAGCCATGTTGAGTAACACTCAGACTTTACTTCCTCGATCATGTGACACACAACGACAACCCCAGCACCATGGCGGTAACAACTCGTAAGACATGTCATCTTTGACTTCGTGTATCTCAAGCAACTACGCAGATATTCTTATTCATTGCAGGAAGCAGTGTCCCAACATGCACATGTACCACCACATGCACCTGTACCACCAACTGTATCTGTACCACCACCCGTACCTGGACCACCTGTACAGGCTTGGCGCGCAGGAAGCGTGAGTTCACACGACTTTTTGTGGGCAACCCTATAGTACATTTGACTGTATTCCTAGGGCGGCATGTCGTCTATTGCGGGCCCTCGACGGCCACATCAAGGTCATACACCGCAGGCAGCAGTGTCAACCCATCATGCACAGACATCCCACGTGGGAAACGTGAGTGGACCCGACTTTCTGTGGGTGACTCACAAGGCGCATCTGACTATATGCCATAATTTAGGGCGGCATATCGCCCACCGCAGACCTTCAGCAACCACATCAAGGTTATATGCCGCAGGCAGGATTGTCAACCCGACATACACAGACTTCCCATGTAGGAGAGGAGCACACCCGCCTTTCTGCGGGTGACCTACACTGCGCCATCTGACTATGTCCCATAACTTAGGGTGGCATGTCGCCTACCGCAGACCCCCGGCAACCACATCGAAGTTATACAGCACAGGGAGAAGTCTCAACCCGACATGAACAGACTTCCCAAGTGGGAAACGTGAGTACACCCGACTTTCTGTGGGTGATCCACAAGACGCATCTGACTATATCCCACAACTTAGGGCGGCATGTCGCCTACTGCAGACCCTTGGCAGTCACACCAAGGTTATACAGCGCAGGCAGCAGCGTCAACCCGATATGCACAGACTTCCTACCCAGGAAACGTGAGTACACTCGACTTTCTATGGGTGATCGTGATCTACACAGCGCGTCTAACTACATCCCATAACTTAGGGCGGCATCTCGCCTACTGCAGACCCTCGGCAGTCACACCAAGGTTATACAGCGCAGGCAGCAGCGTCAACCCGACATGCACAGACTTCCTACCCAGGAAACGTGAGTACACCCGACTTTCTATGGGTGATCGTGATCTACACAGCGCATCTAACTACATCCCATAACTTAGGGCGGCATGTCGCCTACTGCAGACCCTCGGCAGTCTCACCAAGGTTATACAGTGCAGAGAGCAGCGTCAACCCGACATGCACAGACTTCCTATGCAGGAAACGTGAGTACACCCGACTTTCTATGGGTGATCGTGATCTACACAGCGCGTCTAACTACATCCCATAACTTAGGGCGGCATCTCGCCTACTGCAGACCCTCGGCAGTCACACCAAGGTTATACAGCGCAGGGAGCAGCGTCAACCCGACATGCACAGACTTCCTACTCAGGAAACGTGAGTACACCCGAATTTCTGTGGGTGACCCATACAGCGCACCTGACTGTATCCCACGACTCAGGGCGGCATTTCGCCTGCTGCATACTCTCGACGGCCCTGTTGAAATTGACTTGATGATACATATGTCTGAGACTCCCCACCTCTTTTTTCCTGTATACCCAAATTCTCAGTGTGATTTGATTTCTTGTCATATCGAAGATTGTATAGGAGTTACGGCAAGCATGATTGTCAATACTCGAATTCTGGAGTTTTGGTTTGTCTTGTACACTCGACTCACATGTTTTATGTAAAAATATCACCGCAACGTCTAAGCTCAAGTAAGAATGTGCAACCTAGTTCAATCGTGCGAGCCCTGCCCACTGCACCGTCGTCTTCCGTTCCGTGCGGAGATTCATTCGGGCTGTGGTATCTCCTAACTTTGCATCCCGCTTTGTATCGCTCGACTCTGGCGTCTATCCTACATTTGCTCTAGAATGTCTCGTAAAGTTCGGATTGTTGCTATCTCGCAAGCCAACTTAGGAGGAGAGAGGGTTAGGGCTACAAGTGAGTACCCCATTGTAGATTGATTCACGGGGGATCATGGGGTGTTGGCCAAAATGATGAATTAGAGGCGTCAGCTGATAAGACCCTTTGATACGATGGCAAGCGTGCCTTCCGGTGGTCGAGCTATGCCCCTTTGCGGCGATGCCTTGAAACCTTGCTTACACGTTCTTCTCTTCGCTTATCACCCGTTCATTGGAGAATTTTCCTCTGCCGCTGGATCTGCAGACACTGTTAGCAAGATCTGTCTTTTGAGGAGTTCGGTCCCCTGTTAGAGCCGTGCAGTTTACATCGGCTCCAGAGTTTCTTCGACACCCAGACTATGATGATGAAGGTTCTTCTGTCTAACATCACACCATCGTACTACTGGGGACTGCGATTACCCGATGGAATTGATAACTTCCATGATCAGTCTTTCTCGTGTACTCCTGTCTTTAAGCCGTATCCTAAACACGACTATGGTCCGTCGGGAATGCCAAAGTGGGAAGAGAATAGAAATGATGTGGCCTTTGGGTGAGTTGACAGTAGTTTATTTCTTTTGTTGATAATGACCCACCGTAGTGGATTGCCCAGAAGGAGGGTACGAATATTGGTCCTCGTAAATGGGCGCTCAGAGCTATCCGTCATAACTTAACGCTGTCTAGCTGCTAAGAGGGTCATCCGCCATATCAAATTGGGTTACCACAAATCTTTCAGGCTTCGAAGTCGGTGTGATAGCGGATCTTAGCCTTGCTGAATCCCTACTAAGCATTAGCGAAGCCTCAATGTTTAGCAATCAGGTCTGTGAAGATCTTGCATGAGATTGGAACTCGTGGTGGCAGGTGAGTGTTTTCACGATACTGTTGGGAAATTCTCTCCACAGGTCTTTAAGTCAACGGGTGGGTAGTGGGAAGACTGTTCAGTAGTTTCTCCTGAATAGGAGCGACAATATGTCAGGTGTTACACTGTTGTCAGCGCAAAGTCCCAAAGTCTGCCCCATTTTCTGGTGAGTCGTGTTGGTTCTAGACCCTGCACGGCCTGGGAGTGAGGAGCCTAGAAGCACCTTGCGCCTGGGGCACAGTGAAGTTTTCTTTTAGGATGAGTTTACGACATGTGGCACAGACTATTTACATATGTATTGCCGCAGCTCTTGGCCCATTTCGTACTTAGGATGAGGGTAAGGCCTCCAGTGAAAATTGGAGCACACTAGGTGTGACGAGATGTGATGTGGTGTATGTTTTCCTGTGGGCGTCGAGCAGTTTTCTAACCCCTTTGCGCCGCAAACAATTCAGCGAGAGGATTGCCACAAAAGCATCGTTTCGATATGAACAACATTGGAGTAGTGAGAACCGCCTGATTCTTGGTGATACTGTAAAACCTGGACGGTCCCCTGCCCACGGCCCTCCTAATATCTCTCGACGTTTTCATCACCGGGTGCATTATTTAAACTATCCCCGCCGATCCAAATCACTGAACTTGTGTTAATGAAGAACTGAGTCCTCGCCTCGCCAGATCTGCACTTGAAGCCAGTCTACTGTCTAACGGTAGTAGGAACGAGAAGAGACGTAGACTCGAAGTGAGGAAGGATCCACTGTCTGGACGAAGTATTAGGCAAGATACCGCTGAAGCCGCGTCGCTGCTCGCTGTCCAGGCGTGACGAGTCGGGTACTTGCTATTCGCGATAACGGACAAAGTATCTACTGTAGGTATTATGTAAGTAGAGTATATGTGCTGCGACAAGGTTTGTTGTTGTAAAGCAAGTCGGCGATCTCCGACAGTATAGTGAGGACACGAACGATTCCAAATCCCAGCAGATACTGTGTGGACAGAGGGATCCTAGACAGACTTAGCGTCTTGTGATTACACGATATTACTACGGTCTACGCCAACTAGTAACATTGACGAATGACAGCTTCCGTTTGTGGTGACGAAATACGTGTCCAACAAGTCGCAACACGCTTGCATCGAATGCGCACTGCGATCAAGCACACCATCTAACCCCAAGGTTGTAATATACGCGGACGTTTCCGGGTCTAAGATGGATTACAAGCCCGGATCACCTCCACCTGGCCACAATGTGCTCCGACCGCATCACATCGGCGCTTGCGCAATGATCCTGCCTGCGTTCAAAGAGTTCTATGGAAAGCTCCCGCTGAAATTCCTGTTCTACATCTATGGATTCCTCATTCAGAAGGTTAGAGATGTACATGTGGCCTATACGTCTTTTATATGGGTGCTAAGTTATCGGCAGGCCGTTCAGCCAGCAACTTCACCAGCAGGTCGTGGATTTCTTAAAGGGGGGGGCCACAATTCATGACCTATCGCATTCACCTCAGGAGTAAAAGTAGAAGCATCAGGCCAATGCGTCGGGTCGTCCAGTACTCGACTGTGGAGAGAAGATGCGGGCGTAGGTGGTGGCGACAAAATCCGTGCGGACGGTGTCTGCCTGGGTATCGACGAAAGTGCACTACAGATGATCGACTAACAATGTCCGGGATCAACGCAGAAGGTGGAAAACTTGGCTATGTGCGTAAGGGAAGTGCGCCATGAGTAGCAGGGTTTTCTCTCACTATAACGTGGGACGTACGTGGTTGTCCTGCAGTATACCGTGTTAGTGAATCTGAGAATGCAGCCCAAAATATGCCAGGCCAAAGTCTCAGCTTTAGAAGCTTTCGCAAGATATGTAACAGTCCATCTTCGCGGACACTGAAATGATGGGGCTCAAACTTTGGCCACTCTTGCCAATGAGTGTCGCTTACCTTGGAAAGGCTAAGTTTCGCCGTAATGCTTCGTCCGCAAAGAAAATCATCATAGCCGTCTGGCAATGATCAAGCAGTGACGGAAGACACAATGTAGCAACGCGTCTGTGCGATCCCGCGTGGTCTGACATAGTATCGCATCCCATGAAATGGAATAAGGAACGCTCTGGGAAGAGAACTCACCACTTGTTACATTGGAACAAATCAGGAATAATGAGTCCAAGCACCAAAACGAGAACCTCTGAGAACTGCACTGCCCACCGCTGTACTACCCAGGCTTAGGATGTCGGACATCTGGAGTGCATACGAGTCCAATGAAGCATGGGCACTTTCGACAGCGCTGTCGTCGTCTTCCAGTCCAGCCGAGGACATGGAAGAGTTCTGCAAGAGTTGGCTTCCCTGGTGAAGAACTTTTGCAAGCCGGACAATGAGATAATCCGGCACGCGGGGGTTTCCAAGGTGGGGGACAGGGTTAACATCCAAAGAACTCATGAGTGCGAGGTCGAAATTCTCTTCTGCTTCTTCTTCCTATAGGCTAGGTGTTTCCGCACAAGAACTAATTACAATGTCACTAGAAAGCGGAGCGCCACTTACCAGTCTGCCAAATTTCCTCCATGATAATGCGCCTCCAAATAATCTCGACACGTGCATCTGATATACCTGCAAACTGTGCATTACCTCCCATTGAAATTCGAACACTTGACAAGGACTAGGAATGACCTAGGCATGAGACATCGCCCGTACATTCTGTCACAATACGCAAGAAACACGTTCTCGCTGTCTTCCACAGAGAAGGATCTTTCCCGTATTTTGAAGCCATGATTTTTGTGCTAATAATATGGTCAAATAGGTTTTGTCTCGCCAAGATTAGGTACGTGCAAGAAGGTCTCTCCGCGGGGTATCGTGGGAAAGCGGAGCCCCGCACAAGATGAACGCTTTTGGCAAAGGCAGGAAGTTGGCTGAGCAATCTTGCCCTTTTCTGAGATAGACCACATAAGGGCAATAGGGGAAGAAATTGATAGGTCGGCTCCATGCTCAAACCGTGCCGTGCCATCCAAGGCCGTATCTCTTATCATCCCGGGCTGGGGAGCCAAAACGAGATCAGTTGTGGAGATCTCGCATAAGAGGGATTCAAAGCCTCGAGTATATCGTGTGTATTACTTTGGAATGAGTCGGCATGTGGTCCGACCCCATGGCCAGAGGCACAACCACCGCCCTGAGGAACACTTCGAGATTCCGAAAATGGGGCAAACCTACAGCTGCGGGAACATGGCAAGCCACTTTGGGCCGAAAACTGTATCAATAACCTATCGGAGGACACCTTCACCACTGGTTGTTTTTTTACAAGTTCTCAGGGCTGTGTCCATGAACCAGAACACGGGTCAGATAAGCTGCGCAACCCGCGTACCAAAGTAGCAGGCGAGTTCTCTGTCGATTTTCTTGCCAGAGGTCATCCCCACAGTGACATCTTCTATTCCGACATGAGTTTTCTACGTGGTCTCGGATCATAGATCTGATAGAGAAGACACGTATGACTGGACCCTTTCAACCAACCATTTTCAATTTCTTTGCGAGTATTTAAGAGCCAGTGCCTAAGCGACGAGCGTTCAGCTTCCAGCATGCCAGACAATACTCAGACTCCAGCATCTGCCCAACCTTCTGGTGGTACAAAAACTGACCATCACATCCACACAAATAGGTAAGACATGCCACTTGTTGCTCTGCCTGATATCCCTCTTACAGAGATGAACAGTAGGCCGTATGCGTTATCAGGGGCAGTAGGTAGATCCCAACAGGCAGCAGCCACAGCACACGTGAGTACGGGAAACTTCCATCCCTTGTAAGGCGCCTGATTGCGTCACAGCACACCTAGGTTGGTGCATCCTGCGTACTACAATCCCCTTCCCCAGTGGGACCAGGCACGACCCGATATCGTGCATGCTTTTCTACCGTGTACTCTCGGATGTTTTGTTAGCTTCCATGTCGATGGTTGGGATCCGAAGTTTCCGGTTCTTACTGTGTGTATTAACTACCCCATGATGTAACAATATCAGTGCATCATCCCAGCTAAACAGTACGAGGCTTCGCCGGTAAACCAACCTGCTCCGGCACAGTCATCTTTGTGTTTTTCACGCGGAGTTGAAAATTTGGGCTTCGTGGCAGTTTGCTCAAAATGCTCCGCCTTTTGTCTTGTTGTGCATCAACGCTTGACACCTCGACCCTCGCAATTTCTCTTCCACGGGTAGTCCAAAGTTTGGTCTATGTTACTGCATGAACTTGGAAATGTGCCGTGAATCTTCTCGGCGCTGACTCACCCCTGGTCCTCAATGTTTAGCACCACCAAGGAGAGTTCAGGAGACTTGACAATACGAGCTAGGATAGTGAGTCTCAGCTGACGAGATTCTTTGATATGATGCCAAGACAATTACCTACCTTGAACAACTGTTGCGACTGCTACGGTTCATCAAGACATCGGTAGTACCGTTTCGTATCCTTCGCTCTCGCTCTTTTGTCTACTTTGTCGCTCGTCGTCATTCCGTATACTGTCTCCGAACTTGTGAAGATGCCAGCGCCCTTCAAGGCGCTTGTCCACCGCTAGCGCTGTTCGGCACAGATCAACAGCGTTGTTTTAGCAGCAAGATGGTGATGAAGACTTTTCAGAAACATACGTGGTCAGTCTTTCTCTTTTATTTTCGCCTTTTGAGCAGTGCCGTGTCCCAGTACGTCTATCTCTTCTTCTAGAGGACATTCCATACAGGGGAGGGTAAGGGGTATGATAAGGCCGTGGGTACGTCGTCATTTGTCATTGGAACGGTAAATGTCGTGATTCAGGTTAACTCCTTTCGCTGATACTGGTCGTCCGTAACAGATCCCCCCAGAATGAGCATATATACCTATCGTAAAAACGGCAGATCGTCGTCCCTCGACTTGGCACTGTGCAGGCGCGAAAGATCACCAAGGACATAATTATTGTGACTCCAAGCTACCAATTGATCATGACTGAGCTGCCCCGTGGGGTCGAGGCCGGTGTAATACCCTTACCCTTGCCGATTCCCCACCGATCGAACATTGTCGAAATTTCAACGTTCAATGTGCAATCTGTGAGGATGCTGCATAGGATCGGGTCTCGCAGCGGCTTTGATCACCACTAGGTTGAGTGAGTTCTTTTGCGATATTGCCTTGTCTTGAATTGATCAACGCATGTACGTATTACCACTGGGTAGTAGGCAAACTGACCGTAGATACTTCTGAAGTAGGGGCGACGAGATGATGGTACATCGTTGTCCACACGAGTCATTCTTGGCTGCAAGGCGTGAGGGCGACGAACGAAGATGTGGCCTGGACTCGCATGTTGGGTTTAGGGTGCGATTAGGCGTTCGCCCAGGACATAATTACGACATGTGGCGGAAGTGGCTAACTATTTCTCTCGATTCCTCGTTTGCCAATTGCCGCGCGTTCGAGCCTCGCGTAGCAATAGCATGGGGTGCTGTCGTATTTCAATCCTTTTCTGTGACGGAGTTCTGACCGCAGAAAATCTTGCAAGAAAAGCGGTACTAGTTCACACGAGAAACGATATGAAGTGTCAGACAGGAGATGGCCCCTTGGCTGTACCAAACAGGTGCCGTTTCTACCTCCCACGAGCTTCGTCATCCCAGAAGGGTCCCAGTCATTCTTGCCGCCGAAAGTTTTCTCTTCCAAATGCAAGTCGAAAGTGTGGTTTCATCCCACGAAAACGAGGGCGAGGCATAGCAAGATGCCACGGGGGGTAGACGAGGTCGCCAGTCCATTCACTTAAGGATGGTGTGTTTCAGTTCCGTTTGACGGATGGCAGCGCACAATTCTCCTAGCATGATGCACTACGACAAGCCCGCAAGCCTCCTTGGTGAGGGTGGTGGCCAAACTGATCATTTACGATGTGGGTAGACAGCAACATAGACAGCAGCCGACTTTGGGAACGAGCCGAGATTCGAGGGACGTGCACGCAAATAGTGACCGCCAACTTGATCAAGATTGCATGGTAGTCCCACTGTCGAAACTGCCATCGACTGGAAAATAACCCGAATGCGGAGTGAGTGAACCCTGTTATCACAGAAGAATGCCCTATTTCGTCTATTTCATGATAAGTCACGCCCTCAGGACCCTGCTGCGTGTCGGCCTATATTTGTCACCAGAACCATGCACTTTACGCCTGATAATTCCTTGACTTTTTAGCAATCGCATTCCCTACGGTCGCATGACTGTGCCGACCTTCTACCTGCGCCGGCAATCGTGATCTGATGGACATGTGGCTAGATCATTTTACAGCCGTTTTCAGAAACGGTGAGACTTGCGGCATCCATCCTTCTGTTGGAGCGGAATCAGTATTTAAGAGTTGGTGCCCCATCAGTGAGTGAGCGATTCGAGTCATGTCGAACAACACCCAGAGATTACCTCAACCTAGTGACACGCGGTCACGTCTTCATTATAATAACCCACATCCACATCGTCAATTTAGTAACACACATCCAGCACTACCTCATTTTAACGGTAGCAACTCGTAAGACGTGTCTTCTTTGGCTTCGTGTATCTCAAACGGCTGCGTAGAGCACCTCATACACTGCGGGGAGGGATGCCAGAGCCGGCACCACAACAACAACAACAACCCGCAACTTTACCTGCACTTACACCTGTATTCGCATCTGCATCACGGACTTCCCCCACCGAATACGTAAGTACGCCTCACAGTTTCTATGGGTATTCCATACGTATATCTAATTGTATTCTTAGGGCAGCATGTCACCTACTGTTACTAGCCATCATCAAGATTATGCACAACAGGGAACAGCCTCACCCTCATCTATACCTGGTCCACCAACTGGAAAAGCTTCCCATACAGGAAACGTGAGTGAATGTGAATCCAACGTTCTGAGGGTGACCCACACAACGAATCTGGCCGTATCCCGTAACTTAGGACGGTATGTCGCCCAATGCAGGCCTTCAACAGCCACAACAGCCACCTCAAAACCACACATCGCATGGAGCAGCGTCACTCCCACATGCACATGTACCACTGCATGCACAGGCTTTCCACGCAGAAAATGTGAGTACACCCCACTTTCTGTGAGTGACCCACATATCACATCTGACTTTATCCCATAACTTAGGACAACATCCCGTCTACTGTAGGCTTTCGACAGTCACACCAAAGAAATACGCTACAGGTAACTCTATCTGCACCGCCTGCACAGACTTCCCGCGCAGGAAACGTGAGTGCGCCCAACTTTCTGTGGATGACCCACATAGGGCGTCTGATTGTTTTCCATTCCAATAGAGTAGCATGTCTTCTGCTGGAGGCTCTCGACGGCGCCATTAAACACGACTTGAAGATACATTTATCTGACTCTTCCCACTCCTTTTTGCCTGTGTGCCCAAATCCTCAGTGTGATTTGATTTCTTGTCATATCGAAGATTGTATAGGAGTTACGGCAATCATGATTGTCAATACCCGACTTACGGAGTTTTGGTTCGTCTTGTACACTCGACCACACATGCTTTAAAAATGTCCGAGCTCGAATAAGAGTACGCACACAACCTAGTTTATGTAATCGTGCAGGCCCCGTTCCATCATCCGTTTCGTGCGGAGTTTTATTCGAGCTACATGTCTCTGCTCAACTGCTCAGCGCTCAGCGTTCGTCCCACTGTGTCGCTCCGCCCTCGCGCTTTCTGTTCAAGCTCCAAGGGTAACACAAAGTCCCGTCAGCGGCGTCTGTCCTACATTCGCTAGAATGTCTCGGACAGTTTGTACTTGTCATCTCGCAAGTCAACCCGGAAGGGAATGGTTACGGGTGAATGTTTCATTATTGTTCGATTGATGGGGAATCATGGGACGTTGGCCATAGCGATGAATTAAGCCAATGGATGTCAGCTGACAAGATCCTTTGATACGATGTCAGGCGTATCCTCAGATGGCTGTGTTGTGCCCCTTTGCGGTGATTCCTGAACTTTCTTACACGCTGTTCTTCTCTTCCCTTATCACTCGTTCGCTGGAGGAATCTCCTCTGCGACTGGATCCGCAAACATTGTTAGCACGATCTGTCTTTCGAGAAGTTCGGTCCGTTGTTAGGGCCGTGCAGTTTACATCGGCTCTAGATTACTTTTTGATGGCAAGACGGTGATGATGAGGGTTCTTCTATCTAACATCACACCGTCATACCACCCGGGTCCACGATTGCCCGATGAAGTCGGTAACTTCCCTGCTCAGTCCTCGTGCACACCTGTCTTTAAACACGCGCCGTATCCTAAATATGAGCGTGGTCCGTCGGGAATGCCCAAGTGGGAAGAGAATAGGAATTATGTGGCCGTTGGATGAGTTGACAGTAGTTTATTCGCTTTTGTTGATGATGGTCCACCGTAATGGATTGCCTGGAATGAGGGTAGGTGTATTACTCCCCGTAAATGGGCGCTCGAAGTCAACCATCACAACTTAACACTGTCTAGCTACTAAAGGGATCGCCCGCCATATCAGTTGGCTTATCACACATCTATTAAGCTTCGAAGTCGATGTGATAGCGGATCTTAGCCCTGCGAAATCCCCACCGACTGAACATTAGCGAAGTCTCAATGTTTAGTATGCGGGTCTGCGAAGATGTTGCATGAGATGGGAACTTGCAGTGGCTGGTGAGTCTTTTCACGATACTGTTGGGCATTTTTCTCTGCGGGTGTCCACTAAAATCAAAGGATGTACGCGGTGGTGGGAAGACTGTCCAGTGGTCTCTCCTGAAGTAGGGGCGACAATGTGTCAGTTGTTACATTGTTGTCAGGGCGAGTCCCAAAATCTGCCTGATTTTCTGGTAAGTCGAGTTGGCCCCGCATCCTGCACGGCCCGAGAGCGAGGAGCGTGGAAGGACCTTGCGCCTAGTGGGGTGCAGTGAAGCTTTCTTTCAGGATGAATTTTACGACATGTGGCACAGACTATTTATGTATTACCGTGGCTCTTCGCCCGTTTCGTATGTAGGACGAGGATTGAGGTATTTCTCCCTGTGGGCGGTCGTGAGGATTGCCATAAAGGCATCGTTCCGATATGAGCAACATTAGGACGGTGGGAACGGCCTGAGTGTATTGTAAACCCCGGTCGGTCCCCGTTGGCCACGGGCCTCCTAATCTCCAAACAAATCTCTCGTCGTTGTTACCACTGAACCCTATATCCTCATCGAGATACAATACATCTTGGGTACACTTCGTGCGTGACGAGACCATGCACACGGATTGGCGCCCCGATAACGATGTCAACCGTTGGAGCTGGTATAACAGAATTCACTGTATCCGTTCCAAACACATACCGAGAGAAGGCACGACTTCGACGGGAGGTATATCTTCATACTTCAGGAAACTCTGGCTAGCATGAGTGCACAAGTCCTTGCAAAAACGGAAAGCGACCACTTGTTTGGATGACAATGAGTGACGGCCACGCTATCTAGACAGTATATGGTGAATCGATATGGGTGAAAAACCCAGAGGATTTTCCGGCCCGGAGGAGGTACTGTATCTGGGCGAAGAGTGAGCGTGAGCTATGAGGGCGGTTGCCGAACAGGTCTACTTTTCGGAGATTATATCAGATGACCCTGCAGGTAAACTAAACCAGAGAGAGGGTATGGGGTGGTTTCAAAGACGAGAATGCGTCCTTGCACAAGGACTGGAGGCTTATATAAGACTCTGCTCGCGGTTGCTAGTACATAGAAAACTCTTACTTGCTTCCGTTTGTGCTGACAAATTTACGTGTCCATAATTGGCCAAACGAGTCGCAAACACGCTCGCATCTCGAACGGGCACCGCGATCAAGAACACCATCTAATCCCAAACTTGTAAAATATACGCGCACGTTTCTGAGACTAAGATGGATTACAAGCCCGGATCGCCTCCACCTGGCCACAATGTGCTCCGACCGCATCACATCGACGTTTTCGCAATGATCCTGCTCGCGTTCAGAGATTTCTATGGAAAGCTCCCACAGCAATTCCTGCTCTACGTCTATAGATTCCTCATTCTGGAGGTTAGCGAGGTACATGTGCCTTATACGTTTTTTGCATGACGTGCTAAGTTATCGGCAGGCTGTTCAGCCAGCAACTCACCAGCAGATCTTGGATTTCTTGAAGGGGGCACCACAAATGAACAATTTAAACGTTCATAATTATATACTGGCATTCGAGTCTATGGTGGGTTTGTGTGACCTGATGAATTACCAGTATCTAACATAGATTTCAAGCCAAAGGAGTTGACGAGTGTCGCCCAGTTGTCCACCTTTTTTCACAGTTCGTACTGCCTTTCCCACTGCTTTTCCGTTGATTAGATGGATGATAGATGCTACTCCAATATATACCGACAAGGGTGGGGACGAGGTAAATTGGTTAAACCCGTTCATGCCCCAAGCATTCACCCTGTCCTGCGTATTGTAGCCCAGTATCTTGGTAACATCCTACTTGTGTGTGCTCCGCGGAACACTTATCCATATCCAGTTTCGTCGATCACCGTTCGGCTTTTTCTGTCGGCGATGTTCCATGGGTTTCTCCAGGCTGTCTTTCTATGGCGTCATGGAGCTGCAAAAGGACTACCAGTCCTGGTGTGCAGGTGACACCAAAGCGGGATATGGTCCTGTCGAGAAAGATCTTCTGACCGGAGACATTTGGCTGTTCAAAACTGTGAGCGATTATGGCTCAACTGCACATCCGGAACCTTTCGAAGCGTAAGTTTGCACTACTTGCTGCTAGTCGCGTGTCGTGAGGGGGTCCTTTTCAGGTGGGAAAAGGGCCGTGACACGGGCGATGATGTCGTTGGACCCGAGAACCTACGGAGATACTTCGAGCAAATGTTTCATACCAATAACGATTCGTTCGTGGTTGTTAGAATTTCACCGGATGCGGCGCTGGCTAACCCGGGATCAGTGGAATACGTCAAAATGCCTTGTTAAATCTCATACGTATGCATTATGTACGCAAAGAGTATGCTGCTGCAAGCAAGGTATGTGAGGGTTATGTTCAAGCATTCCAAGCATCTTTACATGTGTGTGTCCTAGTTATTACAGGAAGCAATCGCGGTTGCACGGACTTGCGGAGACCGCGTTACATTGCAACACTGCATCAGGTCAGATACCTAGATGTCTCCAGCGTTTGTGAAATGCTTACAAGATGTAGTATGCTCCACCGGTTGCCCACGGCAAGTGGTGTACCGGTGCTGAATGAAATTCAGCCCGATCTTCACCCGTCTGAGGTCTTGTATGATGTAGCGAAATTGCTTCAGCCACAGAGCGTGAGGTTGGTATTCAGTCTATGGTACTCGATCTAATCTCGGTCCAGGGTCAACCATTAACTCTTGCCTTCGAGAAGCTTGTGCAGGCTTCTGGACTATACAACAGTTGGGTTGATCTGAGAAAAGTTTCTCCCCATGAGCGAGAGCGTCTCGGTCTGCATGCGATGCAAGCGGTATCATGGAGTACTCTGGGTGCGTTGCGTGGAACATGAATCCATTTGGTCACTCATGACCACTTAGGGTGTCATAGTCTTGCCAAGGTGGAGGAATCAATCATACAAGCATTCTCCCGCTGGGGAGATGACGATCCAAATCGACTCAATTCCCTTTTAAATCAAGCCCATAGAGTTGCGTTGTTTTACCCATCTTTGGTGGAGATCCTCTTATTGTTACCGATGATAGATGGCAAGAAACGGCTTGTATCAGGATGCTCTGACGTTACTGGTGCAGCCTTGCACGTGGCGTGGACTATCATTAGACCTGTATCAGGAGTGGGCAAACATGATATGGCACATATTGGCGTTGAGGATTAGCCGGAGGTGAGGCCCTTCATTTAGAGATCTCGTTTACCACTCAGTCACGAGATGAAGGGGACAGCGCCGGCTTTTCTATGACTTTTTGCTTCCTCGGCAGCCATCATCAACAACATTTATTTCAAAAGAGTATTTTTTTGATGATAACACAACGCCACTACCACCAATGAGCGATGAGCTGCACCAAGTCATGAGTGCACGGGCGAGTACCTTGTCTCACAGCCGAGTAGAAATCCTGATGTCTGATGGCAGCGACATGGACAAGCTGTTACAGCTATCCAGCCTCTGCTACAGTCTCTTTGGAATTCTGAGTTCCAAGGGAGGTTCTCCTTATACAGGCTAGGTATCGTTCTGCTAGCAGATGTTGGTCTTGAGTTTGGCATGTCCAAGCATTGTCGGTCTCTGGTAGAGGGCATATTACCTCAAGTGAGTATCGAGTCACCCAGCGACGTGCATTCTAACGAGGTCATAGCTTCTCCCTGGCCATGATGTCGAACACCGTGCACTCGCCTGCTACACCCTAGGCAGATGTATCATTGCTTCCTCGGATGCTGAACGTATGTATCCATGTTTACCTCCGATCCAAGGCTTTCGCGTTACGATTTGCTTGCAGCAGCAGAACTACGAAGTGCTTTGCCTCATCTCCTGATGGCAGAAAATGACTACGTACATCTCGAGATGTTCGAAGCGGCGTCTGATGTTCAGTGGTTGTTGATGGTCGTGTACCACAATCTTGGGATGACAACAGAAGGCGCAGCTGTGTACGAACGGTACAACTGTTCTGCTGCAAATATAAGGATGTACGAGGAGAGCCCCGTGGACGAAGAGGCGGAGAAGGTGTGGACACTTGTGACAGATGTCGGGGCACTACTGGCACGAAGATGACTTTGTAATAGAAGTATACGTTCCTTCTGCTGAGTGGTATTGATTTCGCTTTCAAGGTTCTTCATGACTTCTACCGTGCGTGGCATGCACTGAAGCACTGCTGAGTGGTTAAACTATACCCGGAGAACTTATCCCCAAATGTAGTGTGCTCCGAATCGTTACGATACATTCACCACTCACCCTCCACGGGCATCTCCGGAACCAAGCGATAATTCAAGGAGAGGACTGTCGGAAATGAGTAGCGAACCTGCACCGGGGTCGCCCTTTGGTAGCGCCTTAGACGGTTTTGGAGCGGGGTCCAGTACATTTGCTGCATCAACTTCCGAAACTTGGCATCTCGATCTATCATGCAGAAGTGTGATTGCACGCACTGAAGGCCTGCCACTCCCAAAGGCCTTGAATCGATATTGAAATGGCCAGTCTAACGAAGATCCTCTCACCCACCACTTCTTGCTTTTCGAGGCAGGCTAGTGTTGATGACTTGCCAGCATTACTCCGGGGATGGGAAGATCCGGGGTGGTGGTTTGATAACTGACTACTATGGGTAGCTTATCGTTTAATGTTGCGGATGTGTAGCGATCCATCCATGGTAAGTCATCAATGCTCAGCTAGTCCTCCCTGGAAATGCTGACTTTGTCGGTGGAACGTTGCCTTGGTTGTGATACAGTGCGGGAACTCTGGTCACAATGATGATGCGTACCCGAGCGTTAGATCGAAATGAAATGGAATCCAGTACAGTCTCAAATAGAGTGGCGGTGATTTCACGCGGGTAGCAGACAAAATAAGCGCTAAAGCATTCGAGGAAGTCTAGCAACAGGGGGTGCCGCCCGTTACATAAGGGACAGACGCCTTCATCATGTTGACTGCGACACCAAAACTTGCACTACGATCGTCAACAAAAATGTACTTACAATACAACAAAAGAACACTGATATGTCCACGATAATCCACGGGATTAAATTGCTCCTATTTCTGCCCCTAGCACCCTCAAGCACTCCCTGGCCAAGCCCCTTGCATCTACGACTGTTACTTCATGACCTATCGCATCCACCTTATGAGTAAGAGTAGAAGGACCGGGCCAATGCGTCGTCCCCTTGTCCTCTGGTACTCGACCGTGGATAGAAGGTGCGGGCGTGGATGGTGGCGACAAAATCCATGCGGACGGTGTCTGCCTGGGTACCGACGAGAGCTCGCATAAAACCGTGTAGAAGTGGAAAATGTGAGCTACGGATGATCGCCGGACAATGTCTGGGATCAACGCAGAAGGCGGGAGACTTGGATCAACGACTATGTGCGTAAAATGAAGTGTACCGTGAGTATCAGAGTTTTCCCCCACTGTATTGTCGGATGTCGGACTTACGTGGTTGTTCTGCGCTATACTTTGTTGGCGCATCCGAGAATGCAGCCCAAAATGTGCCAGGCCACAGTCTCAACTTTAGAAGCCTTTGCAAGATATGTAAGAGTTCATCTTCGCGGACTCTGAGAAGGGACGGCTCAAACTTTGGCCATTCTTGCCAATTAATGTCGCTTACCTTGGAAAGGGTAGGTTTCCCCGTAGGGCTTCGTCCGCAATGTAGCTCACCATAGTCGTCTGGCAACGGTCAAGCAGTGACGGAAGACACAATGCAGCAACGCGTCGGCGCGACTCCACGTGGTCTGACATAGTATCGCAACCCATGAAATGGAATCAGGAGTGATTCAGAGAGAGAACTCACCACTTGTAACATTGGAGCAAATCAGGAACAACAAGTCTAAGCACCAGAACGAGAATCTCTCTCTGAGAACTGCACTGCACACTGCTGTGGTACCCAGACTGTAGATGTCAGACATCTGGAATTCGTGTGATTCCCGAGAAGTATGGGCACTTTCGATTGTGTTGTCTTCGTCTCCCAGTCCAACCGAGGACGTGGAAGAGTTCTGCAAGAGTTGGCTTCCCTGGTGAAGAACTTTCGCAAGCTTGACAATAAGATAATCCGGCACACGGGGGTTTCCAAGGTGGGGGACAAGGTCAACCTCCAAAGAACTTATGAGTGCGAGGTCGAAATTCTCTTCTACTTCTTGTTCCTCTAGACTTAGTGCTTCCGCAGCAGAACTAATTACAATGTAGTAAATTAAACGGCACAAGAAAGCGGAGCGCTACTTACCAGTCTGCCAAAATTCCTCCACGAAACCCTTCGATGATGCGGCTCCAAATAGCCTCGACGCGGGCAGCCGATATACCTACAAACTGCGCGTTAGCTACTGCCGAAATGCAAATGGCACAGGGGCTAACATTGGCCTAGGCGTGAGACATCACCCGTACACTCCGTCACGATACGCAAGAAACACGTTGTCGCTGTCTTCCATAGCGGTGGATCTTTCCCATATTTCGATGGCGACGGGCAATCATACTTCAGCTTCATTGGGATGGAGTATGCCTGGCCAGAAATACACGATAAACAAGACAGCAGGCAGTAAAGAACCTGATGACGCACAGAAAGAACGGCTTCGAGTGTTCCGTCTTCGTATATTTCCGTGTGATCTCTAAAGCGCAGGTACATGTCGACGAGGGATGGCATCGCTTTTTTGGAGAGGCCAATATAGGTGACCTGTTTACGCGCCGATGCTGGCACGGGAGTGCCGGGGACGGCAGCACCGGGCTGATCAGGATGGAAAGCTGCAAGAAAAGGTAACGTAACGTATTCTGACAGGTCCCGAATGACGAGAGAAGGTACACCAGGTGCGGTGAGCTCAATGCTCTCCACCGTCTCTAGTATAGATGCCTGTGTGAGGCTTAGTAGAGAATGGTGCAACAAACACACTCAGGGCACACCTGAAGAGGCGTGAGCCCGTCAATATCAGGACGATAATCAGGAGAGTCGGAATAAGTCATGACACCTAAATAGTAGAGATCTCCAGTGACGCCATCATATCGGTTATATAAAGCCACTGACCTTTCAAAATTTCCATTAGGCGTGTCAGACGTTCCAGAGACCACTCGGTGAGAGCTTGTTGCCGGCTCACCCGCCGTGTGGTACCAATAACTCTAATGAAAGCCACAAGACTGTCTTGGGTAAATGGTCTATGCACTACAGACGCATTTTGTTGTGGTGAGAGGAATAGCCTGCCTCCCTGTGCAATAGCGACCCCAATGTCATTACAAGCTTGCCACACATACTCCCAGGCCTCTGCAACTTGAGGTCGCAGATCATCAGCAGCAGCCAAAAGGGAATCGACAGCCTTCTCCAGGCATTGAAGGGCGGGCGTGCTGAGGGACCGCCGGTCTAAGAGAACAGTGTCCTTGATGTGCGAGACGAAGACCTTCCACGCATCTATAAATGTCTGAAGACGTATGATCTTCGAGACAAGGAACTCTGAGATAATCGTCCCAATCCACTGTAGCGAGAGGCTCTTAGATTCATCCCAAGCTTGCTCAGGAGTTTCACCCATAGAGGGTACGGCAGGATCGAGAGGAACACGACGAGTCTCGATGGAAATGGCATCCAGAAGCGGGAAGGTAATCCGCCACATACAATCATTCCAGGTATCCAAGCTCAAGGTCGCACCATATAGCTGCATGGCACGAAATAGCGTCTGAATGGCGCCCACTCGTACTTCCGGGCGCGCATCCGTACACAAACCAAGCACCTCGAGGAGCAAGAACATCCACAATTCGCTGTACTTGGGTTCTATCTGTGCGTCTTTTCGTTTTGCTTGTATGGAATCCGAAACACTCCACAGTAAGCTTTCGGCCGCTGTTAGTGCAATGTTGGTCTCTGCTTGGCGACCAAAGTGGCCGAGGGTGGCTATGCAGAGGCGCAGATGTTCCGGAGAGAGGGTTGACACGGAATCGCACACTAACTTCATCGACTGGAATGCAATCTTCACTAATGTAGTGTGTCCGCGCTCGTTGTTGTACCCAAGTGGAGGAGGCTTCGGTCGACTGGTATCCTGGATGGAGATCGTACTGATAGAGTCGATAGAGTCGGCACGAGACAACATTGCCGGTTTGCAGACGCTGCCCAGCATTTCAAATATAGTTTCCCAACCGACCACGAGAGTATGACCAGATGCCTGCAAAATCAGATGCAGCGTCTCCAGCCCCATCCGTCTCAGCTCAAGGTTCGTACTCGTGTTGTAGATCCCATCTGCTGGTGGAGGGATTATCTGCTTTGCGAGTACGTCGAGCACCCGGCGCTGAACCTTGGCTTGTAGTTCCTGGTTAGGGGACAAATTGCGAGGGATGACAACTAGGCATTCGTCGAGAACACGGGCTGCTTGGACACGAATGGCTGGGGGTGCAGATACGAGGCTGATGATGGAAAGAAGATGGGTACTCATTGGGTCCCATGCAATCTCTGGCGGGCGGTAAATGAGGCGATGAATATTTAGCATGGCAACAATCCCCAGCCTCTCAATGCCAAAGTCACCGGAACGCTGGAATAAAGAGGCCGATGTCAAAATTTTGAATCTACGACAGGACAGTGGCAACTCACCAGCGTACGAGGTAGATGAATGCCGCTCACACGTCGACGATGTGCGACGCCGACTCTGGGTGAAAGACCACCAGGATTTGGGAGCTCGTCCGAACCCTCAGGTTCACCAGTTAGAGTCTTGTTGGTATCGGATTGCATTCCCACCATCTCCGAGCTGAGCCTGCATAATGCCCTAACGAAATCCTGAAAAGCGGAGTCCTCAAGATTCTTTGATGCATCGAATAAGCGCTGAATGGCGAGTTGGATACTTTCGGGGTCAGTATCGACCAGAAGTGGGTGGCGAGGTGGTTGTGACGACGCCTTCGCACTATCTGGCGCACCTGCACTGGATGGTACCCGAGACGTCGTACCAGCCGCACCAGGGATTGCGCTATTACGTCTTGAAGAAGGTAGCTGAGACCCCTTCAACGTGAGGACGTAGTCTGCATTCTGGACTGCTTCGAGGATGCTATACCAGCTTTCTCCTAGACTTCCAGCAAGGAAGAGTGCGCTCGAGATCAGAACTTTCAGGCAGACGAGGTTTCTCTCGGATAAACCAGGAGGTACTGCGGGCGCTGTCAACCCTAGATTATCCGTGATTGACGTCGACGAGCGAGGGGTGTGTGGTTCGATGTATGATTCTAGGCTAGACACCACACGAGATGGGACCGCGAATTTCGAGAGACTAGTGAAGAACGCATCTCGTGGTGTGGTGAGCGCGAGCATTCCCGCCACGTTCGTCATCGCCTGGTAGCTGGTAAGCACGTCGATAAAGAGCTCGTCGGAGAGATTGGTAGAGATAATGAACGAGAGAGCTGCTAGGAGGGCGGGCCAGCCATGTTCGACCATTGCACGAACGATACCAAGATGTATCGTAGCTGGATCGTCAGGAGGGAGTGAAGAAATGTCCAGGGCAGGAGGCGCGTGAATAACGGACTCCCCCGCAATGCGAGGTCGTTGGACCATGATTGAAGTATATAAAGGTCCCGTAAAGGACGCAAAACCCTCGGAGAGCGAGACGATGCATTGCACCGCCAGAAGATAGATGTAAGTCTCCGGGATGAGGGGCGAGTCGGCTTTGTCGAGTTGATCTATGCTGTAGCGTCACGTTTCTCAGATAGGTTCACACAGTTGCAATTGTGGTCGTACACACCATTGCAATTTCATCCCCGACTGCTGTATACTGAGTCCAGTGCCTGAACCGATCATGCCCACAACTCCAGAAACCGTCGCACTTGCCGCAGTGGCCACAATGCCCGCTACACCTCCCACGTCCAATCCGTAACCAGAAGTTGAACTCGAACCGCCGGGGCCTTCTGCGGAATGGTGTACACCCACACCAGACATCTGGGAACAGACACCCAACAAAGCAGGCTTCTCGGTCACCAATCGCTTGAGCGCGCTAATAAGGCAGGTAAACACTTTTGCGCCTGACTGACGAGCATCATAGCGATCCCAAATGTTGCGAATAAGTTCTGCATCGCTACATAATCTACGGAAAGGAACAGGTTAAGCTAAAGTAAACCTCACATGATGAGACGTACCCTCGCATTATCTCCATAGCCAGGACTCTCATCCATGGAGGGCGCACCTCCGCGTGGTCGAGTATGCTTGATTCCGAGTCTTCGGACACTATTTTGATGAGAAGCATAAAGAACACTTCTGCCTCAGTTTTCAGCTCAAATGAAAACTTCTTGAGCAACAAAAAGACGACTCTGAAGCAGCGCAGCGTCAGAGGGAATACTGCCCTCTCTGACAACGATTTAAGAAGCAGTGGACACAAGTGGTGTTGGAGTAGCAGTAACAATTCTGAATGCTGGCGAGCAGTGAGCAATGATAGGGAGATAGAAAGAGGACTGGAACTGACCTGCCTAAAAAGGTCGTGATAGTTCGTAAGTACGCTTTCGATCAGTTCGAGTGCAAAAGTTTTATGCAGGTAGTCGAGACGAAGGAAGTGAGGCCTTTCCACATTCGCCAGTAGGCATAGGTCTTCGAAAACGGAGTATGCGTCTGTTGCATACGGCCCCAAGGATGCAGTGCTACCATTTGGAAGCGAAACCTCTGACATCGCATCTGCAGGCACAGGGCTCCGCCTGTCCTCATCACCAATTTTATCGAAGACAAACATTACCAGCTGACGAAGTGTAGCAGCTGCGGTAGAGGATACCACTGCTATTCGAGAATCCTGGAGCTTGAAACACAAGAGGAGAGCCTGAAAAACGTCATAAGAAAGAAGTTTATTATGTCCTTCCGTCAAAACCACGTAAACATACCTCCCCGAGTAAATCTCCATGGACGGAAGGAAAGTTCGTGATAAGCGAAACCAGGGTCTGCAGGATCCGCAGCTGGATGTCGACCCCTTGGCTCATAGCATCGCTCATAGTGCTGATGATCGAAGGTACAGCAGACTTTGGCACCGCTCTGAGAGCGATAAGACGTTGGAGTGAACCCAACGATATTGCCACGACTTTTGCGTTCTTCGTAGCACATCCCATGAAAACAGGTCGGAGAAGGTCATCCGACTGTGCGCCATCTAAGAGAGGTGGATATCGTACTTATCTCAGTGAGATGGAAATGGACGAAGTCTACAAACCTGATGCCAGGGACGCAATGGCTTGTTCTGGGGAAGACCTGAGGATTGCTAGCGACTTCTCAGCAGCCTAGGTGACACGATGAACAGTGATGATGATATTTGAGCATGACGGACTACCTCGCGAATCTCTGGATGCTTTCGTCTTGATTCGCTGGCCAAGGACTGAAAATTCGCGATTCACGAAGTGCTTCAACAACTAAAAGAGGCGAATACGTACTTGCAACTCCGTCACCAAGAAGGCCAGTGAGCTCATTATGGCCACCGTAAGTCGTACCCTCCCAATTATCTGTGTGGTCCTGGTATTACAAAGTCAAGCGCACGTCTGATACCTGCGCAAGGGTTTCGTGATCTGAAGGAGGTGTGCAGCCTCAAGAGTTGGATGCGTCCAAATCCAATGCCCATCAGCCATTACCATAATTAGCGAAATAACCCCTATCCCCACTTACCCAAGTACCGGGCTTGAACTAGTTGGACTGTAAACCTTTTGACGATAGCGCTATGGATTTTTTGATTGAAACACTGGACTACTATGTATAATATACAGCAGCACTCGGATCAGAAATTCTCAGCTCATCTACGTGGCAAGCTTTAAGGTATCTACTAGTTAAATACAACCTTAGCGTCGACCAGCAACTGCTTCCCACTGTCGTAGGCACGAGTAACCATTATAATCGAAACTCTGGTTTGGGTCGCAGGCACATCGACCATCATTCCATCGCTCCCTGTTTGCCGTGCAGTGAGTGAATGGAACGTGTTGGTAGCCGATCTCGTCGAAGAAATGAATGGCGTCCTTTGGTAAAAATAGCGAAGCTGCTATGGAATGTACAGGAGCATCTCCCCAGCGCTGCAGAAGTAAGGGACGCAGCAAAGACGTTAGAATCCATAATGTGCACTCAAAGATCAAAAGCGTACCTCGTAGTAAAAGCCGCCTTTGGAATCTAGAAACTCGAAGAAAGTCATGTATGTATCTGATCGCCAGAAGTCCATATCTGCAATCTCAAAGTTGCTCCAGACTGGTGTTCGAAGGGAAAACACAAGAGAGTGAGTTGAAGCGTCGGAGGTTTAAATTGAGAACGCACAATGGCATAAATTATAGTGGGCACCTTCGTCTTCGGAAACGAATCCCATGGCGTTGTTTTCATGTATATGCTCTGGGTGCAACGACACGTATTCTGCAAGAACGTGTCAGTTCGGGCAGTCTCGCACGGTTTAGATCATATCATGCGAACCTTGTACAGTCTGCCAGAGAGTCCGGATAGTAGATTCGAATTCATACAATGTGATGGTGAAGCCTGCACTCTCCTCATTAGCATTTAGATAAGACAATCATAACAGAAAACTCTGGATCTGTAGATGGAAAGATTGTCTTACCGTATGTTTTGTTATGGTCTTGCATGTATAGGAATGGATCTGATGGGATATTACAGTGGAAATGAACATTAGGTCTGATGATGTGGTCAGCGACCACGATGGTATAAAGGTGAGAGCATTACTCGACACGCCAGTAGTATCTGTAAACAATGAATGGTCAGGACTTACAGTCTAGTAGGAAATGCCGCTATCTCACCTGTATTTCTGTACAAGAGGGTGCCTAAAGAAGAACTGTTTTTCCTTAGGACCAGCCCTCACACGCTGAAGGGAGCACACGCACGCCCGAATTAAACCGACACATATTGCGATAAGAGACACTGCCTGAGGAATCGCCTCAGTTACGCGTCAATGCTACCCTCAAGCAGCAATGGCGCACCTCCATATATGATATTGTCCAGCTCCATTTGTCTCCTAGCGGCTGAAGCCCTCTCTTCGTCAATCCACGAAGGTTGGAACCAGTGATCATGGGAGATAAGACCAAACTCCATCAGGGAGGGTGATAAAACGGATATGCGCCTTGGGGACGGCTCAGAACAAGGAATACCCGTAGATCATGATCGACCTTACGTTTTGAACTCATCAGTAAAGGGTTCCTCGTTCAGAAACACGTATGGGTAGTTGAAATCCCTGTTGAAGCGATCTTCGATTTCCCTGACGCTCTGAATGACGCCCTCTAGTTCGGAATTGCGACAAAGAATTATGAATGTAGCGTTGGCCTTCCGGACGGTAGGTGCCACCGGAGTCTCGAGAGCAGCCTCGTGGGATACCGAAGACTGAGTAATGCCGAGAGGTACTGTCAATCCATCGGCGGCATACGAAAGGCTTTTCGAAGTGAGGAGAATCAATGTCTGAATGAAGGTTAATATCAAGGCTTAGGATATGTAAATTGGTACACTGCTCACCAAAAATACAGTGACAAGAACGATGTAGCGATTGGGTATGCCCTTTACTGAGCCCTGCAGGTGGGTAGTGACGCCCATGGAGTGTGCGAGGGACAGCAAGAGTTAAGATAAAGGCCAACTTCAGATGATGGGAACGTGAAGAGCAGAGTTTGCTGCGCCGGCTTTCAACACCCGCCCAAGTAGCGTCTCCTGGCAACATTTGCCATGATGACGTGGAGAAACATAATATGCAGTTCACCGGGGAAAATGACACTCCGCAGCGCTGTTGCCCTTAGTGCGGCTGTGATAGAAAAGCGCGTTAGTGCAGATTTCTTATCAGTGATTGAATGAAGCTCCACATCTTCACATGGGTGATACGACCGACCGCGTGCCGCGACTCGGAAGTCTCAGAACTCAGAGTCCACAGTGTGTGTGATCTTTGTATGCCTGTAGGGAGTCCTACTATTCAATGAGCTCGCCTCGTACGACGACTCTCCAGGAACGTGAAACAGGCACACACTCGCATCTGAAGGGCGCAAACTGTTGAGGAAGGGGTGGGCGGCAGTTGTGCGGCATTTTGTCCACTCAGCAGCGGGTCACTTCGGCCCCGGAGCCAAAAAGGTTCAGGTACGGTCGGACCACTCCGAGAGTCGTAGAGAAAACCTAAATAAGCTCGGAGTCAAAGTAGCCCGTGCTACACACATATTAGCTCCAAGTTTCCTTCGACCGCTCTGGTCGTGGGCCGGCCGCTTCCGCCCAAAGGGGATCATCATAGGCAAGGGACGTTTCATACCTCGAACATGAACTCAGTGTCAGTCAGTCTCAGCCACTGATGCACTGACTCAACGGTTTGGACGTCTGCTAGCAGTTTCTGGCTTAGTGTTTAGGCGGTGTGGTGACTACGCAGCTCCCTATCTCCTGGGAGACACACACACACGATCCCTCACTACCTCCGGCCAGGTTCCTTCGTCGTGATGAACTCTCAGTACTGTAGAATTATGCGTTGGCCGCCATCAGGGAGTGCTGGGAGTGCTGGTGACTCACGAAGATCCCACTTCCCCTATTTGACGCTGAAATTCTAGATGCCCTGTCCTATTGCTGCGCATAGGGTCTCGAACCCGTGACACGTAGACCTATAGGGTCGCCATCCGAATGGGGGGTTTCCAACAGTCCTTGGTGCCTTGGATGGTCCGACCAGTTGTACCTTGCCATCGGAAAAGCGCTTTGAAATGTGCGCCTTGCGCAACCCCTTCAATGATTCTCTGAAGTAATGTTCGTACAGCCATCTGCCCGAAATGTCCTGACAGTTTCCACAGCTTAACCAGCGATGCACTGTGACTTCCTGTGAGGTCGAGCGTGGATGCGTTTGCGTGACACGGCGGCTGAGTAGTATTAGAGGCAGATAACTCATGGAGGTGGTACGCAGAGGATAATTGGTAACGAATTCGACCCATTGTTCCTCTGTCACCACTCACAACATGGAGACAGCCATCCTGACTCCCTTCGACCAGGACAGGTATAAGTACGATCTCGAACTCTTGCATCATGTTTGCCTCGAGTCTCCTAGCCACACACACCACCCCACACATGACGAAGACCATGCGTAATACACATGTTCGGAAGGATCCATTTCCGCTCTGGAGTGCCGTCTTTGCTGGTCTATATAAGTCTCTTTGACAAGCTTCTCACTCCTGCACGTTTCGTCAATCCGAAATGCCAATAAACCGTGGAACGTATACGTTCGTCAACCGTCAGAGCGGGACGGCTATGGAAATGGGTACCGACCATTCGCTGATAGGTCAGTGTCTCAGCTTACTATCCCGCTCTTTGTCTTACAATCGCTACTACCTGTATTTCTCTCTTAATTCCAGGTATGCCCCCGAAAGAAAATGAAACACAGAAGGTGGTGAACTCTGTTTAGTTTCTGGTCATGTCGCTTATGCATTGCGAAAGTGGGAAATTAGCCCTCTAGGCGCTGGATATTCCATTCGCAATCAGAAGAGTGGAAAATACCTCTCGGTCAAATCATTGTTGAAAGATGCTCCCATAGTCGCAAGCGACTACCCAGTTGCATGGTTCATCAGAGAAGTCCGGGTCCACGAAGAGAACGCGATATTCTACGAGTATGAAGCTTCCCCAGCGCTCGTTGATTGATATGACTCAGCTGGTATTGATGTCGTAGAATTCGGTGGCCCATGACCGACATCATGTTTGAGCTGGCAGACTCCGGAAGTTCAACACCAAAGACCAAGGTCCGAGGCATGAGCGAGCTGTCGTCGGAAGTCATTAACCCATTACTCTAGATTCTTCTCACGGACAGTCACCTAACCCCAGATAAGCACCGGGCTAGATACTGGAGGGCGAATCGCGTTCGTCAGCCTTCGTTCTACCAGCCCTCCTCGTCTGCAAATAATACCGGTAGTTCCACTTTCAGCCTTACTGGTCTTGCAGGTAAGCCCATGTTTTTTCCGCGGATTTACCCCCGTATTGATCACCTTGATGGTATGTAGAGAAGTGGCGGTTGATACTTCCACCGAAACCCACACCGACCACACAAACATAAGACCAATACGCGTAGGAAGGATATCACTCCTATCAAGTGGTATATGACTAAGAAAGTATCAGCTAGGCAAGGTATATACCACTTCCGCTACCGAAGACTGTATAATGTAGTGTATGAGTACGCCCTGGGTTTGGATGATAATGATGCATATATGTACATACCACTCCGTGGAGTGCCAGAGGCCGTACAGTAATGGTGGACGATAGGCCCAGACTCTCCATTGACGACTCGCATGAGATGCGCTACCAGATGGGACTGCTGGCATGTCAGACTCCCAACGACCAACGGCGGACCGCAACTCTCAATAACTTTCCCCAGATATTTGGGAAAATCCCTCCAAAGTTGCGGTTTTGCTCTCTGTCGAAGGAGGTTTGACTTGTCCAGGCAGTCGAGCAGCTTTCCAAGCCTGGAAACCGCCTATAATATCTGTCGCATTCCACATACCAATCTCATGCAGCGATGCTGCAGCAAGCGATGATGCCCATCCGTCTTCGCAGTACACGATAATTCGTAGGTCGTACCTATCCGCAATGGCCAACTTGTCTTCACACCGAGGGTCGAAACGACGTTCTAGCATATTGCGCTCGATGATAAGGGATCCATGTATCCCGCCCGAGCGAGTGCGCTCAGCGACGGAGCGAATGTCGACAAGGAAGGCGGGTGTGGAATATGTAGGGTCATGGAGGATATCCCAGGCCTGTTGTGGAGTGACTCGTTGGAGTTTGGCTCTGGCTGCGTTGATGAGCTGGAGGGTGCTGCAAGACCCTGGTGGTGGGACGAGTCGGCTGAGAGGTGCACGGACAGATTTATGAAGCACGTCCCATAGTGCAGCACTGTCATATGAGGACGCGCCGATGTCTTCGATAGCAGCTGACATGAGGTCGCCATCATTTGTCAAAGACACGACTCGGCCGAGGAATTTGGAGCTGGCGAGAAGTACAGCACTCTGGACGTCATCGGCATCGCTTCCGGTGATGACGAGAGTGTTGGCGTTGGTGAGTGAGGAGGGGGAGGGGGCTCCAGTCGTAGCGAGGGCAAAGAGATGACGGGTGGGTAGACGAGCACGGATGATGTCGGCGACGTGGCGCAGAAAGCGATCGTCGTCCCTCTTGGAGAAGGTGAAGTAGACAGATATCTTGACACCTTCGACGACCTTGGCTTTCATAATGGCACGCAGCGCAATGCCATGAGCAACTTCGTCGCGGACACTGTCGAGCGTCCGGAGTGAGACGGTGCCGTTCGCAGATGATCGCAAGGCGACTCTCTTATCCGATGCGTCAGAGGGGTGGCTCGATGGCTCGGACGAAGGCATGCCGAAATCCAAGTGTGTCTGTGTATCTGTCGTAAAGGAGTGCAATGTACATATTGGTTTCGCTACTTATCTCACAACCCTAACCCAAGCCTAGGGTTGGCCAGGTGGTAATGTACGTAAGCAGATTCTTCGCTACAGTACCACTATTGAACGTTTGAACAACTGTGCTCTAGCGAGCTCACCGGAACTGACACCATACCCAAACCGAAACAGACGTCGTTGGTGGGATACCGCTCAGGAGACCTCGCTCTCGGTAGGACGGCTGCCCTTGGGGACCTAGAAAAAAATTCCCCCGTGTCTCTTCATTATTTCAAGTCTGCTGCCCTGCCACCCCTTCTTCAGCAGATCGACGTTGGCAGAATCAAGGAGTCGTTGCAACGTGATCCTAATGTCTGGACCCATGCCTCAGCACGGTGGGCTGGATTTGACAAAGAGCCCAGGGATTCGAAACTATCCGAGGATATGACGTTCAATCACCTTTCGAACGTTTTCGACGCAGTGGTACGCGAGGCTAGCAAAGTCGTCAATACCCAAGCAAAGCTTAGGTTTGTATCTGGACCTTCGGAATCGCCTCTCTCCGAGCGGTCTGATGCTACTCGCCCGGATGCCTATTTATTACTGCCTGGAGGCTGGCGCACAGAAGGATAAGAAAAGCCACGCCGTAAACTCTGATCCCCGTTCGTGGGACGACATAACGGTCTCGTTCGAGTTCAAGGAGGGAAACGGAAACGCGGAGCGCAAAGACGTGAGTGACAGCTAGATCCTCATTCGAGCATCGTTGATCTACTATGATAGGTTTACAAGAGGGTGAGTCTATACCATATCTTGCATAGCGATCCCTGCCGCTGCGCCACATTTGATGTCACGACCGAGAACATTATGATGAGGTTTTGGTTCAGTTGCAGGGCAGTCACGGTCGTCAGCAGGCCGAAATTTAACTTCTTTAGCGTTAGTAGTCACATTTTCGAATTCTCTGTCGTTCTTTACTGACCCTCTGAACAGGAGCACGAACACTTGATCTACTTCTTCTCTTCGCTCGCGTTTTGCAAATGACCACGAGCTCGGATTGGGCCCAACCACACGACGAGTGGACATTAGCGGTAAAATTCAATATGACATTACTGCGCACACAGACGAGGAGGAATCCAGGCCACGAGGGTTATTTCCGATTTCAATGCCCATGCCTTGAGAGGTCGTGGAACCCGCATCTTCGAAGTTTGTCTCAAGGAAACCCGGCGAAGGATGCCCAACCTGCCGCCTTAAAGGAGTGTTGGAGAGACTCCGACCGGGACCGCGAGATACAATCCTCGAACAAATATTTACCGATTTGCAGAATCAAAAAGGGGTTGAGGGGGCAGGATTTCCTCACGGTCCTTGCAGCGGCAAATGTGATGGCGAACAGGAAGATTGATGGCACTGATAACCTTCTACGCATGTCCGACCTGCCAACTGACTGTACTTGGTATCCGTTACCCGCTGAAGGTCCTAAGGCAAAACCGACTAGGACTGGCGAAGGGCTTACACCAAGTTTCCCCTGCGTCCCCGGTTCCGCCAAGCAATTGAAAGTCCACAGCATTCATTCCCGTCTGGTCTTCAAGGAGGTTTGCCAACCTACATACGAGTTTGGAAGGCTCGATACCGTGTTTGAGACGCTACAGGATGCCCGTAAAGGTTGGTTTAGTTTCGATATGAACCGTAGCTGGTGACTTCTAGACAACTTTCAGCTTTGCAGATTTTGTACAGTGTGGACTGGGCGCATCGTGATGTTAGTGCCGGAAACGTTTTACGAGTGGGTCAGATGGGGAAGTTAGCTGACCTTGAGTACGCAAGGCGTATGGACTCCAAGACTACGCATGAGGTGCGGACGGTAAGTGGATATCTCATCTGCCACCGAAGCGTTTTCGGTGACGTGGTAAAGGGCACGCTGGAATTTATGGCCGGTGAGGTCAAAGCTCAAAAATATTTGTTTACGGCGCACCGTCCTGAACCAAAGGGCCGAACCTTTAAACCCTCATTCAAATTCAACCCCCTACACGATATGGAGTCTATTTGGTGGATTCCAATTTGGGTACTATATTGTCAGATTGATCCGGATAGCAGCCAGCGCTCGGCGGGTCAGTCAACGCGGTTCGACGGCTTCTACCGCGGACGGCTCGATTCACGTTTCCCTACATTCTCTGCTCGTATGGTCTACCAAGTACTCCCGAACTCTTTTAACCGTGCAGCTGATGAAGTGGAATACATGTACGAGGAACTTCTCAACGCGTACACTAAGAGCGAAGAGGAGATGCCGCCGGCAGAGAAACCGGCCTATACCGAACCACTTGCGAACCTCCACTCCGTCTTTACCTAATGTTTTACATCTGCTGTGGAGTACTCTAGAGACGTCAGTCTTTTTGGGCTAACGGTTAAGCGCCTCCACCAGGAAGATCCCTCGCTTGAAACCCGAGATAACACTCTTGGAGAAAGTGAAATAGACAGATATCTTAACACCTTCAACGACTTTAGCTCTCATGATGGTACACAGTGCGGTGCCACGGGCAACTTCGTCACAGACACTGTCAAGCATCCGGAGTGACGCAGTGCCGTCCGTAGATGATCGCAAGGTGACTCTTGTTCGAGGTGTCCGAGGGGTGGTTCGATGGCTCGGATGAAGGTATTTGTCATCAAGGTAGAGACAGTTACACACCCTGACTATCTCACAACCCTAACCTGAACCTAGCGTCCATAGGGCCTCGAGTAATTATGATAGTCAAGTACTTTCATGGAAGGCTAACACTTTCCAACAGATACTCCGTGCTTATCGTCTCGATCGTGGCGGAAACTATTGACGGTAAATGCAGTGAGGCAAAATTAGTGCGGGAATATGACATTATCGAGATGTACGCCAGTATTAGTGAAGCAAAAGTTGAAAGTGTCTAGCAAATCTAATAGGTGTTCCCAAGTTGGTGCCACATTTCTCCTGTGGTCTCCGTCGTCCAATCAGAGTTAGCACTTGTGCTCTTGTTAAGATCTAGAATTCTCCCTGCTGTAATTATTCGAATTGATTGTGCGAGTGCAAGTCAACATGCAGTTGGGGCATTCAAATTGCAAAAGCAGATGTAACTTGAATACGTGTCGTAACATGTTTTTTTTATTCACGACCGCATTACAGCCCGCCCAGCGGCAAAGCGCCTTTGTTGCGTCACTTCCACTCGCACCGTGAGCTCTCAGATGTGCCGAGAACTGCTCTGGTAAAAGGACATGGCGGCAGACTTTACCACCATCCACCCACCCACACTGATGGGACTGTTCACCGCAAGGCGTAGAAAGAAAATTGAGAATCAGGAGTTTGTCGGCGTCCTGGGGAGGATCAGAAAATCAGTGTGGCAGGATCAGCCTCTGACCTGCAGCTCCAAATGTGAGAGAACACACATACCGACCAATCCTGTAAAATAATTGTGAACACTCGGCAAACAATTCATGAGTCACAACGCACTTCCTGAAACGAGTACTGAGTGACAACCTTCCCAATCCAAATGTCAAGAGTTGCAAGGCAGTAATTTCATTTCCCACACACCACTTGTTTCACCACAAAATTGCGAATAAGATACTTCGCCTTCATTGCTGGTTCATTAACATTGGATGGCTCCTCTTCCTGCTTGCTAGTACTGTGCTCCACATTTTTCCTTGTGTGCATGACCTGAAATCGTCGCTTGCACCAGCAACTTTTGGTTTACTGTAAGTTCTGCCAGGAAGTAAAATATCATCCACTTACCAAGTGATACAGTAACCGTGTTCCAATGCATTGAAAATAGTCGCGCCGTCAACCTTGACACCATTCCAAGTTCCACAAGGGCACTGGTATCTTGCAGAAAATAAGGCGACGACCTCTTCAGTGATAACTCTCATAACAATCTTGGTCCCTGCCTGAATGGTTGACCAAAGATCATGCTGGCGTGTCAGTTCAGTTACATTAGTGCCATCATCAAGCACAAAATCATATTTGCCCCTGTCAATATACCATCGTTGGACCTCAGCTTCATCTGGCAAACACTGGTGCACCAGGGCAGGGAGCATGTCATGAAGTTGCTGAAATGGATGTCATAAGCTTCCCTGTCATGCATTTTCGTGCAGCAGCACACCTGAAAGGAGGAACACTGATCACTGAGCATTTTATGTTGCCGCCCTGTTGCATCGACCAATATTACATAGCCAATGGTCATGCCTGCTGGTAACTGTCCCATCCCCAGTGCCATAACAAACTGCTTGATAGATTGATTTTCCGTCTCCCGGCTCTGCATAAGTGCAGTAAGGTGGTCTATGTTAGCCAGAAGTTGCATTTGGGACAATGCCTGAGTATAATGGGGAATCAGGGAGGAGCAACTTGGTAACGATGCAATGTCACCATAAATACTAAAAGATGATCATTAATTTTGCTGGAACATCCAACAATCTGTTGCGTGAGGACGGGGGAACCATGAAAGTGGTGGCTTTGCATCTCCCTCAATTTGAGTGTGGTATCCTCCAGTACTCTAATCATAAAGTGGCAGTTCAATATTGGAATGTCGCATGCATTCGATGCTAGGCGACATACTTGATCAATGCCTGTCGGCTGGTTTCTTCAAAGCGGGTCCGAGCAGTTGGGGCATTCACTACATGGCAACTGAGATAAGAAAGTCGGTGGGTGAGGTAATTCAAGTCCTCCTTGTTCTGGATACGTGCCTATGATAGTGAGGTTTAGAATAAAGGGTGAAACACCAAAGTGGAGTAAAACCACATCAATAATTTGAAGGATAGCTAGCAATCCCTCGATGGCATTTTTCAGCGGAGCACCAGCGATTGGGATTGTCCCTGAGACTGCTTGGGCCACAGGTCCACACGCCCGGATGGTATCAGAGGCATGACGAGCCCAATCGTGCAATGTGGTGGTGGATTTGTTTCGTTCTCGTGTATTCAGAAGCTTCTTGATGCGAAGGGCGATAACCTCGCCAATTTTTTTAAAGAGCATTTCACCAAGAGAACAAGTCGCAGGAAAGAGCAGATATAGCAAAGAAGTGAAGGAGGTTGTAGAGGTTCAGATGGGACTCGTACAACACAAGCAGTTACGATGACCCAGGATCACCACAGGATCCACCGCTGCATAGTGTGCTTCCTGAACACGTGTTGGGACCGCATATGACTCAGGCCTCTAAGCAACCTATACACATCATGAATTCGCTCAAAAGTCATCCGCAGATTGAACCCGCAAAGCTGCGACAGTACATGATTGCGCACGACGACCCAGGCTGCAGTCTCATGGGGTGAAGTAAAGAGTTAGGGCACAATGTTGGATGGGATGGGATCAATTCAGCTGACTACGCTACAAAAGGTAGCTCAGGTACAGTTTAGTGCTGTACTGATTACGTAATATTTCCATACATGTTACCCAGTCTTTTTCCTCCGTGTTCCTCAGACTTCGTCCTACTTGAAAGACTGAGGTAATGTCACTCCTTTATTACTGTACCATATTTTACTTACCAGATGAGTAGATTACACTTTTAGGTTGGTTAATAT
The DNA here is from genome assembly GCA_024613145.1 of Pisolithus marmoratus. Classification (NCBI taxonomy): domain Eukaryota; kingdom Fungi; phylum Basidiomycota; class Agaricomycetes; order Boletales; family Pisolithaceae; genus Pisolithus; species Pisolithus marmoratus. The sequence goes on from JANFAE010000021.1 coordinate 262,166, forward strand.
TATAGAGACTTCATCCTACTTGAAGACTGAGATTACACTCTTTAGCAGTTACTCTTGCACTTCGGACACCCATCAAAACACAGGAGGTGTACGATGACAATTACATAAGCACGCATTCTGGGCAGTCACTCCCATCACCTCGAAATAGCTGTAAAGACTGCCTGGTTTGATTTGATGAGTTTTATCGGTCATAGAAAGGTGCGAGTGGCAGGATGAGAGTACTACGTAAGTGAGCTCGGTGGCTAGGCGTTATTCCCTTCCAAGTACGTTTACGTTCTCTTCATACCTGCCTACTCACGTCACTCTTGGGGTTGACATCTAGTCCCGGCTAGGTCGCAATCCGAGTCAACCGCGCTACCTAGGAGGAGGGTACAACTGTCGGAAAGATCATAGCGCAAATCGGTCGAATTGACACGCAGTTGGCTCCATGTATGTGTATACTTCAATGCATGTTTCTCAGCGAAGGTTCTGACAAGCTACATGCAACACAGAATCGACTGGTAATTTGCACTTTTCAATCCGCTGTTCATGGTGAATAGGTGAAAGGCGCCTTGCATACTCCTCAATAGTGCAAGTGTATGTTGTTGTCTCTGCGAAATACTGTTCGATCGCCTGCCCTGGTCCCCCTGTTTTCCGATTATCAACAGAAGTGGCTTGGAGCAGGACGTCATCAAGCATAATGCATTCAACAATGTTATCGGTGCGGTTCCAATGACAGTTCAAATTAATTCCGCTCACAAACACTTTCCTCGGCCTGTACATACATTATGTGGGAATGCCAAAGACCATTAAATCAACCATGCTATTGCAAGTTATTTGGGTAGGGCTGAGCGTTCTTGACCGTAGCTTCATGAGAGATGCCTGAACACTGTCCGTCTTTGATGCAGGCGGCAATTTCCCGCGCGACACTCTGACCCTCGAAGTATGCACCGTGCAAGAGGCCTATGACCCACGCAGTTGGTTGCCAGTCATAACCAAGAAAAAGAAGGCATACTGACCAAAGTGTTTCAAGCTGGTAGCTTCACCCGCGAACCAGACTCGGCCATCCACTGTGGCCCTCAAGTTGTCTGAATGCCCAGGGACGAAGGATGCTCCCCAACTAGAGAACGAACCGCGATACAACGCATTACTGCCCCACGTGGGTATATGGATATCGACCGGGTCAGGGACAGTGATATTAGGGTACACCGCCCGAAGAACGTCCATCACCTCGTCCTGGACTTCCGTGGTGTTCAATTGCTCGACGTAGTTCGAGTAATCACCCTGATATACTTGTGAGTCGAAACAGGGGTCGACTAGATGTTCTCTCACCGTCACAGTAGCGAAGATGACCCCAGACCCTGGGAAGTACTTTGGATGATCCAAGTTCTGCCATACGGGATATCTTCCTCTTTGCTTGTCCGCATACAATCCCATCTCAGTGTTAAACCAGAAGGTGTCGTTGAACTGTAAGAAGATTTTGGTATAGATTCCCTGGTTGACGTTAGAAGATATGTCTCACGGTGGTTCGTCCAGTGCTCACCATTTCTATACTGTTAATAGCCTCTCTTTTCCAGTTAGGGAACGGTGGTTGAAAAACGACGTCGGTATTTTGCAAGACACCAACGCTAAACGTCACCAGGACATGTTCCGCCGTAAGGTTGTACCCGCCTGCCGTCAGAACAACGACCCCGTCCTCACTGTAGTGGATGGCTTCTACAGTCTCGTTGAAAAGGACCTGGTTCGTCTTGAGGAAATCGGTAGCTTCCGCTTGGAGGATATATGCCATGCCGCGTGGGTCGACGGACATCATGTCGACATCCGAATACCCTCCAACTTCAGGATTATATGTGAAGTTGGTATTCTAATATCCATTAGAGAACTTCGGCCGTGTAAACATGGGTGCAATACTCACCCAAGCAGAGGCCAACCATGATGTCTGCGAGGGTGACTATGGAAACGTTCAGCATATCAAATATTTATGGCAAGTTCCTTCCTTACTTGTGCATCTAAATTCCGTTTCCAGGGAAAGGCCAGATTAGTTCAATGTGATGAAGAAAATAACGAGACTTGCATTCCTGAAACTAGAGTGAGCCCGCATTTCTACTCAAGATAAAGCAGACGTACGTAATCGACCTGATACCACTCGCAAGCCTGCTCCTGCGGGGTTTTTGGCTTGACGCCCATGTAACCGTATGCTGATCTAAGGTCCATATCGACTTCGTTATCCCACAACCGCTGCCCCGTTTCACGATGAGTTGGATAATGTTCAGTCATCAAAATGGTCCCTCGTGCCTGCAAGGACCGTGGCGTTGTTGGCCGCATCGACCGATGCATGGAAAATTGCCGAGTAATTGTTGGGACCATTGTAATCGAAGAACGCTAAAGAAAAATCAGCGCGACGCGTCGAGATGGATACAAGCCGACAAATACCCACATATATTGCCATCGAAATCGGTATACACCGTACTCAAATTGTGCTTCTGCGCTAACTTCCAAACAGGGTTAGCAGGCCCGTCACCGCACTGCGTTCCGTGAATCCAGTTTGCGCCCATCTCCACGACAACTTCTCTGCCTGGGATACCGAATGGCTTTTGGATCATGCGTCCACCAAGTTCAGTTTTGGCATCCACGATCACGAAATCATCCATGCACTGCTCATGGAGTGTACGGGCTGCAATGACACCAGCCATGCCCCCGCCAAGGATGAGGACCTTGGTGTTATTCGGCGGCGGACCGGCATATGTTAAGTTGGCCAAGCTTTGAGCGCTAGTGATCCCCTGCGCAGCTGCACCAGCAAGGAAGCTCAGGAATATGGTTCCGAGAGAGGCCCTAATTTGAGGCATGGCAAGGCGGTGGGGTGAAGGAAACTCGATGGTACGCCGCTATAAGTACAAGCACTCATCCTTCTCATTGTTGAACATTTTACGCAGCTCGCGGAAGCGACCTACTAAGCGGAGGACTGAATGATGCGCGACAGCTGTCTGTCATTCACTACGCGATCACTGGTGACATTGCTGTATATTCGCTTCCGTCGCTCGCGGAAAGGGGTCTAATTATATGCAACGAGACTTTGCCTGTGGGGCTTGAAGAATGCCACTACATAAGTAGAAGACAGGGGGTTTGAACCCGCAAATGCATCGGTCATTCGGCGGGTCTTTCCGTATAGATCGCAAAATGAAGTGGAGTTGTCCGTACCTTACTTAGTCACGGTCACGTACGTGTTCAATTCTTCGGGGTTACGCTATGGTATGTATGTTTCCACTATCCTTGCTGTACATTCTGAATTTACTTTGAATAAATATTTGCTGACGTTCGTCCCATTGTGCTGACTGGAAATGTTGTGCCTTTTACATATAGTAAAAGGTGCCAACTTGTATGTTGTCGGGTATATGGTACAGAGTAGTTTTTATTTCCAACCAAAACCATATGTCCAGCGGTTAGATGTAATTTGCGTATATCGTCACGATCGTTAAATGGCCGTACGCTACTGTACACCATAACTACAAAGCTAATCCACGTCCAGGTTGGTGTACAAAATACCTTAGCATACATAGGCGCAACTGAAACAAACTTGGAAAGAGGCAATTAGACAGATGGTCTTAATATGTATGCGTGCAGTCTGCCGTGCCCCCCATGGAAGTAGGGAAGTGTGGAGGCCAGTCGACAGCCTCAGCGACATTTAATGTCTCTGAAAAGAAGAAGCCGGGGTGGATGGCATTCAAGGTATATACCGCAATGGCCATCATGAGACCATCGAAGACATCTGGATCAGCCGCCAGCATTAGTAAGGTGAGAAAGCACTGGGGTGAACGCACTGAAGTAGGCTTGGGTAGAGATAATTGGGCCAGACCAGCCATTCGACAATTCAATGGTACGATAAGTAGAGCTGTGGATGATGTCAGCGCATGCGACGATTCCATATAGGAAGGACAAAAGCTCTGCTGACCGGACGAAAAGGCAAAATGTCTGGATAACTAGACCGAGGATCAACCATTTGATAATGTGCCATTCTATAATTTTGGCATAACGTTTCTCTTCAGAGAGAGGGGTCGAATCGGAGACATCGTTCAAGAAACGTAAGAGAAACTCTCCGGCGCAAACGACGTAAAGGCCCATCGCACCTTGAAGCGAAGGGTATCACTATCCAGAGAACAAAGCATAGAATCTACTTACACAATTGAAAAGCCACGCCAACGAGCATGATGTTGCCTCCCTTGAGAACGGAAAACGTGAGGTCAAGAGATTGACCGCGAACATACACAAACCTTGTCAGGGTTTTGACCCTGGTTAACTTCGTCTGCTGCCATAGCACCACCGACGGCTTGGATGATCAGACATATCACATCCTGTGTTAAAGGATTGTCAAAACTGATCCTGCGTGGACAATAGAGCGCTACATACAAATGAACAAAAAATAAGAGCATCTGATCACCTCAGTAAACACGGGAGAAGAGATCAAACGGTATTCTTACAGAGTTTGGGTGACAAACGGCTGTACTGAGGGCCTAATTGAGTGATGATTTTCCCTAGAATGAGGAAATTTGCTGCGAGGAACGGTGTAGGTGCGAGAATGGTTCCGACCAATCTTCCGGGCGTCTATTCAAGTAATATATTGACGGCAAATGATTACTTACTGGATTTCGAACGGGGTAAGCAATCCCGAATTAATACTCGACCATAGCCGGGCCGACCATCCAAGAGTTTCGAGAACGCCGGCTGTGACAGCAGTAGGGATTAACCACCACATGCGGAACTTCAAGCTTTGGTAGAGATGAAGCACTGGGTGGGGGATGAGTCGGGTGACGATTAACCCACTGACTTCCTCGGTCTTACCCGTGTTGATACCAAAGGCCGCAACAAACTACGCAAGAGATGGGATGGGTTCGTTCACGATATTCTGGCATGTCCGATAAAGGAGGACCGACCGTGATACAAATCCATTCAGTTGGAACATAATTATATGGGCTTAGCTGGGCGGCGGTAGGGGCCTGGTTAGCAGTGTCGTCTGTGCCCACGCACCATTAACACCCAGGACAACACGTTGAGGGAGAACGTACTGGTCGACATCGTTTGATCTGTGGAGTGAGAAAAGTTAGTTGGTTGGGTCAAAGGAGGGGGGGGGGGGGAGGGGACGAGACAATAAAAGCTGGAGGAGGGGTTCGTTAGAAAGCGATCAATTGGTGTTTCTGTGTTCGTATTTATTGGCGGACGCTGAGTGGAAGACGGCAACACCACGTAGATCGGGAGCTTCTCGACCAATAACATTTCGGCACGCAGATAGAGCTTGGATGTTGACATGGACACACTACTAGGCTCAAAAAGGGCAGCCAAAGCAAGAATATGTAGTTGGGGACTGGGCGTTGATGTTATCATAGCCCTAGTATTGTATGACATAGTTCACCAGCAAGTAGGCTCTGCATCCGACAAAGTGTCTAGCGTATGCAAGTTTGCCAGGTAGCACACTGAACACTCACAAGATAAGACGGATGTATTTTTCAACCGATATCAAAGTGGGAGCACGACTGAGGTTCCGAGACGGGAACATTTCGGATTGACAGTTCGAGCCTTCTCCGAACCTCGACACGTTGAGTGGCGCACATCATCAAAATCCGAGTTCAGAATTTACAATATTCGGTGTGACGTGTCCCGTCCACGATGCCCCCAATGTAAGTCACCTAGTCAGATCCTGGAGGCCAGGTATCGACTGTTTTCCACGCAGACGGGATAAATTCGTTATCCACTCCAAAGCAGTGGTCTGTCAAGATGTGGACCTCAAGGGCGACATCAACATTGGCCCCGGCACCGTCGTTCACCCAAAGGCGGCCATCTTCGCACTCGTCGGGCCCATCGTCATTGGTGCTGGCTGTATCATCGAGGAGGCAGTCATTATTGTCAACCGCCGCAAGGACATCATGCGCATAGGCGACAATAACCTCTTTGAGATAGGCTGCCGTACGTTCTCTCTCTGCCTCTGTTACCGAGTCTGCCAAGCTTCATCCTTTGTTCGCTACACTACATATAGGTGTGGAATGTCCGTCTATTGGCGACTTCAACACAATCTCGACCCGAGCGCGGGTGCACAACACAGTTCGGATGTCCAATCACTGCGTAGTAGGAGCCCAATGTTTGGTCGTACCAGCCGAAGACGAAACGCTTGCGGAATATACCTGCATATATGGTCCAGCTGCTGACCACCGGATATGGAGCGGAAGAGGACAAGTCCAGGAAGCAGATCTACGCATGAAACATGCAGAATACCTCCGCGAGATGTTGCCCAAGTTCAACCGACTGCGTCGAAGTGATGGTACTTGAGTGCGTTTTAACTTTATTTTTCTTTTTTACCCTGAATCTAAGTATGTACACTCCTACTTAAGTGCACCTCATCGAAAAATTGGACGGTGCCTTAGCTGAGTGCTGCCGCGGATTTTCGGTGGTCAGTTAATACAACCCACCGTTTTATACCCGTGTTCGGTTCCGGTCTCTTTGGCCCATCGATATGACGAGGGGAGTCTACGTACTTATATTTTTTTGAATAAGGTATTCTCAAGACGGTCATGACGTGGGCCGTGAATGCATGCGTTTACCCCGCTTTACGTGCAGCTATGTACAGGCCTTCAACGTTGTAATCTGAGGATGTTGTGGATCAACGTGGTATATCTATCCCCAAAGGAGAATGATGGCGCTAAAAACCAAATGTCCCCTACCCACTCGTTTGGAACCTAAGACAACCTTTGCAAGAGTGCAGAAAAGATCCGAAAAATACGAACGTTCACCAGATGGCTAGAAGTAGAAGCTTCTGAAACCGGTTAGCAAACACTTATGATTAACATTAACTTATACTGCCATTAGAGTGCTCGCGTTCATGCGTTTCTGTAAACTGAGATGTGTAAAAATTGTACTATAAATTCGGATCGGTATGTTCACAATCGTGCGTGGTCACACTAGTTATAATAATCACATAGGGTCAGAAGAATCACTACGAAACCGACGGTTAAAGGGTTCCTTCTCCCTGGATACCCACGTCATGATACCCATTTCGCGGATGGATCTGTGGCACGTGCGTGGCAAGGTCTCTTGCTTGAAAGACCAATGGGCGGTTACAAATATTGACACTCCCACTTCTCAAGTCCTAGACCCGCTTGAATTGCAGTGTCTTCGTTATCTTCCCCTTTCAAAGGTTCAGCGCATTGGTTACTTACACTTCTCGAAAGCCCATCTCAAAAATAAAGCGAACCATTGAATGATTTATTGTCACACGGATTTGGATATGGTCGAGCAGAGTGTGTCATGTCACGACGACAATACAGTTTGTTTTCCGTTTCGTCGATCCAAAATTCGGGGCTCCCAGGTTAGCACCTCCTTTGGCTATGGTCCAAGGTATTTCGCGATATATAGGAGAAATGAACAGCTGGCCATGGTTATCGAACAGGGGAGTAGCCCCTCGCGAAAGCTATCTTCATGCAGTGAGTGCTTTCTTTAGGTGACGTGGATGCAGGTGATTAGATTAACTTGTTTCATCTCGAGCATAGATAATCCCCCATTTTATCATGAGAGGAAGAGTCCAAGGGAAGCAGGACAGCCTCCGAAGGGTCATCACTGCACAGGCTCTCAAGACGATCACTGATCGCATCCGACAAGGAAAGCGGAGGCGTCGAAAAGGATTTACCACAGCAACGTGTCGGTACCCATGACTATAAAGCTACTTATTATGGCCCCACGCAATCGAGGAAGTCTAAGGTCATCTGAGATAAGTTTCAGTTATCCATGCCATCAGCCATCCAAGAAGGAACTATCATGCATGCTATGAATGGGCTCGTAAGTGGAGAAGCTAGATCAGAAATTGATACATAAGGTATTTCAATCTAAGCCATTGTGGGTTTTAGCTCAAGTTCCAGCCACTACTGGATACATACTTCTTAACATTGGCATTTATCCCGCCACCTACGTTTGGGCTTGTCCTTTGCATACAGCCTGATTATTTCATCCTGGGGCCACCTTCTGAAAACGTCGACGGATTTCGTTTGATCTTCAGCATGGAGTATTTTCCTGACAAGATCTTCGAAGACTTCATTCACCCCTACTAAAGTCCTTGCACTTGCTTCACGAAAGAGGGCACCATTGCGGGCAGCGAATGATTCCCCGTCAGAGGTAGGTACCTTCCGGAAATGCTCCTGTTGATAAGTGAGAGTCACGTATCAGTGATGCACGGTTACACCACAATAGCCAAACCGAGGTGCGACAGTGAGAGAGGGAAAGTGGCAGTGGGATAAGAAAAGCTGGTAGAGACAGACCTGGTCTAACTTATTCCCCACGATCATCTTGGGTGTCGTGGGTAAAACATGTTCATCGATTTCTGCAAGCCAACCTGGCAACGCGTCGAACGACGATTTGTCCGTAATGTCGTATACTAGTTGCACTTGAATCGGGATGATCAGGGTGGAACGCTGGGCATAGACCGTACCAAGTATAACACCCTGCGCACCCCTATAGAATGGGGCAGTGATTGCTCGGAACCTCTCCATCCCTGCTGTGTCCTGTTACATAGGTGACGATAAATGGTGCGAAGGGGCCAAGTGTCTCAGTCAAACAGGTTTTGGTACTGGTTAGAGTGACGAGAAGGAATGCTTACCAATATACCAAGCTTTATGTTCCACCCATCAACTTCCATGTTTTTATACTACAAACCACACGTGAAGATCAGTTCGCTTTGTTTGCGTAGTCAATTTAAGCGTTGACCGATCCAGAGAAACACGGGATACGGGGGGTATGGGACATGCCACACAAGTCCTGCGTGTTTCATGCGTGAGAGGGGACTCACGTGGAGGTCCACACCGTACGTCGCAGTCACGTCGAGTGGCGACTGCTGGTCAGAGAAGCGCCTATGAAGACAAGTCTTGCCGACGGACATGTTGCCAACAAGGATTATCTTGAATTGCAAAGGAGGCGACTGTTCCATGGTCAGAGTCGTTTGCACGATAGCGGCTGAAGTGGCGTAAATTTCTTTGGAATGGATAGAAAAGGACGGCGTACTAGGAGGCTCAGGGTGAGGCAAGCCCACGTTTCCTCCATATGGTTGGTGGGCACACAGGATGTTCATCTGCCGTCATCTAGTCCTTCCCTCTGCAAGGCAACTTCGTGATATTTGGCACCGAGTCCACACCTGCGATGGAAGTATCGATCGTCAGTCCTTGGACTGACAATGTGCAGTGTTCACGGAACGTGAGGAGACATACTCTGTGTTGAGACGGCCTCCAATAGTCCGTGTGGCTTGCTGATTACATAATATACGCATGATATCACTGTGGTCTGTGGCTCCTCGGAATACTAACGACAGAGAATAATGATGTCCTCGACGCCCATCACACAGCCTTGTCATGTCTGAGTAGTCCCATCCGCGTGATACGAGTCCTGCCTGAAACCCTGCGCATACGTTGTCAAATCCGCATTCTCAACATTCTGAATCGAGGCCCCTCTCAAAAATGAAGTGAACCAATGATTTGCCACGACACAAATATACTTAAAAGATGTGGTCGAGCAGAACGTAACCTGCTACAATGACAATGCGGCTTATTCTCGTTTCGTTGATCCAAAATTCGAAATTCTGGGCCTCCCACATTAGCGGCTGTGGTTCAAGATATTGCGCGATATACGGGGAAAATGAACAGCTGGCCATGGACGTCAAAACAGCGGAGTAGCCCTCGCGAACGTTATGTTCATGTAGTGAGCGCTTCCTGTAGGTGGTGTGGAGGGGTGTAGGCCGTGGGTCCCACAATGGTAGGCGCCTCGTCGCAAATTTCTGGTATACTAGCATAGGTAATCGTTCGTTTTATCATGACAGAAAAAGTATGAGGACTGCTTCCCAAGGGTTGCCACCGTGCAGGCCCTCAAGACGATCACTGGTCGGATCCGACGACAAGGGACGCGGAGGGCCCGCCGGAAGGGATTTACCACAGCAATATGGCGATGCCCATCAGAGCTACTTGCGATGGCCTTACGCAATCGAGGAAAACAAATGTCACCTGAGATAAGTTTCAGCTATCGACGATAGCAGCCATCAAAGATGGAACTACATGCTACTAATGGGCTCGTAAGTGGAGAAGTTGGATGAGACTATGGATTCCGTTCCAAGCCATCATGGATTTTAGTCCAGCAAGTTCCAGCAGCTGAAAACTAAATACGTGCTGCTTAACATTGGCATTCATCCTGCCAGATACGTCGGGGCTGATCCTTTGCATACAACTTGACTATTTCATGCTGGGGCCACCTTCTAAGAACATCGATGGGTTTCGTTTGATCTTCAGCATCGAGTATTTTCTTGACGAGATCTTCGAAGACTTCCTCCACACCCATTAAAGTCTTTGCACTTGCTTCACGAAAGAGGGCATCGTTGCTGGCGGCAAATGATTCCCCATCAGAAGTAGATACCTTGCGGGAATGTTCCTGTTCGTGAGAAAGCTCCGTGTCAATGATGCAGGGCTACATCACAACAACCAAACCGAGATGCAGTAGCGTGGCGGTAGAACATGAGATGTGGGTAGAGACACACCTGATCCGACTTGTTCCCTACGATCATCTTGGGTATCGCAGATGGAACGTGGTCATTGATTTCGGTAAGCCAGCCTGGCAATGCGTCGAACGATGATCTGTCCGTAATGTCGTACACTAGTTGGATTTGAATCGGGACGGTCAGGTTATGACACTAAACATGGACCATACCAAGTAGAACACCCTGTGCACCTCTATAGAATGGTGCGGTGATTGCCCGGAACCTCTCCATCCCTGCTGTGTCCTGTTACATAGGGAATGATAAAACAATACGAAGGAGCCAAGTGTCTCAGTCAAATGTTAGAGTGACCGGAAGGAGTGCTTACCAATATGCCAAGTTTTATTTTCCGCCCATCAACTTCCATGTTTTGATACTACATAATACGCCAAACGTGAGGATCAGCCTGCTGTACACGTCTTCCTAGTCAATTTGACCATTGGCCAATGAAACACACGGGATACGCGGGGTATGGGACATACCACACAAGTCCTGTGTGTTTCGTGCGTAAGAGGGGACTCACGTGGAGGTCCACACCATAGGTCGCAGTCACGTCGAGTGGAGACTGCTTGTCGGAGAAGCGCCTATGAAGACAAGTCTTGCCGACGAACATATTGCCAACAAGGATTATCTTGAATTGCAAAGGAGGCGACTGTGTCATGGTAGCCTCGTCTGCACGGTAGCTGAAGTAACGCAAATTTGTCCGGAATGGATTGAAAAGACGGCCCACGCTTGCTCCATATGGTTGGTAGGCACGCAGGATATTATTCTGCCGTCATCCAGCTGTTCTCACTGCAAGGCTACTTCGTAAGTGAGATTTGGCACCGAGTCTACGCCTGCGATGGAAGTATGTATCGACTCGATCAGTCGTTGGACTGACACACTGTGCAGCATTCACGGAATACGAAGCCTGCCAGAGACATACTTAGAATCGATAGTGGGGCGTCGTAGACTTTGTGCTCGGGGCACAACCAATAATAAGAATCATATGTGGACTAGTACGAAGGTTTGCTGGTCATGTCATGCAAACTGAATGATTTACTTCTTTGTTTCTGCAGTAAGGAGTGTCATCTCATCATCGTAACCAAAAGGATCAACTATGTACATGCTACGGAGCGGGTTTGTAAGTGGCGAAACTGGACATGAGGAGTTGATACGCTAGGCAGTTCATTGCAAGCCATGATGGATGCTGATTTAACAGTGTTCCGACATTAAGACTAAGTGTATTATACTTCTTAACACTTGCAGTTATCCCACCAGCGGTGTTTAGGCTGGTCCTTCGCACACAGTTTGATTATTTCATCCTGGGGCCACCTTCTAAAAATGTCTACGGATTTCGTTTGATCTTCAGCATCGAGTATTTGCTTCACGAGATCTTCAAAGACTTCGTTCACACCTACTAAAGTCCTGGCGCTTGCCTCGTGAAAGAGGGCACCGTTGCTGACGGCAAATGATTCCCCGTCAGAGGTAGATACCTCACGAGAATGTTCCTAGTTGTAGAAAAGCTATGTGTCAACGGCGGACGGTTACATTGCCATGGCCGAGCCGGGGTGTGGCGAGGAAAGTGACGGTGGGATAAGAAAGCCGGGAGAGACACACCTGATCTAACTTGTTTCCTACGATGATCTTGGGTGTGGTAGACGGAACGTGATGATGTAGTTCGGTAAGCCACCCCGGCAACGCGTCGAATGATGTTCTGTCCGTGATGTTGTACACTAGTTGCGTTTGAATCGGGATGATCAGGGCAGAACGCTGGGCGTATAGACCGTACCGAGTATAACACCCTGTGCATCCCTGTAAAATGGCCTCGTGATCGAACGGAACTTCTCCATTCCTGCGGTGTCCTGTTAATAGGGAACGACATATGATTCGAAGGGGTCAAGGGTTTCAGTCAAACATGTTTCCGTACGTCCAAGAATGGCTTACCCATATACCAAGTTTTACCTTCCGCCCATCAACCTCCATGTTTTGAAACTGCACCAAACGTGAGTATAAGTCCGTGGTATTCTCCTGGTCGATGTGACCGCTAGCCGTCCAATAAAACACACGAGATACGCGGGGTATGAGACACGCTGCGCAAGTCCTGTGTGTCTCATGCCTGGGAGGGGACTCACATAGAGGTCCATACCATAGGTCGCGGCAACGTCGAGTGACGACTGTTTATCAAAGAAGCGCCTATGGAGACAAGTCTTGCCGACGGACGTATTGCCAACAAGGACTATCTTGAATTGCAGAGGAGATGATTGTGTCTGAGTCATGGACTGAACCTGCGTTTTGTCTGTGGAATGGAACGTAGGACGCCCAAGTTCGTAAAGTGAGGCAAGCTCATGCCTACTCCATATGGTTGATGCATGGAAAATGGGAGTCTAACGCAACTCCCACATATGGTCGAATCATGACATGGCCTCGACACTAGGTAACTACGAGTAACTTTTCAGTGGTCTGCAGGTTGCGACTGGCACTATCGTCAGCTCTGTCAGAATACATGCTCAGACTCCTAGCGGAAGAGCTGTGCAGAGGCCTAATAGCAGCAGCTCAGTGTCTTCCTTCGGTTACTGAGTTGAGCATAAGCCGATTGATCGATGACCATGGACTACGAAGGGTTTGCCGGTCATGTCATGCGAACTGAATTCACTTCTGTGTTTCTGCGGCAAGGGGTTGCGGGTGTCGACCGCTCTCTCAACAACTTCTCTATTGCTATGACAAGGAGTTGTTGGTGTCATATTGGCATAGTAACACAAGGAACTATGCACATGCTACAAACGAGCTAGTATAACGGCAAACTGGATGAGAAGTTGATACGCTATGTATTTTACTCCGAATCACCGTGGATTCGAGTTCAGCAATACCTTGCCACCGAAAACCAAGTACATACTTCTTATTACTTAACACCTGCAGTTATTCCTCCAGCGACGTTTGGGCTGGTCCTTTGCACTCAGTTTAATTATTTCCTCCTGCCTTCTGGGAATGTCTGCGGATCCCGCTCGGTCTTCAGCGTCGAGCATCTCTTTGACGAGATCCTCAAACACTTCGGTCACACCTACTAAGGTCTTGGCGCTTGCTTCACGGAAGAGAGCACCGTTGGTGGCAGCAAACGATTCCCCATCAAAGGTAGATACTTCCCGGGAGTGTTCCTGGTTGTAGGGAAACCTACGTGTCAACGGTGCACCCAAGTATGGCGGAGAAAGGAGGGGTGGAATACGAAAGCCGGTAGATTAGAGACACACCTGGTCTAACTTGTTCCCCACGATTATCTTAGATGTAGTGGGTGGGGCGTAACGATTGATTTCGGCAAGCCAGCCTGGCAACGCATCGAATGACGTTCTGTCCGTGATATTGTACACTGGTTACATTTGAATCGGGATGATCGGGGGGGGGGGGAGAACGCTGAGCGTATAGAACGTACCGAGTATAACACCCTGCGCGTCCCTGTAGAATGGCCTTGTGATCGAACGGAACCTCTCCATTCCTGCTGTGTCCTGGTACGTGCGGAACGATATACGATACCAAGAAGCCAGATGTCTCAGTCGGAGAAGTTTCTGTAGTTAGAGCGACGGAGTGGGTCACTCACCCATATACCAAGCTTTACCTGCCGTCCGTCAACTTGCATACACTCAGACTAGTACGCCGAAAGTGAGGATTAGTTCGCTTTATTTTCCTGGTGGTCGTGGCCACCGGCCATCTAATGAAACACACAAGAAGTGCGGGGTATACGACATACCACACAAGTCCTGTGGGTTTCATGTGTGGGAAGGCACTCACATGGAAATCCGTACCACAGGTCGCAGCAACGTCGAGTGACGACTCCTTGTCGAAGGAGCGCCTATAGAGAGAGGTCTTGCCGACGGACGAGTTGCCAATAACGACTATCTTGAATTCCAGAGGAGGTGACCGTGTCATGGTTAGGATACTTTGTCTGTGGAATGGATAGAACAGAAGGCGTGGGTGAGGCGAGCCCATGCCTTCTCCACATGGTTGATACATGGAAAACGTGCAGGCTCACATCCAACGTGTGTCATGCCCACGATTCGTGATATGTGTTTACTAGCACCTGCACCGGGAATAAATGGTGGACACACACCTTGTGAGAAGTGTAGGCGTATATTCCAATCCTAGTCGTTCCCAGTGACTACAGAAGCGATTCGGATCTGAGTCTGCACTTGCAATAGAACCTCGCCTATATCTAATCGTTGAAGCCGACTCCATGTGTAGTGTCCATCTGACTTTGTCGTGCTGGTAGTATGAATGTGGACTACGGACTGGTTTACTTCTCGGAGTCTGTTTCTGGGTGTCATCCTGTCATCGTAGCCAATTTGCTTAGATTGCCCCACAACTCACACTCCTTCCCTAACCACTCTACATAGCCGCAGATGTCCCCAGCAACGACGACACCAGCTGCTACTTCATCATCACCCGTCAATGTCAAGCTACTCCTGATTGGCAATGCATCCGTGGGCAAGAGCAGTCTTCTACTACGATTCTCAGACGAGCAGTGGATACCCGAGGACGAGACGAATGCGACTATCGGAGTAGACTTCAAGGTGAGTCTTGCTCGTAGGGTTGCATTGTGGGCAGCAGTGGTGGGATAGCGTATCCTACACCATTGCTTAGTGCCCAGTTGCACACACGAGCGACAGGATCCATATGTACAATAGGTTCGTGCTAACGGCTCCTTGCACAGATCCACAAGATGGTAGTAAACGGTCGAAAGGTCAAGCTTAGTATATGGGTCAGATTCTCTTACCTTCCGTCTTCTCCGTCGGCTGACGTGCGCTTCCTTTGTTGGGCTCCATGTCTCATCATATACTTGTCTTCTACGGCATGCGTTACACATCTTCTCGCATATAATGTATGTCGTTCCACAGGACACAGCAGGACAAGAACGTTTTCGGACGATTACGTCGTCCTACTACAGGGGCGCTCAAGGCATCATACTCGGTACGTCGGCATTCCCTTATCTTGTCCTCTCAACTTGCCCACGTATCTTCCGTCGTGATTCTTCCTCTCTTGCACTGCCCGGTCGTGGGTTTACGATGTTGAATGTGGATGTCGGACGGTCCAATCCACGCCTAGTATACGACGTCGCAAACAGGGAAACGTTTGATGCGTTGCCCAAGTGGTTCACCGAGATTGATACGTATGTCTCGTCTATGGTCCCGAAGATTATCGTTGGCAATAAACTAGACAAGGTCAATTTTTGTTTTCTCGTCTCCCCCACCTACGCGTCCCCCATACTTCATTTCAACCGCATCACCTTCATGCGCACGGTGGAACAAACGAACGTATCTAACATACCTCAACCAACAGGAACACTCCCGTCAGGTATCCACCTCCGAAGGACAAACATTCGCTACCCGCAAAGAATGCCTATTCCTAGAAGCAAGCGCCAAAACCTCTGTCGGCGTACGTGAAGTTTTCGAGGATCTTGTGAAACGGATACTAGAGACACCGGAATTATGGGCACCTGTCACACCCGAGTCTGGAGGAGGTGGGAAGAGGGGAGATGGGGAGGATGGAATGCCAGGAACGATCGATTTGAGTGGGCGGACGGCACAAGCGGATAACGAGGGAGATGGGTGTATGTGTTAGTCAGAGCTGGACTTGGAGACGAGCGTTGGGATGGTAATATCAACGAGATCGAGATTGAATGGAGGCATGCTTGCAATACCCAGTCGACCTCACCATGTTACTTTTTGAATACACGAGATAGCTAATCTTGCACGAGAATATACTATAGGTTCGCATCTATTCAGTCATATTATCTGGACTCGGATAAGCCAGGGCACTGTGCGAAGAACTTGGCCGAGTGTAATAACTACACTGCGTCATGATTCCCAAGACAAGGATCATCGTATCACAGCCTCGAGGTAATAAAATACAGAGCGTCGGCCAAGGAAACAAGCGCACGCGAAAGAGACCCTCGCAGTCACATTTTGGGATACACTCGAATTCCCTCCGTTCCACACGGCGAACCTATTGGTATATAAAGTTGTACCTTGACAACAAATGCGGGATCGCTGATAACTGCGGACCGTACCTGCCGTCGTGGTGCGCATACAATGTAAGAGGTGTGAATAAAATGGGAGCAATGGACGTACCGAGCTGCGTTGTCGTATAGCTCGAAGAGCGGGATGGCGAGGAGTTTCATGTTTTTGGGGACGGCAAGGACCTCTGAAGAATAGGCAAGTCGCGTGAACAAACGAAACGATCAAGGGAGGAAGACGGACTTCGTTCAGGCATATGTACCAAGAACAACTTTTTACACTCCTTCGGTTTGGTGATGTGTGCAGGGATGAACGGGTACTGTAGGTATCCGCGGTCAGCCCAACGTGATACGGGGGATGAACAGACTCGCCATGAACGTCTCAAAGTTAGGTCTCCACCACTGTGCGAGACAATCCCCAATTTCCCACTCGTTATCGATACCGTGTGACGCGTTGAATTGCTTCGATTCTGGAGGTGGAGCGAGTCGTTCGTCGAGTCTTCGTTTGAGACCTTCGACGTCGTCTTCGCCTGGTTTGAGGTATTCTCCAGGCCTATCCATAAACACAAATGCATGGGTATATATGCGCGAGAAGATGCGGGAGAACTGACAGTTTGAAGAATGCGTTGGCAATCTGTAACATGAGGATATGCGGGTGTCCGTGATCGTGTACCACCAACACGCCCTCTACCGTCCGACGCATTCCAAAGTCCTCATAGTTGTTTTGAAGACGCTGCAGACGCGCCGAGACAGATGGGTCTTCCTCAGGCTGCGCTTCTTTCGTGCTGGTAGTCCCAGAGTCAGCGTGTGTTATCCGCCGCAGACGACGTCACTCGTTGCCATACCAGAATGTGAAGTTGGACAGGGGATAGCTGGAGGGAGGTTGGGTTGGGTTCGTCGTCAATCTATTGTGGCCTTGCACTCACAGGGGAATCGTGTTGGACATCGTGGCAAGAAGAGAAAGTGGCAGTGCCTCATTGACTTGTAAATAATTACATCTAATGGATGTACATGGCTTCGTCGAAGGTGCTACGTGCTTCAAGAGCAGCTAAGTTAAACAAGTCATGTTGCTTCTCAATGGGCATCAGGGCTGCTACACCCCTTGGCCACCCGATATGAGGTGAAACCGTAACTGGGTACAGCACCTCCCCATCCTTCCCAGCCCAGTCAAAATCAGTCAACTGGGCAGTGACCTTTTTGCCTGGGGTGACCATGATATTGGGTGCACGCAGATTGCCGAACACAAATCCAGCACTGTGAAGATGCTCGACTGCTTGGCGAAGATCGGAATGAAACTTGGTAGGCACTTTGTGTTGTTCCATCGCTTCAGTGAGCGTCAATCCATCGACGTAATCCATCACCACCATCTTCAACTTGCCATACGACACCGCGTTTTCGCCAGTGTCAATAGGTCCGAAATAACGAAGTCTCGGTGCGAAGCCAGCCTCTGCCATCGTCTGATGAGCGTCACCACCGTACCTCGTAACGAACTTGACGACGATATCCTTTGGGTAGACCTCGATGGTCTGGGCGTGATACGTAAGACAGGAGTTGGAACGTTCCAGTGGTTTCTGGTATCGAAAGTGAACTTTGATATCGCCCTCTGGGGAGCTATTGATTGAGGGAAAGAACCGAGGGTGGGGAGTGAAACACCAGAGGCTGTGAGGCAGCTTCGTGTTGGCTTCATACCACAAGCGTAAGCGTTCGACGGACTCCTTGAGTACATAAAAAATGCGAGCGATACGGATCCAGTGGTCGTCATCGCATGCAGAGTGGACAGGGAGCCAGATAAAGTCGGTAAGTGGCTGCACGATGCACCTTGTAGTAATCACACCTCCCTAGAATGCTAAGCCAAGGGCCAGCACAGGCGACGATGAAAACAGGGCAGCATGTCGTCAGAACAAGAGAACGAGTCTATGTGAAACCAAAATGAGCGCAAGATGGTATAACAGCGAGTCGACCTACATCGTTTCGGCGAAATATGCGCCGATATATGAAAGTAGCCAGGGTTGAAGGGTCTGACCCTCCATCCCCCAGCTCCCCCATCTCCACATAGATAACAAGACATGCATATCTTCTTTGTTCGTAAGGAACGACTACCATGTCATGGAGTGTGATTCCATCGTCGTCACTCACGGCCATTGTCGGATGGCCGAGGATCTTCTGTATGAAATGTTTCAGATAATTTTCGCATTGGAACCCCTCGGGACGCATGGCAGCTGATGACTCGACAAGCTCGAGGACGTTACACAAGAAGGCGCGAGGTACGACATGTTCAGGATCGAAGGCCTTCGATGTGAAATATGCAGATGCTGGATTGAAAATCTGGATTGGGGGTGCCACAGTATCGAAACCTCCAGAAGCACATCGACAGTCGAGGATATTGCCGTCGTCCTTTTGATTGGTGAAATAGGTGCTCGATCTCGCCTCTTGAGAAGCGAGGATGCTCGATGGTGCGATAGTACATCCCAAAACTATCTATAACTCAATCATCAAATGAAATCGGTAGAACACTGGTGCTTACATTCATCCATCACCATTAGAGTATCATCCCGATGGAGAGTACGCATCAACGCTGTCCAATTCAGTTGTCAAATCACATCGGGGAAAACTACTCCTCACAATCATTCATTGCCATGAAAATGTTACCCCTTTTTGTGTTCATACCAGCCTTTTCTTGCACTAAGTCGCAGGCTGAGGATCAGCTTCGAGTCAATGGCGGGGGAACACGGACTACCTTTAGGTGGCAGTCGGACAATGATGTCCAGGTGATCTTCCATGGGAGGATCAGTGAAAATCTTGGCCAATATCGATGTAGGTTGTAATGTTTCATTGAAGTCGAGATATTTAAGCTTATTTTCGAGTTTGTCATCGTTGGGGAGGGAGGTGCGATAGAGAATCAATTGGTTAGCAGCAACGTTGCGAAGCGTGTATTGGTCCTCCTCTTTGATTGCTTTTCTGAGAAAGCTGACACTTTCCGAGCTCACAATTTCCACTGTGAAGATACATTCGCGCGGCTCGCCTAGGATCAAGCAGTGCAGGCTAAGAGTGGCTTGTGCTACGAAAGGCACTGAAGAGATGATGAAACCAGGTTCAGTATATAGAGGCGGACGGCTGACGTGCTGACCTACCACTGTCAGTCAGGTCACAATCAGTAGAGCAAAGAGAACTCACAGGTTGGCGGTGGTTCGATAAGGATGTGGAGCCCACAGGCTACCAAAGGATAATTAAATATGGCTGACAACACATCCAGGGGAGACAGTTTGCTATGCCCGCCTTCAGCCCAGCATTATCTTCATCATTGTCATTCCAGCATGCCACTTTCTTGGAGGTGCGATAGAGAACCAACTCGTCAGCAGGACACATGTACATTTCCTCCTCCTTGGTCACTTCTCTGAGAAAATGGACATCCTTGGAGCTTGCAATTTTCACTGAGAAGATATGTTGCGGTGGATCACCTAGGACAAGACAGTGGAGGTGGATGATCTCTTCAGACATTCTGCTTGGTGGATAGGGAGATACCTAGGGGGGTGGCCATAAACACACAAAGCATGATGCCCCAACGCAACAAACAACAGGAGATAAATAAGGGAACCATGGTGAAGAATATAGAACCCAAGTGCAAATATGTACCAAGTATTCAAATAAAGTTGAGTACAATTGATCGCAGCTTCGATTTTGTGGGTGTCGCATCATGACCGTGGCTGTGCTGCACCCGTTGTGGCAATTGCCATTCCATGCACGGCCGGTGCTTTGAGACGAAGGTGTGTCGTCGTTTCGCGTCCATACAGGGGGGGAATTCCCCATGTCGCTAGTATGTGTTTAAAAACTCCATAGAATTCTCGCGATCTCGCAAGTCAGCGAAATTGGAATTCGGGTGAGTCTGGAGGCTTACCGCCTCTTGTTTGGAAAATTACAGACATTTCGCAGGTCCGTCTTCATCTTGCCACGCTGGCGTGGGTTTCTGAGAGTCCGAGGATAATTACCTAAGCCATTTTGAGGTGGTTCGGACGGTGCAGGTCAGCCGTTTTGCCATTCTGACTCGTATATACTGTACTAACTACTGCTGTTAGCTAGCAGTGCTTTCTCGGCACCATGCGAGTCGCTAAATTCGCTGCTAGCTCTACCATCATACACATAGCTCACCCAATAGCCTGTGATCAGCTCTTGAAGCCGTTTGGTGCCCTTTTGGAAGATGCGAGGTGGCCATATGGCAACACAGTGCATATGGTGCGTGCAGCGTTTCGTTCGTTTTGACGCTTCTGGAATGTGTGGCTTCATTATAGCGTATGATCACTACACATGATCCCCCCGCAATGAAACTAAGTCGTTTTATAGATGCTGAGAGGGCTTGAGGTGGTCGCATGAGAGTCACATGAGCACGGTAGACAGTACTATGGGTTCGTGTTGGCACGCAGCTCCCTGGTGTAGGATATTCTACTTGTACATCGGGGTGGACCAGGTATGTCGAGAATTGTCTCGTCGCTTGTCTGGAGGCATGGATCACCTTTGGTAAGCATTTGCAGTCCGTCTGTGATAGGATGCCCACAACTTTGCTCAGCAGGGTCGTCTGCACATTCGAGAGCCTCAGCACTCCACTTGGGTAAGTGTCCGCGCTCTGTACCTTTGTCTGCATGCTGACTCCCCTTGCCAGGTGCTTCGAGTGTGTTCGCGCATTCATCCAGCAGTTCTGCGTCTGCAGTCCCAACCTTGGCTATCACGGACTATTGTATTATGAACCTTGGCATGGCTGACCAAGCTGGGTTAGAGTCTTCGTTCATCAGTTTGGCAGTCACACTGAGGAGGAAATCGTGAACAGGAGATGGCTTTACAGATCGAACACAAGATCATCCACAGTTCGACATATCAGCCTGGATTGGCTTGTACACATCCCCCCATTCGATCTATATACCCTGTGGTGCCGGTTATGCCTCGGAACTTCTGTTTTTCACTCTGCAGGTGGATAGCTGAGCTAAAATCGGTGATGGAGAGACGGCAACCCCATGGAGGAATGATGATATTCTCTGGTTTGAGATTGATGTGCGCAACGAGTTGCGCGTGTATGAATGCAACTGCCTCGGCAGGTTGGCTGGCGACGGACCGCAAATGGTCATCGGGCCTCTCAAGAGGCGTGAACCAGCCGCCAGCGACGGGCATAGAGTTTATAGTCCTGCCCTGCACAGGCCAGAGCCAAGCCCCAGAGATTGTGTGGTTCATTGGAGATTGGATACCGCTGAGGAATTGAAGAATTTGAACCTCCTGCTGTTGTGCAGTTTCGACAACTTTGAAGTAGCCAGCACTGACATCAGTGTGTCAATTCAGAGACGTTGGATACAAAGAGACAGTGATTCAACACCAAGGACGCGAAAATGAACCACGGAATTCACATTCAACAGGCGTTCTTGAATATTATCTGCACCACAAACGCTGAGCTCGTCCTCTTTATTCCGTTCCATATCCTTATGTGGCTCCTTGCCCGTTCCGAGATAGAATCGACTCAAAACATTTATGCACACTGCGCTAGAAAGTCCTCGAGCAAAGTAAAACGACCTCTTTGGCTACGTCTACAACCTGAAGATAAGGACGTGGTTTACAATAAGTAAAAGCTAACCTATATCTTCGAGTGATGGCGTCACAAAACCTTTCGTCGTTTCCTCCTAGGCATTGAGCTATCCCTATTGTCTGCAGAGCTCAAGGGTCGCTGCCCAGGTCTCCCACGTCATGTGACGCCCTGTCGAAGTACTACCATACCGCACTTGTTCCTGGAGAATTTGCATAAGCTGCCCACCGAGTGGAGGGGATTTGTCGTGGTTAATGATGTTCTGAAGTGTCAACTGGAGTCTCTTGGATCGAGATAAGAAAGGAAAAGTATCACCATTGATTGCAGCGGCGTAGATGAATAAGCATGGACTGTCAAATACATGTTGAGTCGTCGGCCGGTTGGGTTGTTTGACCACGAAATTGACTTCCACTGCAGATTCTTGTAGGGCCATATCAACCAAGATAGCAACCCACGGTCGAGAAGAGTGGCAATTGATGGAGTCGTCGTGGCGGGTGATGTTCTTTAGTTCTTGCTTGTGCGTACGGCTCCAAACCCTATCTGATATGAAGATCTGGGAAACACACGAGCGATCTTTGTGGAATGAATGGCCTTCCTTGAAGTAAATAGGGATCATTTTGTCGACGAGGTGTTGGTTGTGGCAGCATTGCACTGCACTCGTGCGATGCCAATGGCGTAGCGTCCACTCGTCAGCGCTGTGCATCCAATGAGCGTTGAGGCAAGGGCATGCGGATAAGACTCACCCTAATTGATCGTCACTGCTCTTTGGAATCGAGATATTCCCGTCCATCGATACCCAGTGGGAAAAGTTAACAAACGCATGCTTGAAAACCTCTTTAGCTTCCTCCCAGAAATCTCCCCCGAAGACAAAGCAAAAATAGTCAACAACAGATACCATTTGACAGTCAATGAGCTCCGAATTCCAATCTTGCCCATCCATGGCTGGTATGACTCAGCTATGAAGAGGGATACGACGAACATAAAGGTCCTTGGCAAGGAGCCACAGCAATCGGCTCGCCAGATCCCCGGACTTAACAACGTCAACTATCCCGCTAAGGATTTTGTCCTCGAGTGCCTTCAGAAATGCGTCCAGGTTGCCATCCTGTGTAGTAACGATGCTGCCACACACGAGAGGAACGGTTCAGAGGGATAGGTAGTGGAGCTCCAATCATGGTCCTTGGTAGCCGTGATGCAGACATGGAGGTGACTAGCCACTGATGATGCGATAAACTCCAGGTCTTCACGGTGACTCGAAGTGACATTCAAGCAGAATCTCTGAGACAGGGTAACAAGTGGCAGGTTCTTGTTTCCTGGCGGGCCAGCAATTTTACTGCTACCCACGAGCATCATCTCTTGGACATTATACAACTCCTGAAGAGACTTCCACCTGCGAGATACGGACATATTACTTTAAGTTCCGTAGTACAGAGTTGAAACGTACAGTGGTCGTCCAAAGCCAACGATATGGCCGATCCGTGCCACGTCTGCAGCTGCAGTTCCCTCCAAAGGATCAGCCCTTTGGTCCCACCCGAGCTGGCTATAAGGGGCCTCCGCGAATACTTTCGTGGGGTCATCCACCAAAGTAGGTCAAAGAAATGGTGAAATGAACAGATTGACAGCGAACAATAAGGCCGGGCGGCAGCAAAATCAGCCACTTTCAAATCCGTGGACACAAAAACGACCCAGACAGCATGATTAGTCGTTCTGTCCGCTTCCGAGTATATGTTGATCGCCCTACAGAGAATGGTGGATGGGCAATAACCATAAGGTCTTAGCACACCCAATGAGTGTGCCTCATCAAGAGCAATGACAAGTTTAGGCTTATGGCGATTTCCACTGTCAAAGAGCTGGCCCAACGACCGTGTCATCTTAAGATAGGCGCTAGTCATGTATTTGTGCCCAGGTGGACTTTTAATCGCTTCTTCCCTTTGTTCTATCGGCTGGCTAGCTTGTTCCATCGCTTGTTCCACTTGTTCTCCTAAACACGTATGCACACAGCGTCAGTAGCGCGCAACCAATCTAAACAATTATTCACCCTGAAGGGATAAGTTGCCCGCTTTGCCACCTATTTTCACAACGGCGTCCCTAAACATATCACTTTTAATGAGCTGTGGAATTCGAACACAAAGCGGATCAGAATGAAGAGTTCTTATGCAATTCTCCGGCAGCCACACCTTGTAATAAGTCTCGTACTTGGCCTTGAGTGTCACAAAGAACTGCCGGCGATCCTCAGAACCCAAATTGCACATTGAGTCATTCCACTGCTTGAGCGAGTCCTCCAAACTGCCGGAGGCCAACCTAGTAGACAGATATTCACGCACGGTCGTGAAAACAGCCGCAAAGAATGCGCAGCACCGTGCACCGTAATCAGCTGCTGTAGTCTCCGGGTTTCCTGTCAGGATTACTGCTGGCACATCATCTCGAACCGGAAAGCCACTGTAGTCATCAGTTGGTCGGAGGTTCATATAGAGGACTACAACACCCTTCTTGGAAAGCTGGATGGGGTAAACCAGACGTTGCATGGAAAGTATGATAAAAGGATGCACTTCTAGCAGCAGGCGTGACTTGCCGGTTCCAGAGCTTTGGATGATAGAACAAAATTTGTCATAGTACTTGGGAGCCCGACCAGGTCCATATGGATCGAATTTTTTGTTGCGCTGCTCCAAGTATTGACAAAATGCATCCACAGCCTTCCCACGATAGGGCGCGGTGAACGCCCTATGCAACAAATGAATATTGCTATGCGTATCGGCCAACTGACTTTCTGCCAGGCTGTGATTGGTGAGCGAACATACAAACAGCAGGAACCACAAGAACCTTCGATGGTAAACGGTCTAGGTGCTTGAAGTATCTCTGGAAAACAAGAAAAACGGGTTAGCGGAGAAAACCGAGGAAGAACCGTAAGCACCCAGATTTCGAATATCGCGATACCTTCCGCTGCTCCAAGCAGCATGAAGCATAGTGGTCAATCCGGGCTGGCTCTTGAGCAGCGCTAGGGATGCACGGTGTGAATCGTACGTGGATCCAGGGCTCCATTCGAGCAGTTTACGATGGTTTGAAGAAGGAACAGGTAGTCCTTATCTCTTGGCTCTTCAACGACATTTCCAACGAGCTTGTTCACTTGTTGGTCAAGCACTTCATGAGTGGCATCGTCAAGAGGGTTGAGAATGGAGGAGGACATGATGTCGAAAAGTCCAAGTGCAATAGGGGACGGGACCTGTCAATGCTCCGAACATTGACGTACCACATCTCCTATACCACTGACCAGTCAGGCTCTATTCCAACGAGAATTATCGAGTGGATATTATAGTCTCGATGCCATATACCGTGTAGTTGACACAAACTGGATATCGCCCTTCCTGCCCAGTAAAGTCAATAACCATGAACTGCGTCTCGTCAGACTTGGACACCAAGAGTGCATGTCGTAGATACGGCCAGAAGACGATGCTGTTCACCCACGACCGGAGGTGGAACGCGGCTATTCTTCTTCCCACATGTCACGATTTGCTGTCTCAGGACGCTCCGCCGCCAGCGGTAAGCCTGAAGCTGATTATTGATGTGATAATGCATACGAAGGATTCCTACAGAGTGGAAATTGATGCACAGGTGTGGTTGGTTTGTCCCATGTGAAGGTCTCGTGCGTCTTCTCAGCATTGAAGATGGAATGCAAAACCTCCTCTCGGATAGCGTCGGCCACGAAACTCAGCTGACTTTTCGACGACCGCAACGCAGAAGTGGTTCTTAGGTGCTCAGATAATGCTGATTTTTAAGTCTTCAAATTCAACCTTTTGTTGGATTTGCGGTCTCCAAGGACATGTTCACCCCGGTGTCCCAGCCCATAGAGAACACCGAATGCTCATTCGTTACCTGATTCGGTTCCAGCGCCTTTATTATCTCAAGGACAGGTTGCCAGATTCTGTTCAGTCCTGTGGACGACCGATGCCCTCTCGATATTCTATCTTCCCTCATTACTCGTTCAAGTCTTCGTGTCTGAATTTAGCAGCACACCGGAAGCACTAACTCGTATATGTGTACATATGCATTCGCAGAAACAGCCGAAAGCTCCTAGATCTCTGTCAACAAAGGTGCCATAACGCGACTTGTAACGGAGTTGGCCTGTCTACTATGACTTGGGCCCATTTCAGATGCGGTATCGGTTAAGTTTCTTTGGTCTTACTGGATTCAATGTGCTGATCTTTAGTACCCACGCAGGCCAAGCTAGCTTTTGCAACCCAGTCATGCGCGCCACACCGTCTTGTTCCAAGTCGAAAGGCCGGAAGCACACCCTACGAAATGTAATATTCACAAGTTGGGAGACGAGTTTTGATTTTGACCGTTGCGCAAAGATTCTGAGAAGATGAGTCGATACTGAACACTAACAACTGAATGGAACACTGAAGACGTTCGTGCCTTTTCTTCCTACCCTGCTGTGACTTATCTACGTCAGAAAATTACTGAATAACAAGTGAACTGTAACTGCAGGTGCGATTCGGGAAGCACGGACGATACTGTCACGCATTCTGTGCTCCCACTCCTACATTTTAACCACTCCGCACAAAGGCCTACTTATGTTACCTTCCCCAGTCTGTGAGCAAACGCAACGGGGTCTTAAGCGATCGTTGTGTCCTACGGCACCCATCAGCAAGCTTTCCAAAGCCACGAACTCTCCTCCACTCAATTCTCTAGAGTGTTCGGTCAGTTATGAAGTCCGCCGCGAGCACCTCGACGCACGCAGCATAGATGAGCATACCGGCAGATATGGCAGGCATAAGGCCTTGTATGAGGCGCACGTAGGCTACGTCGCATCGCGTGGTGAGTACATGGAATAGAAGTGCGAAGACGAGGCACACCTGAATCGCCCCAGCCCCAAACACGATCATTTCCAGCCCAATACCTACGGGCGTCGTTGCTGCAAACGGACGTGCCAAGATGGGCTTTAATGTGCCTATGGAATCCCTTTCCTCGTTCATTATGTGCCGTAAAACCGAGTTCGACGTCGACGTTGAAGAGTGCTGGGCTCATTGAGCGGTCGTGCACCTCGCATTCGATGTTAGGAAGCACATCGGAAGGCCGGGAGCCCGTATGGAGAGTGGATACTACTGGAGACGGTAGGGGTGAGGGTGAGAACGAGGGGAGCGACGCGATGCGAACGCCGAGCGACAGGCCTTCGAAGAGCTGATGGAAGATGACAGCGATAAGGAGCGAGGCTCTGAGGGAAGAAAACGCGAGTGAGTGCGTGCATGATGACAAACGAAGGGAAGGGATATCGTAGCAAAATCGCATCTGGTCTTGATTGCGAGCGTGAGCCCAATGACAGAGGAAGTGGATCATAAACCCCATTCACAAAATCACAGCAGACAGGCCATTTATTGTAAGAAATTCAATGTTAATTACATCTAGTTGATGTACACGGCTTCATCGGGGACCCCACTCCTTTTCAAGGAGGGCTAAGTCGGACAAGTCATGCTGCTTCTCAATAGGCACGAGGGCTCCTACACCCGGTGCCCACGCGATGTCAGGTGAAATCGTAATCGGATACAGCACCTGCCCTTCCTTTCCAGCCCAGTCAAAATCAATCAGTTGGGCAGTGAACTTTTTGCCTGGAGTCACCATGATATTGGGTTCACGGAGATCGCCAAACACAAATTCGGCACTGTGAAGATGTTCAACCGCTTGGCGAAGATGAATGTGAAAATCCGCAGGCACTTTGCGCTTGTCATATATGTAGTGGAGTGTCGATCCCTCAACATAATCCATCACTACCATCTTCAGCTTGCCGTAAGATACTGCATTTTCACCAGTGTCAATGGGTCCGAAATAACGAAGTCTCGGTGCGAAGCCTGCGTCCGCCGTCGTCTGGTGAGCATCGCCGCCGTATCTCATAACCAACTTGACAACGATGTCTTTCGGACAGGTCTCGATGGTCTGGGCGCGATATGTAGCACAGGAATTGGCCTGGTCCAATGGTTTCTGGTAGCGAAACCGAACTTTGACATCGCCCTCCGGGAAGCTATTGATCGAGGGAAAGAACCGGGGGTGGGGAGTGAGATGCGACAGGTTGAGAGGCAGCTCTGTGTTGGCTTCATACCACAAGCGTAAGCGTTCGATGGACTCCTTGAGGACATAAAAAATGCGAGCAATACGTATCCAGTGGTCATCATCAGGAAAAGAGTGGGCAGGGAGCCAGATAAAGTCGGTGAGTCGCTGGACGATGCACTTTGTAGTAATCACACCCCCTAGAATGGTAAGCCAAGGGCCAGCGCAGGCGATGATGAAAACGGGGCAACAGGTCGCCAGAACAAAAGAACGAGTCTATGTGAAACCAAAATGAGTGCAAAGAAGTAATGGCATCAGTGTGCCGACTTACCTCATTTTGGGAAAATAAGCGCCGATATACGAAAGTAGCTTGGGTCGAAGGGTCCAATCCTCCGTGCCCAAGCTCCCCCACCTCCACATAGATGACAAGACATGCATGTTTTGTTTGTCCGTCAAGAAGAGCTACCATGTCATCGGGTGTGATCCCATCATCGTAGCTCACAAACATTGTTGGATTGCCGATGATCTCCTGTATGATAGATTTTAGATAATGTTGGTGTCAGGAGTCCTCTCTACGGATGACAGCCGATGTCTCGACAAGGTCGCGGACGTCGCATATGAAGGCAGGAGGTACGACATGTTCTGGATCGAAAGCCTTGGATGTGAAATATGCGAACGCTGGATTGAAAAGCTGGATTGGGGGTGCCATAGTATCGTAACATCTAAAAGCACATCGACAGTCGAGGATCTTGTGGTTGTCCCTTTGATTGGTTATATAGTCGCTCGATCTCGCCTCTTGAAGAGTGGGAATGTTCGATGGTGTGATGGTACGTCTCAACGCTGTCTAACTCAATCATCAAATGAAATAAGAGGAACACCAGTCCTCACATTCATTCCTATTCATCGCCATCAATGCGTCTTCGTAGATACCAGCCCTTTCTGGCACTACGGCATGGACTCATGATCAATGTGGAGTCAACAGCAGAAGCAGACAGCCTACATTCAGGTGGCGATAGGACAACAATGTGCAGGTGTTCTATCACAGGAGGCTCAGCGAAAATCTTGGCCAATATCGACGTAGGTTTTAGTTTATTGAAGTCGAGAGATTTAAGCTTGTTCTCGAGTTCGCCATCGTTGGGGAGGGAGGTGCGACAGAGAACCAACTGGTCAGCAGGACGCTTATACTGTTTCTTCTCCTTGATCGCTTCTCTGAGAAAACTGACATTATCGGAACTTGCAATCTTCACTGAGAAGATACGTTGTGGCGGATCGCCTAGGACCAAACAATTCAGGCTAAGAATGGCTTGTGGCACCGAAGACGCTGAAGGAACTAATGAAACCAGGACCAGTATATAGAAGCAGATGGCTGACCTGCCACTGTCAATCGGGTTGCGATCAGTAGAGCAAAAGTCAAGGCACAAAGAACTCACAGGTCGATGGCGGCTCGACAAGGATATGGATTGCATGGGCGACCAAAGGATAATTAAATATCGTTGACAACATATCCCGGGGAAAGAGTTTGCTATGCCCTCCTTCTCGCAAAGCCTGCATCAGCCCATCGTCACCTTTACCATTATCATCCCAGCATGCCACTTTCTCGGAGGTGCGATAGAGAACCAACTGGTTAGCCTGAGGCCATGCGTACATTTTCTCCTCCTTGATCGCATCTCCGAGAAAACTGACATTCTCGGAGCTGGCGATTTTCACTGAGAAGATACGATCTGGCGGATCACCTAGAACAAGACAGTTGAGGCTGAAGATCTCCTCAGACATTGTGCTTGTTGAATAGGGTTTAGCGCTGAATATTGAGTCCTCAGGTTTGTGCTAAGAGCGAATATGTAAACGACACCAGCTGTTTGTTGAAAGTCAATGATCACAAGTTCCCTCCGCTCTAATAAGTCAACCGCGTCCAAACACGTCACGCGACATGACACGTGATAAACTGCCATTTAGTATAGCATGTCCCATTTTGGGCGTCATGACTTTTTGTCTTGGGTCGCGCTGAGCCTAATAGCCTTCCATCATACACCA
The DNA here is from genome assembly GCA_024613145.1 of Pisolithus marmoratus. Taxonomy (NCBI): domain Eukaryota; kingdom Fungi; phylum Basidiomycota; class Agaricomycetes; order Boletales; family Pisolithaceae; genus Pisolithus; species Pisolithus marmoratus. The sequence continues at coordinate 292,301 of JANFAE010000021.1, forward strand.
AGCCCGAATTATGAATGTGTTACACACTTTGGACATGGTGCCCCAGTTCGTGGAGAACACCCACCCAACCCTCTTTCATTACCAGACGTTTCTCTCTTCAAAATGTGTAGTGGCTGCCCGTGAGCCATTCAGTGACATCGATGCACCACTTCTTACTAAGTTTCACATACCCTTGGTTCCAGCACCTTCAACTGTATCCCCTCATACGCATTCGTGGTCTTCAAGGAGAGGCTGATCCTTGTGACTCTTGTCTACGACCAACGCCCTCTCGATATTCCATCCTCATTCGTTGCTTATTCAAGTTTTCATGCCTGAATTTAGCAGCACCCCGGAAGTACTAACGTATATATACCTGTGGACCACTCTTATCCCAACTCATCCACAGAACTAGAAAAGCTCCTGTACCCCTGTCGATAGGTGTTCTAACGCAGGACCTGTAACGGGGTTGGCGACGACTGTCTACTACGTTTCGTTTCGCATGTAGAGACCAGATGGGAAGATATGATACAGTTAAGCTTTTTCTTTCATCTTGCTGGGCTCGTGCGTTGATCTTACCCTCGTAGGCCGAGTTGGAACTTGTGGCTCGGTCATTCATGACACATAATTCCAGTTTCACCTCGCAACGCCACAAGCATACCCCGTGAAATGCAATGTTCGCAAGTTATGTACAAAACGAGTTTGGGTTTTCATCATTGCACGAAGATCCCGAAAAAAAAGTGACAACACTAACGGCTGAATGGGAACTTGTAGACATTCCTACGCTTCTGCGACCTATCTACGTCAGCACACCACTGGTAAACCATAACTGCATGCGCGATTTAGTATGAAATGGATGCATCAGATGCTGCCATGTGTTCTTTCCGCCGCTCCTACATCCTAACCATTTCGCACAAAGACCTACCATGTTACCATCACCGGTCTGTGACCGCACGCGAAGGGGGCTCGATCGCTTAAGATCGTTTCGTGTGTCCTATGGCACAACGCCCATCCCAATAGCACCCATGAACAAACTTCCCAAAGTCACACACTGTCTCCTCCACCCACTTCTCCAGAGCGTCGGGTCCATTACGAAGTCCGCAGCAAGCATCTCGACACATGCAGCATAGATGAGCATACCGGCGGATATGGCGGACATAAGGCCTTGTATGAGGCGCATGTGGGCTACGTCGCATCGTGTGATGAGCATGTGAGATGGAAAAACGAAGGGGAGACACACCTGAATCGCCGCCAGCCCCAAACACGATCATTCCCAGCCCAATACCTACAGGCGTCGTTACTGCAAACGAACATGCCAAGGTGGGCTTCAATATATCTATGAAATCCCTTTCTCCGTCCTTCGTACTGCCCGGGTGCGCTGTGAAGCCGAGCTCGACATCGACATCGCGAAAGGTGAGGCTCATTGAACGGCCGTCTACCTCGCATTCGGTGTCGAGAGGTGCGCCTGAAGACGGAGAGCTTTCATCAGGAGTGGATGCTGGGGATATGGGTGCGGCTGTAGAAGGTGGGGGTGAGGACGAGGGGAGTGATGCGATGCGAATGCCGAGCGAGAGACCTTCGAAGAGTTGATGGAAGATGACAGCGATAAGGAGCGAGGCTGTGGGAAAAGTAAGTGCGCGTGAGTGCTTGCGTGATGTGAGACGAAAGGAAGAGATATCACACCGAAATCGGATCCGGTTTTGATTGCGAGTGTGAGCCCGATGACGAGCGAGTGGATCATAATACCAAATTGCAACACCTGGACGTTGAAAAAGATGTCATAGGGACCGGAGTCGTTTTCATACGGAAGGACGTACGAGTATCCCAACTACCTGTCTTTTCTTTCCAATCCTAAGCTCGTGCGCATCGTCACCATGATGATGGTGGTTTACATGCGCAACATCATGATCGTGTGGTTCTGCGACATCAAGGGCCGTTCCCTGTCCAAACTCTCCTGGACCATAAAAACAAGGTAGTCGTGGCCCTCGCTCATGGTGTGCTGAGTGAGCCGTACGTGGTTCGTGTCTATGGTGGCCCTCAATTATAACATCCCGAGTGGTGTCGTCGAAGTGTGGAGCACGCTGGGCAGTGTGCGTGTATATGCTAGAATTCGGTAACATGTCACCATGCCGGTGCGTTGCGTGTGGACTGCCACTTGTTGCGCCATAATACAAGGCACCGGAATGACGAAGTTGATGCGAATGATGTTGGGGGTACGATGAAGTTCGTGGGTCTGTCCGTGTCTCGTCCTGTTGAGCGTAGTTTATAGATGTCTCGGGATGGGTGACCGTAACAGAGGCATATTCGTGTTCATGATTACTATCATAACGGTGAGGATCGACCCTGGCATTCAATAGAGGTTGGCATTCCGAGTCGTGATTCTGCACGTTGTTTATATGTTTGACAGGCGTTTGTGAACGGGGTGACGTCCGTTCGTCACCTGGGGAGTAAGGGGTCGATCCTGGCGTGACAGTGGGCGAACTATACGATTGGAGACGGTCCACGTACGCTGTGGACATATCTAGTGGTGCTACATCAGAGGGGACAACCAAGGAAGGAACGGACGTACATACATTCGATCAGAAAGATGGACAACAGAGACCCTAGTCTAAGTACAAAAAAACATGTCAGCCACGCAATGATGACGAGATTTCCCCCGGGACACAGCGTACATTATCAAGCCCGTATGTTTGCCTATCTTCCATTGCGCAAGTACGATAGGATCTCTCAGTGCCTCAAAGGCGTCTTGCAGGAGATGGGTAAACGCGGTGGACAAGATAACGCCTACGTAATGTGATACGTTAGTGACGGCAGACTGACCACGTGCGACGGAGATGAAGGGGGACCGGACAGGTACTCTCGTCCACTCACCTGTTCCAAAGTGCTTGCCAATGAAGAACACGATACGAGGTATACGAAGGAACGACACGCGTTTGGAGAGTGCGGGAAAGGATGCGGCTGGTACGCGTTATGAGGGCCAGTGATTCGATCCCAGACGTCACGGACATACCACATAGCGAGACAACGAAGATCGCGAGGATCGTCAGAGCGTTCACCCGGAGTTCTCGCATGGTCTCTGTTGGATCAGATGACGTAGGCAGCGACGGCTGCTGTGATGCTGATTGTAGGCAGTTGAAGAGATAGCGCGCAGTTAAAACAGATGGATTGGACTGACCAGACGGAGACGACAACGCCCACATCGACATGCTTTGTCCCGGATAGAATACGACAAGTCACCGGTGCTGATCTGAACCTATATAAAAACAACGCTCGTTAAATGAACAAAAAGACCCGCACAGGTATTACCAGCCTGCGGTCGCTCGATGAGTACCGCTCCAGTCATCGGAGTCTTAGTCACGTGACCTCGGCCAAGCGGTGCCCGGTCGGATTTCATTTCAGGCTGTTTTATCATACAGCTTGATCGAGCCCTTAATTACATGACATGCCTATGGTCGATAAAAATTAGATCGGGAATTACCACCTGGCCAGTGTCTGTAGTAGTACCTCCTTTACCAACTCAATAGCACCGCAGGAAGTAAGTTCGAACGACAGAAACAGGCCGCACTGACAATCCCTCAGCGGCTCGTTCCGACTGTTCCCCCGATCCGGACAGTTTATTATACAAAAGAACCTGGAAGATTGACCAGCGTTGACCTCGCGTTCTTTTATTGGTGTCTGTTCAACTAAAGCTATGGATGCAACGAAACACAACGTCCGTAACGTCGGCTTTGGAAAGTGAGCCGTCCTGATCCTTCCGGTGGTCGCCGCTACCGCAATCGGTGGCATGACGCAAGAAAGAGAGAAACATTCGTCCGTACTGTGCATACCTTGACACATTAACAATGGCAAAAAGCTGGATGTCCACCATCACACGTCCATGTTTATTAAGGCCTAAATTCCAATTCCACCTATGACTGGAATGAACGGTATATGCCAGACCCCGAATGGACAATCTTACCTCAGAAATGGCTTCTCTGACCTTTGTAACATAGGCTCTGCGGAATGACCTGAATCGTGCAGGGCAGTCAGGACACATCTCGAGGTCGAAGGTGCGTTTATCGCTCCAAAGCCATTGCTTGGTAGACGTTCTCCGAATTGTAGACGGGTGTGGCCGAGTCAAAAGTCTGCTACCACAGACTTGCACATAGTTCTCCCTAAGCCATTGATAACGCTCACCCCATGCGCACGTATTCGGGTATCCAGAGCACCCGACCAGTGGGAGCAATGCGGAATCAACCTTCAGCTCGCTAGCAACGACACCACACGCATGATGATACTCCAGCAGTCTGTAATATGCGGCCGCCGGTAAGGTCTCCAACTCCTTGACATATCCTCCCCGACCTGGCTGGCCTAAGTCCCTAATCTTCAACGTTTCCCATGCCGCTTTTCTCGCTAAATCGGGCCATCCAAGTTCGCATGCAACTGCATACAAAGAAACAGTGTGTTCCGTCAGAAACTGATTTGTGACCAGATCCTTGGCACGGTCAGCGACCGCTGGGATCATGTTGTACTTGGAAACTGCAGCGAGGAGCAATTTGGCATCGTCGAAAGAGGAAAAAGGTGGGTTTTGGTGCATTGCGCCTGGATAGACTAGCCTGAGTAACGTGTCTATCGTCGTGCTAGTTTCCGACACAGCAATGGTAGATACAGATAGAGGGTCTGCATGAAATTTCAATATGAGGCCTTCGGGAGAAAGCAAATCTTTGAAGACAGGAGACGTGAGTGAAAGAATGCACTTGAACATTCGGAAGTCGATGTTATCAGAAGTTCGGAGAATCACGTCGGCGTCGACATTGTTGAACGGTTCTTAGGGACGGACAAGTTCAGGTTCCATAGAGTTACCCGGGATGTGGTTGCAGTGGACAGTGTTTTGGGCCGCTCCAAAGTCGGACGAGTATATGCGCGGAATGGACGGGGAGAAGTCGGACGAGGCGGTGAGGAACACGAAGAGAGACAGGGGGATAATCCAAGTTGGATTATCGAAGCACTACATCGTGGGAAACGAGCAAGCAACTCCGCCCTGATGTGAGTGAGAGCACGCACTTAAGTCAAGGTTCGGAAGCCGGCGCCATCAGATCGCAAGACGAGGTATCTACGTAGGTATGTGGGCCGTATGTATCGGATGTGACAGGCTTTACAACTGTATGGCAAGTCGGCGATCTCTGACTGCACAGTCGTTGGGACAAGAAGAATTACAATTCCCAATGCGGTTGAATGACTCTTCGGTTAACTGTAGGGGGTACGCAAGTCCAGGCCCAATATTAAGGCGAGTGACAACTTGAGTATCACATAAATTTGATCCATGCTGGTTGGGCAACTTCGAAAACCTCAATGAATGTACAGGTAGGAATGCAGTGAATATTTTGTTCAGCAATCAATCGCTCGGCGAATCAAGAGACCACCCCACTTCTCTTCGCCTGAAGCGAAGCGAACCGCTGCTTATGTAAACTTCACATTGTAAAATGATACAAGGTCCTCGTGCTCACAGCAGGCGTTATCTTCCTGTCATCTTTTACACAGATCGTTCACGGACGGTTGAGGTGAGTCATACATCCTCCAGTTCCTTGATCTGTACGACTTGCTCAAGTGGAACTCAGCCCGAGTTCCTCTCGCCTCTTCAGCCAACTTCAGCCAGACTGCGATTTTCTCATTCGTTGGTACAGTCCAGATCCGCTGCTGCGTTATATGGATTGACTGCCATGTAGTGTTATCCACACCTTATTCTCACCGGCACCCAAGATTTCCTGCTCTATACTTGTGTCTTTACTGTGGGTTTTTTTGCACTGTTTAATCAGCCTCGCTAATTCGAGTATATAGCATTCTGGCATTCAAGATTGTTTTTCTTGTCGCTTCCTCACTTGTCAGGAGAAGGACAACGTATGGGTCTACTGTTACTGTCGTGCTGTGGTTGATAACTGAATCTGCGTCCAAGACATAGCTATTTTCACGCCGTGTATTACCAACTGAACGGCACTCAATGACTTCACCAGACTATATTCCCCGGAAAAGAGCAGAATCGGAATGCATTCATCTAGGACGTATTTGCAGGGGCGTCGACGTTCCCCGCAAGCGAGTTGAGTCGGAGTGTTTCCATCCACGGCATATTAGCCAGGATGTTGCCCTCACCAACTTGGCAAGGGCCCTCTACGCCATCTACCAGAAACAAGGGAAAATCGGCGACGTGGACAATACAATCACTTTACTTCGTGCTACTTTGAAGCTCCGTCCACCAGAACATCCTGAGCGGTCTTCATCACTCGACACGCTTGCTCTCTGTCTTGCGAATAGATACGACATTTGTGGAGTAGTCGCCAACTTGGAGGAAGCCGTTACACTCGGACGTGCGGCACTCGAGCTCCGCCCACCAGGCCATCCCGACCGTGGGGTAACTCTCCATCACCTTGCTGACTACCTCCGAGTGAGGTTCCAGAAAGAAGCTGCGATGCAAGACCTAGACGAGGCTATTGAGCTGCATCGGGCGGCGTTGGCATTGCGTCCCTTGGGACATCCTGATCGTTTTTCATCTCTCCATAGTCTTTCTCTCTGCCTGTCGAACAAACATGACTCTCAGGGTGTGGTCGCTGACTTGGAGGAGGCCGTCACGCTCGGACGTGCAGCACTAGCGCTTCGTCCACAGGGCCATCCCGATCATGCAGCATCTCTCTTCAACCTTGCTTATTACCTCGTTACTAGGTTCCAAGAACGGGCTGCGATAGAAGACTTGAACGAGGCGATTGAGCTACACCGAGCAGCATTGGAAAGCTGCCCCACTGGACATCATCATCGCTCGTTACCGCTCTCTTCCCTTGCTCTTTGTCTTTCAAATAGATACGATAGTTGGGGAGTAGTCGCCGACTTGGAAGAAGCTGTCACACTCGACCGTGAAGTGCTAGGGCTCTGTCCACTAGGCCATCCTGATCATGCCACATCTCTCTACAATCTTGCTTGTGATCTTTGGAGGAGGTTCCAGAAACAGGATGTGATTCATGACCTGGATGAGGCGATTGAGCTGCATCGGGCAGCGTTAGAACTCCATCCGCATGGACATCCTAATCATCCTTCATCGCTTCATAGCCTTGCTCTCTGTCTTTCGAATAGATATGACACTCAGGGAGAAGTCACTGACTTGGAAGAAGCCATCGTGTCCGGACGCGCAGCGCTAGAGCACCGTCCACCTGGTCATCCCCATCGTCACGTATTTCTCTTCAATCTCGCTGGTGACCTGTGGAGGAGATTCCAGAAGCATGCTGAGATGGATGACTTGGACAAGGCAATTGAGCTACACCGGGCAGCATTGGATCTGCGTCCCATTGGACATCGTCATCGCTCGTTATCACTCTCCTCCCTTGCTCTCTGCCTTTCAAACAGATATGACAATCAGGGAGTAGTCACCGATTTGGAAGAAGCTGTTACACTCGGACGTGCAGTGCTACGGCTTTGTCCACGGGGTCATCCCGATCGTGCCACATCCCTCTACAATCTTGCTTGTGACCTTTGGAGGAGGTTCCAGAAACAGGATGTGATTCGTGACCTGGATGAGGCGATTGAGCTTCATCGAACACTGTTAGAACTCCATCCGCATGGACATCCTAATCACCCTTCATCGCTTCATAGCCTTGCTCTCTGTCTTTCGAACAGATACGTCAAACAGGGAATAGTTGCTGACTTGGAGGAAGCTATTGTGCTTGGACGTAGAGCACTTGAAGTCCCAGGCCATCCTGGTCGTGACATGTCTCTCTATAATCTCGCTTGTGACCTCCAGAGGAGGTTCCAAATACAGGCTGGAGTTCATGACTTGGACGCAGCGATTGAGCTGCATCGGGAAACGTTGGAACTCCGTGCTATTGGACATCCCGATCGCTCTTCATCACTCCATAGTCTTGCCCTCTGTCTTTCGACCAAATGTGACACTCTAGGGATAGATGCTCACTTGGAAGAAGCTGTCACACTTGGACGTGCTGCGCTAGAGCTCTGTCCACCAGATCATCCCAGTCGTCACGTATTCCTCTTCAGTCTTGCTTGTGACCTCTGGCGAAAGTTCCAGAAACAGGATGTGAAGCACGACTTGGACGAGGCGATTGAGTTACACCGGGAAAGCGTTAAAGCTTTGCCCCTACTGGACATCCTGATCGCTTTTTCATCGCTCCAAAGGCCTTGATCTCTGCCTTTTGAGCAGATATGGCAGTCAGGGGCAAGTTACTGACTTGGAGGAAGCTGTGACAATCAGACGTGCAGCACTCGAGCTTTGTCCACCAGGCCATCCCTGTCATGGGGAAAATCTCTACAGTCTTGCCGAGTACCTCTGGATGAGATTCCAGACACGAGCTGCGATGCAAGACTTGGACGAGGCGATTGAGCTGCACCGGGCAGCATTGGAACTCCGTGACTTTGGACATCCCGATCGCTTTTTGTCGCTGGACTCGCTTGCTCTGCGTCTTTCAAATAGATACGACAGTCAGGGGAAAGTCTCTGACCTGGAAGAAGCTATACACCTCGGACATGAGGCACTAGAGCTTTGGCAACCATGGGACCCTGGTCGCGGCGCAGCTCTCTTTAGTCTTGCTGATTACCTCCAAAAGCGGTTCCACAAACAGGCTGCGAGGCACGACTTGGACGAGGCGATTGAGTTACTCCAGGCAGCATTGGAATTCCCACCCACCTTACAGCTTGATCGGTCTTCGTTACTCTCCTCCCTTGCATTCTGTCTTTCAAAGAAATATGATGATCAGGGGGACATTAGCTGACTTGGATCAAGCTGTTATGTTCGGACGTGCAGCAGCTCGAGCTTCGTCCAGTAGGCCATCCTGACCGTGGGGTATCTCTACATAGTCTTGCCGAGTACCTCCGGATCAGGTTCCAGAAACAAACTATAATGCAAGGATTGGACGGGGATATTGGGTTGCGTTTGGTAGCATTGGAACCTCATTCGCACGACTTGGATGAGGCGAATTGAGTTACACCGAGAAGCATTGGAGCTCCGTCCCACTGGTCATCCTGATCATTTTTCATCGCTCCATTGCCTTTCTCTCTGTCTTTCGAACAGGTATGACAGTCAGAGGCAGATTGCTGACCTGGAAGAAGCTGTTGAACTTGGACGTGCAGCACTGGAGTTTCGTCCACCTGGCCATCCTGATCGTGCCACATCTCTTTTCAATCTCGCTTATTGCCTTGGTATAAAGTTCCAGAAAGGAGCTGTGATGGAGGACTTGGGTGAGGCAATTGAGCTGCACCGTGCAGCATTAGAACTCCGTCCCACTGGACATCCTGATCACTTGTTGTCGCTCACCTCCCTTACTCTTTGTCTGTCAAATAGATATGACAAGCTGGGGGAAGTCACCGACTTGGAAGATGTTATTATTCTCGGATGTGCAGCACTCGAGTGTCATCCACCGGGTCATCCCGACCGCGGGGTAGCTCTCTACAGTCTCGCCGACTACCATCGGATGAAGTTCCTCAAACAAGCTACGATGCAGGACTTAGGATAAGGCTATCGAGCTGCATCGGGAGGCATTAGAACTTCGCTCATGTGAGCATCCTGATCGTTCCTCATCACTCCATTGTCTTGCTCTCTGTCTTTCGGACAGGTATGACAACCAGCAGGTCGTTGTTGACTTGGAAGAAGCCATTTCACTCGGACGTGAAGCGCTAGAGCTTCGTCCATCAGGGCATCCTGAGCGCAGCCTATCTCTGTGCAACCTTGCTTGTGACCTCCGGACGAAGTTTCAGAGAGCGTCTAACATACCTGGACAGTGCAGGACGAATTCTCTTCGTCGTGTTTCGTCGGCGCTTTGTCCAACAAGCCATTTTGACGTTGCGTCCTTGCTCTTCGAACTCTCCCTACACCTCTGGGACAGGTTCCAGAAGCAGGCTACGGCGACTGACCTCGACGAGGCTATTCGTCTTGCCACATATGCTTTGGAGCTGCGCTTACCGGGTCCCTATCGTTATGCTCACGTTGAACAGCTTGCGTTTTCTGTTGGAGCACAGATTGAGATGCTGGCGAAGGGAACAAATCCAGATGAACTTGACATGCTGAATGCTGCAGTAGAAAATCTACGCACTCTTGCGAATTACTTCAAGGCCAGGTCCAGGAACCTAGACGCCATTGTTGACCTGAACGATGCCATCATATTGCACCGATATGTTCGGGAATCCTGCCCAACTGGGCACCCGAGACGCGCATCGTTTCTCCATGACCTGGCGCTGTGTCTCGCAGATCGGTTTCGTCAACAATCCACAGAAACTGATTTGGACGAGGCTATTGCACTTGAGCGAGAAGCCCTGCGGCTGCACGTACCTGGAAGTGGAGGTTACGACGCGTCTCGGTGCGCTCTGACGGACTATCTTCAAGTGAAGATCAGCCCACCTGTTTCCTTGACCTCAGATACTTCATGTCTTGCTCATGTTGCCATTACTAAGCAAGTCATCCATAGTGTCGCGTTCGAAATCCTCAAAAATACACCGCCCCGGCTGCTGCACACACAACACGGCACTCTCTGCAACCGCGATGCCCAGATATCACATTTCATGGACAGTCAACAGTGTACCGACCTACTGTCTTCCTGGGCTACATGTGACCCGCGCCAGAGAATGCAACGTATCCGTACTGCTATGTCGGCATACTACCAGTATGTCACGCTTTCTCACCGCTGGGGTGAGAGCGAGCCATTGTTACGTGACGTCGAAGGCAGGTCAATATATGATATGTCAACAACGCCTGGGTTTCGAAAGCTTCAATTCTTCTGCCTTCGTGCTTGTCAGCAGGATTACTTATGGGCATGGAGCGACACGTGTTGTATAGACAAAGACAGTAGTGCCGAGTTACAGGAAGCCATAGGGTCAATGTTTGTCTGGTATCGGGGATCTGCCCTGACCATCGTGCACCTTTCCGACGTTCCCGATACTGGTCCACTTGACACAAGCCAATGGTTCGAACGGGGGTGGACCCTACAAGAACTACTGGCTCCTCAATGTGTACTATTCTTCAACCAAAGCTGGTCGCTTTACAAGGACCTCGCAGCTTCGAACCACAAAGCGGATGTCCCTGTGCTGGTAGAGCTGGAAAAGGCGACCGGAATAGAGTCTCGGTTCCTCACCAACTTCTGTCCAGGCATGGAGGATGCACGTTCAAGACTCCGCTGGGCATCGTCGCGTCGCACTACCCGGCCCGAGGATATCGCCTATTCTCTTTTCGGGATCTTCAATCTCCATCTGCCTGTCTTATATGGCGAATCTGCTGAAAATGCCCTTGGTCGCCTGGTAGCCGAAATTATATCGCAGTCCGGAGACATCTCTATTCTGGATTGGGTCGGGGAGCCATCACCATTTCATAGCTGTTTCCCTGCACACATCACCTCGTATCAACACCCACTACCATCACCTCCAGTCAGACCTTGCCCAGAAGAACAGTTGTCGACGGTTGTTCGCTCGCCTATATCATTCAAAATACAGCGGAAGTTGCTCAAGCCCTTCGCTGCGGCCCTCCAATTTCTCAGTCGCCCCCTTAAACGGTCAAGCATTACCCATCACGTGCCGGCGGTTCGGCCTGCTTTGTTCGCACCAAGCGACGTGTACGAATTCCACTCATTCACTGAAGCGCCCTACCACGATTTATCAATCGCCGTCTTATACTGCCATGCGTCGCCCATCAGGTGACTGCGGTCCAGTTGAAAAGCGTAGACCCGCATGCTCCGAGTTACACCTACGAAATCCAAGCATACGGCCTGCGGCCGCTTGTGATCGCACTGCCAAGTGAACTAGCATATGCGCCAGGGTCGGAAGATACCCTGCAGCTTGTTCGCCCCTGGCACTCACAGCTTCTTGGACCATCTGCCGAGCTATACAGCACGACTGAAGAGCAGCTTCGTTTTACGCTAGGAAGGCCGTTTAATGCTCTTTTGTTGATCCGATTACCCCACCACGAGTATAAAAGGATAGCGTCCTCTATCCTCATTCCTGCCTATCCCATCGACTCGGCTATGATTCTGCAAATCAAAGTTAGGATATTCAATATTGTGTAGACAGTATGATCGCATGTTAGCATGGCTAGAGAAACCTTGTAGGAACAAGCTGAGGTCATTGGGAGATGTTGAAGGCTTGAAGATCAAAAGATTTGGGCCGATCCGGCACTGATTATAGTAGCTGAACTCGAAAGCGTCACAGCAGGCGACTACCACCGAGTACTGCACTTGAGACCCCCATTTAAAATGCCTTTGCAGACTGCATTTCCAGATGCTAGATACAGGGTTGATGAAAGTCCCCTGGGAGTATGTATTGGTGGAGTTCAAAACTTTCCCTTTGTGGTGAGACATCCAGGTATGTCATGCTGTGTAACTAACCCCCACAGGGGGGGTAGTTTGTAGTCTATGTGCTGTGTAAGTGACTCGACAGGCAGCACCATGGGGATTCGAACCCAGGAGCATGGGCAGCAGTTTCGACTGTGCAAAAGGTCTCATCAGAGGGCTTTACCACTGCCCTACATAAAATCCCTTGGCAGGGAAAAACCATTCCGTACACTGCCAAAAGAAGACAGAAAAATACTGGGGATATCACAGAACTGGTTGATACAATTATGAAAATGTCTGATCTGTTGGAGATTAGTGCTGTTGAGTACACAGCGAGTACTGATTATGTAATATTTCCATGCTTGTCATCTGGTCCTTTTTTCTCTATGTTCCTCAGACTTTGTCCTACTCAAAGACTGAGGTAATGTCACTCCTTTACTGTACCATATTTTACTTACCAGTTGAGTAGCTTACACTCTTTAGGTTGGTTAATATTGTAGAAAAGGGCTGTAGGCAGCCTCAGTAGTGACTCAACTACTATATATATTGAAGTACCTGTAGGCAGCTACAAGGTATCAGTAAGTAGTCTAATATAAGAATATGTAGGCTTACCCTCAGTAGTGACTCAACTACTGAGGGAATAGTACCAAAACTGTAGTACTAAGTGCGCTCTAAGCGCTTATGTAAGCAAGTAAAACTCGCACCAAAATATACATCACACTGGGGTGATTCAATCTCCAACAAATATTATTTAGACTTCGTCCTACTTGAAGACTGAGCTTACACTCTTTAGTCATTCTGCCATGCACTACATCCTTCTCAATATGATCAAGCTCAACCCAAGCCAAAGGGAAGGCAAGTGGGGACCAAGAAACAGCCTGCACATGCATGGCAGTCACTCTCAGCAACAGGACATGTTGCACAGAGGAAAGGGGGCAGAAATGAGTGTAGGCAAACACTTGCCTATAAGCAATGTTTCTTAGTATGACTTGGTCTTGCATTGATCGAGTGGTAGTAAACAGGAGTCGACTTCCTTAGAGTCCTAGTGACTCTGGTACCTGCTTATATACATGAGGAGAGCGCACGGACCAGGTGTGCTGGCTAGTATCGTAGAACTACCATAACTGTAAGTTATAGGACCTTCCTAAAGTGGTGGTCTCTGCTTCAGTACTGGTAACAAGGTATCCGGTAACCGGGTAAGATAGAATCCCATAGAATAGTTTGGAACACCTATTCTTGGATGGTCATGTGACAATAGCCGGTAGTTTGTTCAACACTCCCCCTCGCTCTAGTTTGCACAGGCAACAAGTGCAAGTGACGAGCGATTTGACTCAAACTTCTGCCAAGTCAAGCTTTTGGTTAAACCATCAGCTCGCTGATGATCAGTTGAGATATACTCGATAGAGAATAGTCCTTCTTCGACACATTCACGGATGAAGTGCCATTGGATATTGATGTGTTTCGACCGACCATCCGATACTGGATTCTCAGCGATAATGCGAGCACCCATATTATCGGAGTAAAGGATAGTCTTATCCATTTTGAAGGTTAACTCTTTGAAGAGCATATCGAGCCACTTGACATGGCATGCAGAGTCACATAGAGCCATATACTCTGCTTCTGTGGAAGACAAAGCGATAGTCTTTTGTTTCCGGGATCTCCAGGAAATAAGGGAGTTGCCTAAGAAGAAGGCATAGCCCGTGGTAGAATGACGAGTGTCTTTGTCTGAAGCCCAATCAGTGTTGGCAAAACCTTGAAAGTGATTTTCTTTCCCAGAGTAGTAAAGTGCCAAGTTCAGTGTGGATGCCACATAACGAACTATGTGTAGAGATTTCGCAAGGTGTTCTTCAGTTGGATTTGCCATATACTGGCTCATTCGCACAACTGAGAAAGCGACATCTGGTCGAGTTCCAAGTGCAAGATACAGCAGGGAACCGATAACAGATTGATAGCGCTTGCGTAAATCTGAGGGACAAACGTAATCACTTGGTGGTTTTTGAGGTTGATACCCAGAGGGCAAAGGTGTCCAAACGGGTTTGACCTCCATAATGCCAAAGCATTTGAGGACTTTTTGGACGTATGGGAATTGTTCAAGATGACCAGTACGTGTTTTCCGGTCTCGGTGGATTTGTAAACCAAGGTATTCCTTTGGTTCACCTAAATCATGTGATTCCCATTTCTTCATGAACTCGTCTTTCTTCTTCTTGAGAAGGTTCTTGTTTGAGGCCATAAAAAGACCATCGTCAACATAAACAAGAAATACCACAGTGCTGGCGTTGGAGTGATAGTGATACACTCCAGCATCAACTTTAGAGCACAAAAAGCCCATCCTCAGGAGTGACTGATGAAGTTCCTTGTTCCATGCTAGTGCGGCTTGTTTCAGTCCATATAGCACACATAGCAACCGATAGACCTTGTGTTCTTGACCTTTAATTTTGAAACCCTCCGGTTGTTCCAAATAGATTTCTTCGTCTAGCTTGCCATATAGGAAGGCGGTTTTAACGTCCAGTGCTTCCATATCCCAATCTTGCTGCATAGCATAAGCTAGAAGAATGCGCACAGTTTCGAAGTGCGCGACCGGGGAAAAAGTTTCTTCAAAATCGATGCCATATTCTTGAGTATAACCCTTGGCAACGAGTCTTGCCTTGTAATGACCATCGCTCTTACGAGCAAAGACCCATCTTGGCTTAATTGGCTTTCTTCCATGAGGCAGATCCACAAGTGTCCAAACCTTTCTTTCTTCGATCGACTTCAATTCATCTTTCATTGCATTGAACCACTTGGTTCTTTCACTAGCAGGGAGTTGAAGTACATCCTTGTAGTGTTCCGGTGAATCCTTGATTCGTGCAGCAAGCAATATTCGCAAGGAGTTTGTATCCATCTCCTCGGTGGATTCTGGCTTTGGCAATGAAGATGGTCCTGGCATATTCGGAGGAGTAGGGTCTAGTATCGGAGAAGGCAGTCTGCGTTCTTCATGTTGTACCCTTTGTCGTTCAGCTCCTTCACGAATTGCTCTCTCCTGTTCTCAAACAAGCTCCGAAATACGATCGCATTTTTGCTGAATTTCTCATTCAATGTCTGTGGGATTGCACCTTTCGCCATAGACATTTCCAGGTTTTTCTGGTATGACGATCCTTCTTTTTGGTCTTGGAGGTAAACCCTGAGTAGCAGGAGGGTTAATTCTCCGACATTCACGATCCCTCTCAGGTACAGGCTGAGGTTCATGGGGATGGCGAATCCAGTCGGGATTAATTCAATTGGGATACCGGTTCGCTCTAGGTGCTTGTTCCTGGTCCACACCATCCGGTAGTGGGTCTAAAGGTGGATTTCCATTATTTGGATGCTGTGGATGAGGTGGGATATTAGCCTCTCCATCTCGCTGATCAGGCGGATTAGCCTCTTCATCATCTGAGAGGTCTGGCTCTTCAGGGATGATGGGTAAGCCAGGTTGGTCTGTTACAGGTTGGTCAAGGTTATTGGATTTTTCTTTCTCAACATCCGAGCAAAAAGGAAAGGTGTCTTCAGCAAACTTTGCAGTGCGTGCTACAACGATTCTTCTGTCGTGTAGGAACCTGTAGCCCTTAGTGTTTGGTTCATATCCAAGAAAGACCATTTCCTCAGCTCGAGGATCGAGTTTGTCTTTCCGGTTATCTTGTGGAACCCAAACAAAGGCTTTACAACCGAAAACTCAGAAGTATGAAATGTCAGGAACCTTTCCAAAATAAAGTTCACAGGGGGTTCTCCACTGAATTCTCCGTAGAGGTGTACGATTGTAGACATGCAAAGCAGTGTCAAATGCAAAGTTCCAATACTTCTTTGGGACACAAGCGTGGTGACGTAGGGATCCAGACTTCTCAAGAATGGTCCTGTTAAACCGTTCAGCTCGACCGTTTTGTTGAGGATGATCCGCGATGGACAATTCATGCACAATCCCGCGTTCCGTGAGGATCGTTTTAAAAGTATTGCCCATAAACTCTCCCCCACGATCCGAACGGAACACCTTCAACTGGAAACCGGATTGGCATTCAGCGACATGTAACCAGTCCAGGAAACGGGTGAAAGTATCCGACTTAGATCGCATATAGAGGCAAAAGCCAAAGGAGGAAAAGTCATCCAATAAGGTCAAGACATAGCGAGAATGGAAGTAAGACTCGACGGGTAGTTCGAGTAAGTCACCATGGACCAAAGCAAGTGGTTGATTGGCCCGCTTGGTTGAAGAATGGAAAGGATCAGAGGTCATTTTCCCCTGTGCACAACCATGACAGGTGGCAGGGACAGTATCTGGGACAAGTGTCTCCGGAAATCCCTTAGTATGACGCTTGCAATTAATGATGATGGAACGGTTGGGATGTCCTAACCGATTGTGCCAAAGACGAAAATCAGTCCTTTTCACATCTGACCAATCTACCGCCCTTAAAGCTCTGGAAGAGGGCAAAGGTATACCCGAAAACCAGTGCAGGCGTGAAGTACACAAGCATATAGCCTTGAGTACGATGCGATCAGTAGAATCTTGGATCACTTCAGCTTCTTGTGTTGCTTCGCTCCTATACCCTTTTTTAAGGAGCGCATTTCGAGAGCAAAGTCTCTTCGAAAAGTTAGGTCCATACTGACAGTCATCAAGGGTAAGCAGGTGTCCTGTTTCGAGCTTGAGGACAACAGTGCCTTGTCCTAATAGCTTCACCGTATCCTTTCCCGCTGTGCTGCCATAGGCTGGCACACGAAGGGGCGAATAAGTAGCAAAGTCGGATCGGTATGGTGTCACATGATGTGAACACCCCAAATCCAACATCCAAAGAACTTTCCCTTTATGTGTGGAAGGATTTTCTGGACAGAGGTGGCTGGTAACCACTCGGCAAGGATAAAGGAAACGAACATTTTCGGTGTCCAAATTCTCCAGGGTCCTCGGGTAATCCACAGGATCCGTATCTGGAGGCAATCTAATATACATAGGACAGAATTCCTGTCTCTGTATATCTGGAACTAAGTGGTGGAACTCCTGAATGCTAACGGTTTTCCGTTTAGCATGAGTTTTATGCCTAGGGCATGTAAGTCCAACTCCGCTTTTTGTAGCATGTCCCTCTCGTCCAGCATCATCCTGAGCCATGGAGGGAACGAGAACTCCTCCTCCGGGTCTATCAGGATTTGCATGACTTTCGGCTCATTCCCCAACTCCTGACATATCTCGTTCAGGATGTGTCCATCGTGTCTGCTCCAAACTCGAAATTCCCCTGAGGTCTCCCAGAACTGGCAGAACCCCAGTATAAGGCATTTCTGAGTTGGAATTATGCAGACAGATCAAGCAGAGACACGGGGAATCAGAACGAGGTAGTTGTTCGGATACCGAAACATACTCAACTGGTCCTTCGAGAACAGGGACAGGTTCGATCTCTTGATCGAACTCTTCGAAACGAGAGGCATCGTCTTGTAGATGATACTGGAGAGGTGTATAACTAAGAACATCTGCGGATACCGCGGTGCTCGGACCAGCTTCGACATGATAGGATTCCTGATCATAGTCGTAGTCCTGATACTGGTCCTCTTCCTCGTATCCAGTAAGTTCATTATAGGTGTCATACTGAGCACCTTGAACTTGGTCTTGGTCATGGAAGTCTACGGTGTGAGCACCGCGACCACGTCCACATCCTCGACCTCCTCTTTGTCCTCGTCCTTGTCCGCGGTTTCTGCGTTGTTGTTGCTGTGGCTGTGGGGGAACTCCCCCACGTCCACGACCAGTTCCTCACTGATAACCATCTCAGTGTTGTTCCATGGGGTGACGCCCATGGCATTTTGCGCACCGAGGGGGTTTAGAAAGTCGTTGAGCCAAAGGTAAAGAGGCGTTAGACGAAGGTTGTTGTCCTTGTTCCATTTTAGGGAGAGTAGATTGCTTGTTTTGTCGAGAAGCAAGGTCCTTCAGTCTCGGCAAAACTTCACTGACTTTAAGAGCAGACGTTTCCCATGCTGCGAGTATATTTGAGGGTCCAGCTCCCCACTTGTCTGTAAAGGCTCCGCAGATGATCATGCATTGCACCGGTTCTGTCAAAGTGACACCCCTGATTGCAAGTGCACCTAATATCATGTTTATCTCTGCGAACTTCGCAGAGATATCGCCTGAAGGATTAATGCGGAGACACAAGAGGCGCAGGAACTCGGTATAAGCAGTTGCCGCTGTTTGAGTTCCATAAGCAGCCTCCAAAGTTGTCCACATTTCATGTGCAGAATTTTTAGACTCGATTGAGACTGCGATAACGGGATCGCAGTACAAGAGGATAGTACCCATGCCGCGAGAGTCTTTTGTGTGCCAAGCATCTTGAGCAGCACCTGCTGCTGCAGGCATAGTTTGGGCACCATTAACAACCCCCCAACAATCAATAGTCATAAAATAGCCTTTGATCATAGCCTTCCACATGGAATAGTTAGCGCCATTGAGGCGGGGAATGTTCTTGGAGCTCGAGGTTTCTTTGTCAGCCATGATAAAACTAGAAATGTTCCAGAATTAGCATGTGAAAGAGAGCCTCGTCTTGGAAAGGATCGGAAGAGAAGCCAAACTTGGTTTTGAGAAGTCTTCCCCTGCGCTGTTTTTGCGACGGTCTCTGCTTTCTAGGTCTAGGAGGCCTAGATTTCGGATCCCATTTCTTCTTTATTGGAGTGGAATAGCCCTTTACGCGATATCGAGACCGATCAATGGTCAGTCGTTCAAGGTCGCGGAAGTATAGGGTTTCGAAGTAGTGATATGAGAGAAAACCCTCATTCACATTGACCAAAGAGACCTCGGAGCCATCCAGTTGTTTCAACAAAAAACCTCCATGGATACCAATGGAGTATTGAAGAACAAGCTTTTCGTACCGGATGAAGCCTTTAGTCATAACTTCAAAAACATTCCATGGTTCATCTATTGTACAAAGTCCATCGGTATCGAGTCATCCCCCCCCTGCATACGGTTCCGGAAAGTTCCCTGGTAATGGAAACAGGCGATGGTAATCAAGCTCCATGAGCTTGGTGACGGTGATGAGCGAGGAGTCCTCGCCTAGACCAGGAACGTTCTTCATCACCTGTGCCACATGAGTCAATGGCACGCCGTATGTCTGAGAAAACTTCTTTAGTGCCGGGCCAGAAGAGGAAATGAACCCTTGTCGAAGCTCTCCACCATAAATGGCAGGTTTCATCATTGTAGCTGGTTGTGCCCACAGATCCTTCACCACTAAGTTCCTCATCCCATAAAAACTCTTTCCGCCGCGAGACTCGTACCAACATGTCTGAATCGGTGCGGATACCACCCGAATAATGCTCCTGGAAGGCTCCTGGG
Organism: Pisolithus marmoratus; assembly: GCA_024613145.1. NCBI lineage: Eukaryota > Fungi > Basidiomycota > Agaricomycetes > Boletales > Pisolithaceae > Pisolithus > Pisolithus marmoratus. The sequence goes on from JANFAE010000021.1 coordinate 311,864, forward strand.
ACTGCGTGGAGTGGGGTATGTCCCTCTCGCCAAATTCGTCGGAAACGAGATTCCAGATACTCATTCCAAATTTGGAGAGGAGGGAGGATGTCGTGGGAGAGTCGGTGGTCGTAGAAGGGATGGACGCAGGATTCGAACCAAAGATAGAGGTCGTTGGTAATCCAGAATGCGGGAACGGTGAGCAGAGTAGGATCTTCATTTGTCAAAACAGGGATATCTGCGCTGTTATAGTTAGTGCGGGCATGAGGCGATGTGGTATGCGATAATTTAGGAATTAAATCGCAGATTAGGCCATGAGTGAAGAGATGAATTCGAAGATTAAAAAAGGGTTCGTTGTAGCTCCAGCTGTCATAGTGCGGAGCAGTGCTCCATGCATGTTCGAGGGCAACTGCCAGAGTCAATTGGAAGGCATCGGCACACTGGGAATAAAAGGCGGGGGTTTGATCGGTAGCATCTAACCAAGAAGAGCAATTTTCCACAATCATTTCCTCCGTGAACTCTATCACTTTTTGGGTGAAGGCTACCGCATTCGGCTGCCTAGACCCATAAGCTCCCACTTCTCTCTCCCTGGCAAGTCGGAGTTCCTTAGATTTTGCTGATTGACGTGGATCCCTAGCAAAAGACTTGTTGCCGGGACCGGTGTAGAAAGTAAGATGGTTGACAACGACTTGAGACATAACTGGGTACCAGGTTAGTCAAGTCTGTCCAGCAAAAGGAACCCGAACCAGTGACTAGAGGAGTTCAAACTCGCGCAAGCGAGGAGAATCCTCCTGGTTTTCTTCAGGGTCATCTTCAACCCGAGGAATAAACCGATAGTGGGGAGGAGAGTTAGGGATCGGAGGTACTGGATCAAGATCTGCTTGAGGATCGAGATCTGGAACAGCATGAAGAAGATAGTTGGGTGAACGATCATTGTGAGGCGGAGCTCTAACATGGATGTCTGGTTCCCATACTACTTCAGGCTGCTGAGGATTGTGGTTCTCCATAAGGTTAAACACTTCTCGAATTTCGATGGCAACTGCCAATCGAAAACGAATTTCTTGGTAACACCCGAGTAAGATCCGATGTTCCTGATACTGATAGAAAAGGTAATGCCAATTTGGCAAACCAATGAACATGCTCCACATTAAAGAAGATAAAGCAAACGCAAGTTGGAAATCTCCACCAATTTGAGAAAGGACGTAAACGGCTTGGCAATACCCGACGATAAGCGACACAGCCAAAGTGGCCATAGCCATACAGAGCGCTTCAGGTCCATTCATAGGCATGTTGAAAGACAGACGTCTCTCTCTATCAACACTGTCCTTGAGACACAACGAGCCTAGCTGGGGCTCATAACCTGTTGCACAGAGGAAAGGGGGCAGAAATGAGCGTAGGCGAACACTTGCCTATAAGCAATGTTTCTTAGTATGACTTGGTCTTGCATTGATCGAGTGGTAGTAAACAGGAGTCGACTTCCTTAGAGTCCTAGTGACTCTGGTACCTGCTTATATACATGAGGAGAGTGCACGGACCAGGTGTGCTGGCTAGTATCGTAGAACTACCATAACTGTAAGTTATAGGACCTTCCTAAAGTGGTGGTCTCTGCTTCAGTACTGGTAACAAGGTATCTGGTAACCGGGTAAGATAGAATCCCGTAGAATAGTTTGGAACACCTATTCTTGGATGGTCATGTGACGATAGCTGGTAGTTTGTTCAACAGGACACTCACCCACTCCTGCTTCAGCAGCAGCAGTTTTCTGGCAGACCCCCAGTGATGTTGCATGTCATCCACCCTGCCACTGTGCCATCCACACATCTTCAAGTGATCACACCCATCCTGCCTCACACTACATTTGTTGCAGAGGCTTTCAGCCAACTCCCAGTAACATTGCATCCTATCTGCTCTACACCTATGCCATCCACTCATATTCCCTTTTTGACACATCCTGTGTCTGCTGCAGCAATTCAGTGGAACAATACTCCACATCTATTACTACAAACCAGCATGCTTATATGGCTCAGCCCCATCCCTTTCCACCATGCAGCAAGTTGGCTCATCTCACACTGATGTGGCTCCTCAATTACCATACACCTGGATGTGATTATCATAGGATGTGAATACATATTACATATTTTACTACAATGATGTTTGAGCATGTGCAGTGGTTGACATAAACTACCAAAACATAAAATGTCACTTCAACATTCAAACCATTGGCCTGCACTTGGCAACCCTTCATATTGATACATGCTTTGCTGGTATCAACTGTGGTTGACCTCTGCACCAGGTCCTCATCCATGCAATACTACATCCAGTTCATCTGCAAGTTCTTGACCTATGACTCCACAAAATGGTGTCCCACTCTTGTCATCCTCTTACCAATGCAATGTTAGAATTCATGGGCTGTGGATCACAACATCAGATGGGCATGAACCAGATGCAAACATGATGTAGCTACAGACTACAACTATGAGCTTATATCTGAAGCTGGAGACAATTTATCAAAACTAAATAACATCATTCAATCATATGTCAAATATATGTCTTGTGAGTTTGACAAGTGACAACTAATATTCTGACATGTGATGGACCTGCAGTCCCAACTGGATCCATGTTGACTGTCCCTTGTTCCTTCCAGCAGCATGGCACTTCCATTGGCTCACTGGATGAGCCAATATCTGCAGGTGTGTGATGGGAGAGGGATGACAATGACTCACCCCAGCTGGATTCACAGTGAGCAAAATGCCTCAAACTCTATGCAAAAAGAGTCACTGAAGTTAATCAAATTTCAGAAAGGGATTTAATGGAGTTCATTGATATATTCCTTCCTATTCCTCACCACTTTGTGATTTCAAGTCTGTTTTAGATGGGAGACATACTCTACATGCTTGTAGATATAAAGGCCCATCTTATCAAGTCTGTCACTATGAAGCAAACCAACCAGTTCCAGGCCTTACAAGACATGTTGAGAGGGAAGAACTTTGAGGTAAAGTTCTTTCAGTACACATCATGGTTGCTGACCCTTGCATTACCTCAGGTTGGTTTGCACACATGGCTTTTGGCTTGTATGTTATCTCCCAACCTCACCACCTATGTCACTGATATTCAACAACATATCATGGTGAGTCACTGGGCAGCATATCATGTATTTGACATTAATGTGCTATTCAGGAGTTTATTACCAAACATCCTGCCATTTTCAAAGATCCTGGAGGCATTTTTGAAGATGCAGAGTTGAAGACCCTTCTCAGCAAGCTGGTGACAAAGCTATTGGCATGCATCCATAGCCATGTCAAGACTCAGGTATCTGCAGTCATTATCCCTTAACTGATCATGCCATGAATTCACCTAGTTGATTACATGGATCATGAAATGAACCTGCATTATTGATGCAATGAGGAACTTGGCATGGTCTTGGAGTTGGAAGCCACACACTGGAACTGGATGGCCTTTCTGGTAAGTATGCATTAATTTTGGGAGTTGGTACTACTCAAGCATTTATGTAGCACTGTTGTCTACAGATTTTTCTCATTGGAACTGGTGACCACCATGTCATCTCAATGGACATTTGCTTCACATGCTCTCTTATACCAATGCTCAAGTCTGATATGCACAAGAAGATTCAGCAAGAGCTGAATATTGACATGGGACAAATTGAGCAGCAGATGCAACAGGGTGATGAAGTGGATATAGAATTTCACATGAATGATATCCTGGTTGTTAATACTGAAGGCTCAATTAGTGGCTCAGACCCTTGTGATGGCACTGGTGATCATGATGGGGATGACACTGATTGGGCTTTAGACTGTGAAGAACCTACAGATGGAGTTGATGACCTAGATGACAATGATTCTGGGTTTGGATTGGATGGAAAGTACACTTGATTCAACAGTCAAAATTTCTGGAATTACATTGATTACATGCTCAGCCTTTTGTGCAATATGGCCTGCAAGAGCACCACCTCCAATGAAGAATATGAGAAGAAGGTAGGTCAGTAAGTCACCCATTCTATGGAGATTTCTCTACCTAACTATTTAATTAAGGGTTATGGTTCAGATATTCCAGGATAATCTTGCAGATTGCCCTGGCAGCAGGAAGGGTTGGAGGTTGACAGCCATTGTCCATCCCCCATGGCAATCCACCATCCAGCATGGGTTGGTGTGGTAGCTTAGTCTCATGGTCTATACCTCCAATACAGCATCCAATGGTGTTATGTACATATGCAATGCATGATCAATTCATTCATTTTGGTGCATGAATTGTGTGTGATTACATCAGCAAAACACTAAGTTTGGTACAGAGACACAGACCCACAGATGGTACAGATTTTCCACAGAGCAAGTACAGACCCCACAGATCCCACAGACCCACAGACCCATAGATGTAATCATTAATTTGCCCATATCTCACCCAAAAGAGGAGATATTGCTGAGGTAATCATATTCCCAGGTCCTATGATCATAGGCTACAATTTTCATTATGGTGTCATGGCTGTACAATGACTCTACTGAGTTTGTGCTGATGTGCTGTAGAAATTTCAATCAGAGTTTGAAATTTGTAATCATTCATTCACCCATATCTCATCCAAAAATGGTCATATCAATAATATAATCATACTGACATGATCATGACATCACATACTACAACTTTCATTATGACATCATAACTGTACAGCCACTTTTATTTTTTGATGCACTGGGTCTCCCACAGAACTTTGCAAATATCTTGGCCAAAAAAGGAGATATTGCTAAGGTAAGCATATTCCATGGTCCTATGAGCATAGGCTACAACTTTCATTATGACATTGTGGCTGTGCAATTACCCCAGATAGTAGATTTTTTGACTTCCAAGTCTGCACCAATGTGCTGTGGCAAATTCAAACTCTGATTGAAATTTGTGGGGTGTGCCACAGCTGGCTTCAAAAGTTGCTGAGGTAAGCAAATAGAAGTATGTAAACCTGTTCACTCCAGCACCACACACTGCAAGCATTTTACAATTTTTCTTCAGAAAACATGCTGAAAAAATTGAAGAAAGTGATACTCTTTTTTGACAGGTTTTTCCAAAGAGAAAAGGTAAAAATAATATTTTCTTTTCTTTGCATGACTTGCCACAAAACATGGATTGATGGTAATACCCATTAGTGTAGAAGGTACTCAGCACTATCATCAATTCATTTTTTTCCACAAAAAAGACAAAGAAAAGAAAATATTATGTTTGCATTTTTTCTGTGAACACAGCCCAAATAAAAGAGTATCTCTTTTTTCAATTTTTTTGAGATACTTTGGCATGAAAAATTGTGAAATGCTTGCAGTGACAACTCTTTCCATAACCACCACCATCTCCTCTTGTTGTCATTGTCATCCCTCCCTCTGATGATCCACCAGAGGGGGGTGGCAGAGGCAGGGGTGGGTTCTCTGTGAGGCTGTGCCCACTTAGCATAGATATGTAGTCCCTGTACATATCATTGTAATTAAAGTAATTTTATAATAATATAATTCAATTATTAGTTGACTACATGTTAAGTTGAGTGTGGGAATCTCTACACTGAAACAGTCTGGGGTAAGTCTGTACAGGTCTGTACAGGTCTGGACCTGGACAGATCTGCACAGAGGGTACTCTGGACACATTATCTAATGTTTGAGCCACAATCATTGAAAGAACATGAAAGAAACAGATACTATGTTTAAGAAGATTGAATGATTTTACCATGTTCTCTTTGTATTTTGAAACATAGTATCTGTTTTTGCAATGTTCTATTTACTAAACATTGGTTTTTGTCCCCAGTGGTATCTGTTTTGCTGATGTAAGTATCATTTAGTGCAATATAATGGGCTGCTGTATAGCCTGTATACTCAAGCAGCATATGGTGTATATGTGAGAAGATATATACATCCAAGGCATAGCTACCAGTCCCCACTGTATATTATATTGGTGCATAGAAAGTATACCCTATCCTGGTACTTAACCATGAATTAACCTGAATATACAGACTTGCCTTAATAGATATATGTCAAATATCCAATCTGCACCAAGCATACAGTGGCTCAAAAAATTGTCCCAATGTTTGCTCCATTTTCACTAATCACAGTGTAGCTAGTGGAATACTGTGATCTGGTTCATGATCTTGGTGGATGGGTTGAAGCTCTTGGTCATGGTTTTCTAATGAGCCATATTATATAATATTTGGATGGAAATCAGTGATGGAATAACCAAATGAAAAGGACACCTCATTGGGACAATTTTTTGACTTTCATGCTGGAAGGTGGGATCTCACCCAAATGAAGGGGTATTTGAGGTTATTTGGACCTACAAACAAAGCCTAACATATAACATGATTAGCTGAATGCTTTGTCAGCATGTAAACAATGCCAAACATTGAATTTGCACCATTAAGCCTTCCTCTTTCACCACACTCAACAAACCAGCTTGCTTGCCCACTAGGGCTTGTCTTTGAAGGAAATTTTCAGTGTCCACTACAGAACCATCATTATAAATCACTTTCTCAATCATAAGTCCCATAAAAAAGCTAGTGAAAGTCATCTCTGTGCTGATTCCCCCACCACTGCCTGGTGTGTTCTGGAATTAATGTGTACTGGAAAGCTGAAAATGCCATTGAGGTCAATCTGGCACTTGTGGGCATGAAGAACCAACCAATCTCCTACTAACTGGTGCATTTCTACCAATGGGAAACTGGCACAATGGTTGGGGGAGGTAAGTCCTTCCCTTGGACTCTGGGTGTCACTATGTAGGTTGGTCAGACTGTGCTTGGAGTTGAATGGTGGATGACTTTCAATGGATAATTTGGACATATGATACCAGTGGAAACAGCCCAGGGTAGATAGTACATAATCATCTGTACCCTGCCTGCTCTGTAGCCTATCCCTCATATACCACCAGCACTGTAAAGAAGGGGATTGCCTCACCCCAACATTCAAACCAGCTTCCCATTGGAGGAAATGCACCAGTTAGTAGGGGATTGGTTGGTTCTTCATGCCCACAAGTGCCAGATTGACCTCAATGGCATTTTCAGCTTTCCAGTACACATTAATTCCAGAACACACCAGGCAGTGGTGGGGGAATCTGTAAGGGTATGAGCCTTCTCATCCACTTATTCACTTATCCCTAAAATATACACATGACTGGTGTTATATTGAGTGATGCAGTAAGGTAGAAAAGAAGTTGTGTAGTACTTCATGGGTGCCCTCCTTCATATGGGCACCCATCACCATTATATAATACCTGTACAGTACCAGAGTTCAACCATGTTAATGAACTCCATGTTAGCCCCTATCCAATCAGGGGCTATGCACAAAACAACTACTAAGCCAATAGTAACAGGTAAGGAGGGCTTACCCCTCCTTACACCCTCCCCCTGAAGAACCTGCTTACAGGTTCTTCCAAGTCAGATGACAGTGAGATATCAGACATATATATATACTCTTAACCACACTTGTGTATATACAACACACAAGTGTGAGCAAGTAGGAGATGATGGCATAAGTGACATGGGTATTACATGGGTGCAGGCCTGTCACTGTCAACCTCCATGGGTAGGTCCTGTGTATTAGAGGCTGTCAGTACATCAAATTCCCAGTCTTTGTCCTCAGTGGCCAGTATGACCCCTCCAACCACCTCAACACCCTGCAGTGCATGTGCACTGGCAGGTACAGGCTCAACATCTTGGAAATCCCAAAGCCCTAATTCTTGGGCACACTCCAAGTAATACTTGAGGGAGTGCTTCTTGGCCAGATGATCATCAGCAGTACCCCATAGGTAATCATGCCATGTCATGCTGTCATGAACATGCTGTCCCTTCTTGCCAAAAGCATCACTTTCATCAACCAGGAAGTTGACACTCCAAGAATAGAGGTTGTTGGCCTCCTGGAAGCTCAGCCCATTTCTGGTGAGGCATTGGGCTATTACAACAGGAGAGGGCATGACATCCTTGGTTGCATCCCAGGTGCACTTGGCATCAGGGATGATGGTTAGTCCCTCACTCTCTACTATGGACCTGTATCAGCCAGCAACAGTGAATAAATGAGCAAGGTTGTGGCACCAACCATGATGGTTGGAATTGTAGCAAAAATGGGGGGCAAAGTACCCCTCCAATATGAAACCTCTGATTCATTGAATCAGAGCCAGCTCCTTGTCTTCTGTGAACTCCTCAATTGGCCTGGCTACCCCCAGGAAGCCTGACATCTCCTCTACATCCAGGCATCTCTGGATGTAGTCCCACCACTGTTGCATTGGTTCTCCCCAGGTCAGAGCCTTTCTGGGGCATCAGTCCTGGTGGGATCTCTTCTTTGGTTCCCAATGGTCAATGATTGGTGGGATCACATTCAGGGTTGTGATGGTGGCCTCAGGGATTACTATGACAGGAGGGGGAGCCACTACCAGTTGAGGTCTCTCCAACTGGGGAGCAGGAGTCAGCTTGTGAGGGATGATGTCCACCTCACAAGCCTCTATGGGTTCAGCCTGGCATTCTACATGGACCAGGAGCAGGTTGGGAGTGAGTCCTGTGATGGAGGACTTGTAACTTTCATGCTTAGATTTGCCCTTGGCTGCCATCCAAGCAGGAGGGTGCCATTGCAAGAGAGCATAAGCAGCTACTGCATTTTTGGCTGGTTTCTGTCCCATGCAGTTGTTGACATCAGCCAGGTACCTGTTAATCCAGGTGATGAGGCATTGGGCCATCTGGGCATTCAGTGCATTGCTCTCATCATCTTCTCTAGCAGCACAAGCATAGACATTGTCTATCTTGCAGGGGTCATTGAGCAGGTGCACTGCTCCTGGGGGGACTGCTCTGAATAAGGCTGGAGCATAGCCTGTGGATATTGCCCTCTCCACATTGTGATGATGGGGGGCTTCAAACTGGTAAAGGTTCTGCTGAACCCAAATGTGCAGGAATTTCCTGCCATTCAGCAGAATGAAGGCCTGGTGAGGGCATTCCCTCTGATTGATGGGGAACATGGTAGTGGCCTCTTTGAGGTGGTCAGTCAGGAGGGGGCATTTGGGATGAGGCCATGTTTCCATGGTCTCATTGGGAGTGTTGTGTAGCATCTCATGGGGTTCCCCACAAGATGCAGAAGGGTCTGGGACAGGTATGGGGGTGGTGGTATGAGGAGGGGAGCAAAGTTGTTGACATGTAGTGGGGGGTGCCCCACTCCCTCCCCCTGAAAGATGAGCTGCCAGGCTCAGAGGATGAAGGTTCAGCACCTACCAGCTGGGTGGGGCAGTTGTGGTGGGGGTGGGACTCCAGGGAGGCAACATGTGCACACTCAAATTTGTGGTCCTCCTCAATGTGCTCACACTCATCCTGATAGTGGTGAGTGTGGGACCACCAGTAGTCCCTGTTGGCCCAGAGTCAGTTGACCTCTCACTGCAATGTCAGAACATCATCCAGACGAAGGAGGTGGGACAGCACACACACACAGTTGGAGCATGCATGGATGAGGTCAGGGGACCCTAGGACCAAGTCTTGTGCCATGTGCAGTGCATATGTGGAACATGCACTGCAGCTGTCATGCTGACCACAATCATCATGGATGACCATGCTGAACTCACTGGCATGCCAGTGGTGACAGGGTGGGGAAACCGAACACTCACAACAATGCTTGACATCACATGAGCAGGATCGAGGGGGGTGAGGAGACTGGGACCTGGTCCATGGGTGCTCTGGTGATCGACAGTGAGGGGAGGAGTCATCCCTTGCACATCGTTTGGAGGCATGATGACATGTCCTGTCCTTGGGGGTCATGGACATGTCAGAGAAGGCAGCAGCATCCTCATAGGAGGATGCTGCTGGGGTCTGGGGGGTAGAGTATTGGTGGGACATTGTGTACAAGGTGGGTGTGGGTAATGAACAAATGTGGTAAGAAGCAAGAACAGAAAAAAAAAGGTCAGAAAGTTGCATAAGATGGAACAATTGCACAATCAAGACAAATTTTATAATTAGGGTGGGAATGTTCACTCATAAGATAATCAACTTTAAAACCTATTAGGCCAGTGGTAAGTCCAAATGTAGGTCTGTGGGAGAAAGTTCATGGGAGAGAATGGTGCAGTCACATGTGGTGAACAGAGGTGAAGCACAAGTCAGTTCACTACTACACAATAGCTTTCATAGTATGCTGACTGCATTTAGGCAGTCAGCAGGGTTCGTCCACACCATGTAACTCAAGGTACCTATCCAGGGCCTCAAGGTCCTTGCAGTGCAGGTAAGGTTCCCAAGTGGAGTCACCCAGGCTCCACTTGACTAGGAATTCCAGCTGATGGCCCACCCACTGGTGGGCATTTACTTTGTCTACCAGCCATTCTGTGTCATCAGGTAGTCCCACATCATAGAAGATGTGGGCATCACATTTGGGGAACATCATGTCATCATTGGGTTCATGGCAATGCAGGAGATTGGCATGGAACATGGGGTGGATATGTTGTCCTGGAGTTGCTTTGGCAGCTCAAGAGTGTACATGTCTGTAGATGGGTTAGCTCAAATAATTTTCATGGGGCTGATATACCTGGGGAGGAGCTTTTGTGCATGTCCCTTGGGCAAGGTGAGATTCTTCATGGATAGGCACACCAGGTCCCCCTCATCATACTTCCCTCCTTCCCTTCATCATTTGTTAGCATGGTGTGTCTGCACCATGCAGGTCTCAATTATGGCATCATGGGCCATTGCCAGGTTCTCTGTCACTTGATGGATGAAGGATGTTACCCCAGGAGCAGTTGTGGCTGACTGCTCCTCAATGTTAGGCAGCGATTGGGGCAGGTACCCATATGTCAGCTTGAATGGTGCGAATCCCATCAAGCTGCTTATGCTTGAGTTGATGGCAAACTTGACCATTGGTAGCTTCTCAGCCCAGTCTTGTTGGTCTGGAGAGACTAGGCCCTGTAGGATTTGCAATACATTCCATATTGCTTGTTTGGAAGCTCCATCCATTTGAGGATGGAAGGCCATGGACATTAGCAGCTTCATGTCCAGGAGTCGGTGGACCTCATGCCAGAACTGTGAGGTGAACTTGGCATCATGATGTGATATGATCATGTCAGGGAGACCATGTAGGCACACAATCTCCTGAATGAAAACCCATGCAAGTTCAGATGCTCATATGGTGGTGTTGACTGGCATGAGGTGAACCAGGGACATCAGTCCACACAGGACAACCCATAGGTAGTTAGTGCCATTGCTTTCAGGGAATGGGCCAACAAAGTCCATCGCAATGGCATTCCATGACCTCTTAGGGATTGGCAAGGAATGGAGTAGGCCTGCCAGCCTTGCATTGTCGACCTTGGTGGTCTGGCACATGAGGCATGATTTACAAAATCGGTTGATTTCCTTGCCCATGCCAGGCCACCAGAAATGCCTACATATGTAGTCTCTGGTGCACAATGTTCTGAAGTGACCAAGCATCTTGTGTGCATGCTCAATCACTTGTGCCAGAAATCAATTGTTTCGCCAGTCTACCCAGGGGAGACAGAGTACTCTGTCTCCTGTCATGACCTTCAAGTAGATCAAACCATTGTCGATGTCAAATCCTCTGTGGTGATCCAGGTGTAGGATCACCCTCACCAGGACAGGATCTGCTGGGTAGCCCTGCCAGACACAGTCAAGGAAGCCACACTCACCCTGGAAGTGGGTAATGAGCATTTGTTGGTCCCCTGCAGAGTTGAGTAGAGTAGGATCCTCACTTGTGGAGGCATGAGTGGGTTCTTCCCTTCCCTTCTCTGTGTGTTGTCTCAGCACATCAACTTCTATATGGCATTCCTCCACCAGCTCTCCTGTTTTTGGTGTCTTGTCTTGCATTGCTGCGAGATGCAGCTCTCTCAGTCTGTCAATTGGGAGGTCGTCCCCCTCTGGATCAAGTCGAATGTCAGCTGTCACCCATTCGATGTCCTCCTTTGGTGCTTTGTCTCCTCCATCTGTCTTGTAATATTGAGACAGGCAACTGGCCACCCTGTTTTCTGACCCTTTGACATATATGATCTCAGTGTCGAACCATGATAAATAGTCCATCCAGCACATCTGATGGCTGGATAGATGTTGTTGTGTGCAAAGAAACTGGAGGGCTTTGTGGTCTGTGATCACCTTGAAGTGGAAGCCAAGGAGTTTGTCTTCCCACTTCAATAGTGCCTCAAGGATGGCAAGAGTTCCTCTCTCAAATGTCTGATAGTTGTGTTGGGCATCCATGAGCTTCTTTGACATGAATCCTGCTGGATGACATCCTTGCCAGGTCAGGCCTTGGCCATACAGTGCCCCTATTCCATATAGTGACACATTGCAAATGAGCCAGATGGGCTTGGTTGACTTTGGGTCTATTGGCCATAGGATTGGATATTTACAGGTGAGCTCCTTGATTGCCTGGAAGCATCTGTCATGAATTTCATGCCAGAGGAAGGGATGGCCATTCCTCTGGATTCCCATTAAGGGCATCATGTATGCAGATGCATCTGGCATGAATGGTGCCAGGTACTCAACCAGGCCCATGAACTGTTGTATCTCATTCAGGTTCCTGGGCTTCCTCCAATTGTGGATGTGGGCCATTTTGTCCTCATCTGTGTGAACTCCTCTGTCATTGATTATGTGGCCAAGGCAGTCTAGTTTCTTGGTGAATAGGTCGACCTTATCCCTTTCAAGATAGGAATCAGCCTTTGCAAGCACATCAATCATGAGGGACACATGTTCCACATGGTCCTCTATTGTGTCGCTGTACATGAATGCATCATCTAAGTATGCATGTACTATCCTAGCTATATACTCTTGCAACATCACCATTATCAACTATTGGAAGGTGGCTGGTGCATTGCAGTCTCCTTGCTGCATGACATGACTCAGGAAGGTGCCAAAGACAGTCAAGAAAGCTGTCTTCAGGATGTTGTTGGGATTGATTCTGACTTGTTTGTATGTGTTTGACAAGTCGATTTTTGAGCAATACTTCACTCATGCAACATCCATCCTGATCTGGTCTTGGTCAGGGAATGGGGTGACATCCTTGACTGTGTTGTCATTGTGCTTCCTGCAGTCAATGACCATCCTGAGTTTCCCATTCTTTTTCAGGATGCAGAGCATTGGGGCCACTTGCGACATGCTTGCTCTCTCCCACCATCCAGCTTTCATGTATAGTTGGATCTTTTCTGCCAGCTGAGATTTCAGTGAGTCCAGGCAGCATGGCAAATGGTAGGTATAATGCATACCCTCATCAATCAAGGGTATGCAGTGATTTACTTCTTGGAGTGGTGGCATCTTTGCAACCACTCCCTTCATGCGATCCTCATATTTTTTATACAGTTCTTCCCTCAGATGAGGAATATCCTTGTCTGAGTATTTCCAGGGCTTCATATGTGCAAGCATAGCTTGCTGTTCACCTCTGAGTGCCAACATAGATTCCTCATGACTTCAGTGAGGTGTGGCAGGGCCAGGACTATTCCTCATCAGTATGGCCCCACCAGATAGTCAGGCACTCTTCAGTGTTGAGGACAGCATCTCCTTACACTGTCCTTTCTCCTGTGGTTGATTTTCCACAGAACTGGATATATCCAGTTCTGTGAGTGCAGGGATGGTGGTACCCCCAACCTCTATTGTATTCATATCAAATTTTAATCACACACTGTGTGATCTGAGGAAGGGGATGCTGAGGATGCAGTCATATCAATCGATATTTGCAATGTTGAAATAGGCATTGCACAAGAAGGCTCCCAGATGCAGCTTTGTCTGGGAGCCATGCATGATCTTTGAGTGGCTTCCAATGCATCCCAGTTGTAATGTTAACTGGGACACCAGGGTAAACATAGGCAATTTGGCAACTGTTGCAAATGCAGGGCTCATGAAGTTGGTCATGCTCCCTGTATCTATCATGGTCAATGCCTCACAGCCATTGACCTGTGCCTTTACTATCACACAAGTGCATGCTTGTGGGGGGATTGCTGGTCTAGGGGTAATGGTGGTATTGGTGTGCATCCCATATCAGAATGCATGGTCAGTTTCTTCTGTTGGACAAAGAGCCATCAGTCATTGAGGGCCATCCAGGATCACTGGGGCTTCTGGGTCGATATATGAATGTGGATCACCACCTAGGCTCTCATGAGCACATGAGAGCCTATTGGCCAGCATCCTCAGCTCCCTTCAGAGGTGCTCATTCTCTTGCACTGATTGCTGTATCCATCATTTGTTCCAGGTCACTGCTCCCCAGATTCCCTGAATTAGCTCCCCCATTCTATCTACTTCTGTCCTGGCCATCTGGAATCCCCTCGATGAGGATGTGACACTCATCGAGGCATCACATTCCCTGGGCTGGAAGGAATTGTGCATCCTCACAACCTGATGACCTATGCTGATCAGGGATGTGTGGACCTCAGCCATGTTGACCACTGGTTGATCTTCCTTGACCACATTGTCCAGTTGGGTGAGAGCAAGGTCCACAGTGGCCTCTGTGCAGTTTAATTCCTCCAACATGTATCCTATGTGGGGGAGGACCATTTCACCCATCACCTCCTCTCTCACATCCCACCCTTTGTCATATGCTCTTCATCTCTGCTGCCTGGGAATGGCACATGTGGCTATCAATGATGGTGCCTCTGTGAGCTCATCTCTTATGATATGTGTTCTGTATATTCTGCACATCTGACAATCATCTATGTGTGTCAGACTGAACCATTCTGAGTAGTGCCAGGTGTGATCATTCATCATAGGAGGCATTGCCTCATTTTCCATTGCATTCACCATTCCCCATGGGTCAATTATTTCATCTTCTTCCTTGTCAGATGACATCTCATCATCTGGCTCACTCTCCTTGACTGGGTTGCCTTCCACAGTCAACTCTTCAACATCCATCTGAGCATAATGGATTGCCTCATCATCCTTGGTGGAGTCATGTGTCTCCATCAACCCAAGGTATGTGATGGGCTCTCCATCATCGTCACTGTCATAATATTCCCTGTAGATGTTGATGACCTTGTTGTCAGCATCTACCTCATCTCCTGATGATGCTTCCTTATCTTCTTCCTTATGGGAAGGTGTTTCATTGTCCAGTGCCCATCCTTACCACAGTGGTAGCACTTGATGCTCTGACATGTTGTGCCAGAGTTCTTTGGGCTTTGATCTCTGGGTCCACTCTTTTTCTCATGACTGGCTCCAGTCATGCATTGTCCCTGCAATTTGGATGGTTCCCCTCTCTGGATGTGTGTGTTGTCCAGAGCCTTTCTATACAGTACATTCCCCTTCTGAGTGTACCTGTATTTGCTGTTGGTATAGTGCTTATTGCCAACTTGGTTGTCTGAGTTGGCAGAACAAGTGCCAGTTTGTTTAACTTGCTGGGTGCAGGTGTGATTGTTGATGAGCTTTAGTGCACTCTCCATCCATTGCACTTTGATTAATATTTGGTCCATCAGTGTATGTTCTGCCAATATGCCCCTGGACTTGAGGACTCCCTCAGTGATCAGCAGAGGGAGTCCATTGACAAATTTCCTCCTCATGGAATATTTGTCAGGGGGCTGGACCATTCACAATGCCCAGCATTTCAAATCATTGTAGAATGCAAGTACTCCCTTTGCAGCAGTGTAGGGAGAATATCCTCCCTACTAGGATATTTCTTTTATTTCACTGTTTTTACTTACTGATTTGTTTTCTCTTCTTTCTTTTGTTTTTTTTTTACTTCATGTTTGCATGCATTTGGCTTATGTAAGCCCATGTGACCACTTTGAGAGCACTGTACATACTTAGAAAAAAAATAGATGCACTACTACAGATGAAAAAGCTGGAATTATAGAGCAGAGACAGGGACTTTTGTTTTCTCTGTCCCTGATGTGCTATAAATGTTTTCTTCAGTCTCTCTAGGAATTTTGGGGCACATTTTTGGTCTTTTCCTCTACTCTTTGACCCCTCTACCAGGCAACTCAAGCCTCCTGGGTCAAACTGAGACCCCCTTCCAACAGGAGACTCTCTAGTCTCCTCCCACACTCCTTTTTCTCATCAATCTTTACATCTGGAGCCCACCATGAGGGGGCTGTTTTGCCTGGTGCCCCTACTTCTCCCCCACCCCTTGAGCTGTCCACATGTTTTCTCAAGAACCGACATGCCTAACCTCTCGCATTTCTGGATCCCGATTCTACTCGACGAGACCTTTCGAATGGTGCCTGTTTCATCATGTCTGCTTCAGTACTTCTGGAGATATTCTTGTTTTTGTGGAGAAAGGCCCTGTAGGATGAAAACTGGAATAACTCAGGACTGGGTGTGCTGTTTTCCATGTTTCTTCATTCTCCCAGCTCTCCTCACCCACCTCTACCATCCTCCAAATTTTGTAGCATTCCATCAAGCAGTTCCTCCCCAGTGCACTGCCATCCTCCTCCCCTGCCACAGCTTATGCTCCCTGGCACTCTCCCTCACATTTTAGCTCCCTCTCGAGCTGTAGGGAACTGTTTCCCATCATCTTAGAGCCAGTTGAAGCCCTGTTGAGACCCCACCAGCTGCTTTGAGACCCAGCTGCATTCCAGACCCTTTCGAGATGTGTTTGTGACATAGATGCTTTGTTAGATGCATTTGCTTCATTTGTAACATATTCGAGACACATTCTGAGACCCTCTGAGACACAGTCATAATGTGTTTGAGATGCAGCCTCATTGTTCATATTGTGTTCCAGATGCATTCATATCATGTTCCAGATGTATCCACTTCATTCCCCCTTCAAGATGCAATCATATCATACCCCAGATGTATCTGCTTTGTTCCCCTTCTGAGATGCATTCATAATGTATTCTAGACATGCCCTCTTCATAATGTATTTGAGATGCTTTCTGAGATCCAGACAAGATGCAATCATAACAAATTCCAGACACAATTGTATCATATCCCAGACATATCTGCTTCATTCCCCTCTCAAGATGCAATTGTATCATATTCCAGACACACCTGCTTCATTCCCCCTTTGAGATGCAATCATATCTACCCCCAGACATATCTGCTTTGTTCCCCTTCCGAGATGCATTCATAACATATTCTAGACATGCCCTCTTCATAACATATTTGAGATGCTTTCCAAGATCCAGACAAGATGCAATCATGACATAGATGCTTCCCTCAGATGCACCCATGTTCATTCATAGACATATCCTAGATGCTTTGAGTTGCACATGGCAACTAAGTTCAGTTTTCAGTGGTCAAGACCACTTTGTGAAATGTATACAAGATCCCTACACCCTCCCTGCTCATGTCATGTACAAAGACTCCCCCCCCAGCTTCCCCCTAGATAATTGAGGTCATGTCAAGGCAACCCCAACCCTTTGTTTACTACCCCTTCGAGGCTGTTCTCAGATGCATGCACATCTGAGGCTCGTTTTTTTTGTGCCCTGATGTCTTTAGTCAGTTGCTTTTGTGGAATATATATTGCAGGTTCAGTTTCTTACTCTCAGGATACCCCTGTGGAGCACTCTCAGTCTTGTTATAGAAGATGCTCCCAGGGAGGCACACTTGAGCACAAAGCTCCCCCCTTGTTTCCCCTTTGAGGCATCCCTTGAACTTTGAAGGACCTCCCTTTCTCCCCTGAGCTTGCTTTGAGCAGCTCATTTCCTTGCTGAGTCACTTATGCAGGCTCGTGGCACACTGTGGCTCAGCCATGGTGGTGTGCCCTGGATAGCAGGCTGGTGACTTAGTTTCCACACTCACTTCATAGCTTGAGAAGGATCAGCAGTTGTGTGTGCACTCAGGCTCTGTTGAAGCCACCCTTGGAGCTTGAGCCCCTGCAGAACCTCACTCCTCCTTTGTGAGGCTGCAATTTTGACAGCAAAGCCTTCCCCTTTGAGCTCTGAGTCAACCCCACCCCTCACTGGCTCTCAAGTCAACCCCAAGACTAACCCAGAGTGCCTTTTGAGTTCAAGAGTCCCCATGTCCCCCTCACAAGTGATCCAGTTGCCTTCAAGCACTTCCTGGACCCTTGAGGGGAAGCTTCAGAGCTTCAAACCAGGCCTGAGTCAAATCCTGAGGCTCATTACAGCTTCTTGAAGGCTCATCTCCCCCCTCTTGAGCTGCTTCTGCCACTTCAAGCCCAGTCCCACCCTCAAGTCAAGTCCTGAGGCTCATTGGAGCCTCTTGAAGGCTTGTGTTTCCCCTTCACACAGCTGTCCTTCCCCCTTGACTCACCTTCTGAGGCCTGTCTAGGCTCAAGGTCACTCTCATCTTCAAAGCCACCCCCTCAAGTCCCCTTGTTGCCCCTCAAGGCCACTCTGGTGCCCTCTCCTGCTGCATGGGTACCCCTTCTTGTTCATGTTTTGTTTTCTTTATGGTCTCTTTTGCTTTCAAGTTTGCATTTTTGAGTTTTGACATAGAGTTTCTGTTTTGAGGAGGATAGCCCTCATCATGTTGTGTGGTATGGCTTGGTATGTGGTGACTGAGGACAGTCACTATCTCAAGCCACCCTCAGATGTAGGGAGAATATCCTCCCTACTAGGATATTTCTTTTATTTCACTGTTTTTACTTACTGATTTGTTTTCTCTTCTTTCTTTTGTTTTTTTTTTACTTCATGTTTGCACATGTTTGGCTTATGTAAGCCCACATGACCACTTCGAGAGCACTGTACATACTTAGAAAAAAAAATAGACACATTACTACAGATGAAAAAGCTGGAATTATAGAGCAGAGACAGGGACTTTTGTTTTCTCTGTCCCCTGATGTGCTATAAATGTTTTCTTCAGTCTCTCTAGGAATTTTGGGGCACATTTTTGGTCTTTTCCTCTACTCTTTGACCCCTCTACCAGGCAACTCAAGCCTCCTGGGTCAAACTGAGACCCCCTTCCAACAGGAGACTCTCTAGTCTCCTGCCACACTCCTTTTTCTCATCAATCTTTACAGTGGAGTACTTGGTGTTATTGTATCATTTGGCAGCATTCTGGGCAGATGCTTCATGGATGAATCAGGTGAACATGGCACACACAAAATCCTCAAACATCCAGTTGTGGATTGTGCAGTCTGGGCCATTGACTTCTTGATCGAACCACTGTGTGGCCATCCCCTCTAGACAGGTCCCAGCATATGTGATGCAGTCCACATCATGGGTCAGCCCTGTCACCTTGTAGATCTTCAACCAGCACAGAATCTGGTTGACCCATTCATCAAAGGCATTGATATCATCTTGACCTCTATAGTTTTTTGGTTGTGTGATTTTGATTGATTTTACTTCTGGACCCATGGGGGCCATGTGACAGCCTACTGCTTCATATATTCTCTGACAATACTTTTCTAGGAGAGAATCTGTATATCCACTCATACCAGGTGTTAATCCTCAGTGTGAGTGTACCCCTGTCAATCATCTGCAGCTGTGGTGATCACATTTGTCCTCATCATCTCTATGGTTTTGACAAGGAATCAGGATTTGTCTTCTCCTGCAGTCATTGTCACAATCATCTCAATCGTTTTGGTGGTGGTGATCATTGTCTGGGTCATCATCTGGATTGTCATCTGGATCTTCATCGGGGTGTCCAGTGGCTACTCCCCAACCATAATCCTCTTCTTCTTTGAAGCCTCATTCCAGATGAGGCAGGATTTCACAATCTGGCCAATCATTTATTGCTTGGTATCTCATTGCCCTATTCATCAAAGTCTCCATTGGTCCCACTCCACATGAATTACCTCTCCATGGAGTGTCTTCTTTCCTGCATTCAATTCTTTCATGCTCTTCTTCATAGCAGACTTCCTTCTTTGCAGCATGAGTGGGGCCTCATCCCTCCTCACTGGCCCTATCATGTGCACTTTCAACATTGGGCATGTCCACTAACTCATATAGCTTTCTGAACATGCATGCCTGGTGACCACATTCATCCTGGTCACCGAAGCTCTCCCATTGGGAGGTGCATTTGGTTAATATTTCTTTTAGTTCTTGGACAAATTTGGGGAAGGTAGGCAGCTTTTTTCTAGTATCAGCTTTTTCTTTTCCCTTTCCTGATCCTTCTGCTCTTGTATTCTTTACAAGAGCAGTTTTGGTAGTGAGTTCAATTAGGGCACTTGGCCCTTCATCTAGAATTATGGCATGGTCAGCCTCATTGGGGGTTTCTCACATGATCATCTCAGATGATCATGCTTGTAAGAAGTCATTGACCCTTCCCAATTGTGGCAGATCATCACCATATAAGTCCTCTCAATCTCTATCAGGCTCAAGAGGTTTTGTTGTGCTGCAAGAAGTTTTCTTCTGCAGTACAGAATTTTTGTTCAACTTGGGTGCCATAACACTCTCAGGTGTGTAAAAAATTGTAAGGGTATGAGCCTTCTCATCCACTTATTCACTTATCCCTCAAATATACACATGACCAGTGTTATATTGAGTGATGCAGTAAGGTAGAAAAGAAGTTGTGTAGTACTTTGCAGGTGCCCTCCTTCATACAGGTGCCCATCACCATTATATAATACCTGTACAGTACCAGAGTTCAACCATGTTAATGAACTCCACATTAGCCCCTATCCAATCAGGGGCTACACATGAAACAACTACTAAGCCAATAGTAACAGGTAAGGAGGGCTTACCCCTCCTTACAGAATCAGCACAGATATGACTTTCACTAGCTTTTTTATGGGACTTATGATTGAGAAAGTGATTTATAATGATGGTTCTGTAGTGGACATCAATAATCACTGAAAATTTCCTGCAAAGACCAGCCCTAGTGAGCAAGCAAGCTGGTTTGTTGAGTGTGGTGAAAGGGGGGGGCTTAATGGTGCAAATTCAATGTTTGGCATTGTTTACATGCTGACAAAGCATTCAGCTAATCATGTTATATGTTAGGCTTTGTTTGTAGGTCCAAATAACCTCAAATACCCCTTCATTTGGTGAGATCCCACCTTCCAGCATGAAAGTCAAAATTGACCCAATGAGGTGTCCTTTTCATTTGGTTATTCCATCACTGATTTCCATCCAAATATTATGTAATATGGCTCATTAGAAAGCCATGACCAAGAGCTTCATCCATCCACCAAGACCATGAACCAGATCATGGTATTCCACTAGCTACACTGTGATTAGTGGAAATGGAGCAAACATTGGGACAATTTTTTGAGCCACTGTATAGCTATGTAGCTGTCAAGGCACCAGGATTACATTTAAATATTACTGCATCTATGACAGACAAAAAAGGCCCCTGGTACATAATTTGTATAACAGCAGTAGCTTGGTATAAAAAAATATACATGGGATATTTTACATTCAGACATGTACCTGCCATTAACCCTTTCCATTTTTTGTTCACCCTAATTCCAGTGATGGTATTTGTGGTATGTGGGAACTTCTGTGATGTATCAAAGGTATAACCAAATTTGATGGATTCTCACTGATAGGCTCACGGAGATCACTGAACAAGTAGTGGTGTCTACTGAGGATGGATGACCATTCCACATGTCCAAGCTCCTTGTAGTCTTATGTCTTCAGCCCAATGGTTGACACTGCTGTGAAACACACCTACTAATAGTGCATCTGCAATTTCATCCATCTCCCAGCCTTCTTCAAGCAGTTCCAATATGCACTACTTCATGCTAGCAGTGGTTTTGCAATATACCATTGTGAAAATCAGACCCTGCTGCCTATTGATGGTGGCTTCTTTTGATTTAAAAAGAATCCTTAAGGCATGTTTATGCCAAGACAAGAATTTCTGAAATAGTTGTATCTTGTGAGTGCCACATCAGTGTTCTACCTGGCACATTGTTATGTGCTAGACACTGTCAGGTGAGCATAGCAATGTGTTCATGTCAATGTGCCATATCTGCATGCCAAAATGTTATTGGCTGAGAACTTAGCACCCAATCTACATGTTATTATCATACTAATAAATATGAACACTAGAAGATAGCAACCCATCACTTTCCAGTGGATCTCCATTCCCCTCCCCTTCTCTTCCCATTCTCTTGCCTTCCCTAACCAACTTTCTTACTTTGCATATCAAGCAATGTTGACTAGTACATCCTCCCACAATGTGCCATCCTAAATGTTGATGGACTGTCTGTCATACAGGTGACCCAACCAACCAGGTCTCTGCTGCAGCTGTGGCAATTGGCCCATATAACTATGTTCCAACTCAATGGATTTCTGTTATGGTTGGTTGTCCTTTATTGGACATACTAGAATATTGTGCTGATCCCATCCCATCTTTTGCACAGTTTGTCACACTCTTTAGTGTTAACACTGGTAAGACTGGGAAAATCAGTGGGATAATCATCATCCCACTCATTCCCCCACCCAGTGCTTCATCTCTACTGGAGCTTCAAGTTTTGGATGTGGTGGTTAATCCCTACTGCTGTTGTAAGTCATGGCAGTTGATGTCATTTTGCATTTGTATGTACATGAAAAATGTTCTTCTTTCACTTTTATATGCTTACATATGCATATTATTGAACCAGGCAGACTTTCAAGCCAGGCATGAAAGATGTCAATGGGTCTTGTGTATATCAGGTCATGCTGCAGGTGATGAAGCTCATGCCCTATGTGGAATATGTCAAGAACAATCTTGTCCATCATGCTCTCCCACAGACTCCCAACTGCAAAGGGAAAAGAAAGGCTTCTGATTCACCTTGCAACCAATCTCCCTCAAAAAAACCATGACCCTAAGTGAAGTCAAGGATGTTGTGAACATGCAAGTCAATGAGATGTGATCTGTGCTTGCCTGGCATGAAAGCAATGTCCCACATATTCCCCTCCCATGAAAAGGGTGCATAAAGGCTACTGTAAAAACTCTGTGATTGTTAATGTGCATGTATCCTTCCTGATGTTCTTGAATTGCCAAATCCCAAAATAGAAGTTTTTTTGTGGGTGCCAAAATGTTACAATATAAGCTATGAGTCAGAGGGAGTCATGGACTAGTGCTTGCTCTGCTATGGATGCATGGCAGCAGCATGTGTGTATATGAGTAAAAAGGGACCATGAAAAACAAAGGAAAGAAAAGGAAAACCATAACAGAAACATGAGACCATGGTACATGTAACAATGAAACTCTGCACATACATCAGGCCTTGGGCTACAGAAGGGACAGGAGACAGAAGAAGTGGCCATAGTGGCTGTACAGCAGTTACATATAGTGGCAGTCAATATGATGAATGATGGGCATCTGGAATTTGTATGGAGATCAGAGCATGTCATACTGTAAACATCTGTACCTGACAATGGCCTAGACTTCTGTTATGAGCTCACATGATTGACTACAGAATTTCATGAGGTGATAGTGATAAAATCTGGGAGTCATGGTGATGTGAGTACACTGAAAGCATTTCACAATTTTGCTTGAGAAAACATGCTAAAAAATTGAAGGAGTAATACTCTTTCTCAAGTGGTGTTTTCAAAGAGAAAAGGCCAAAATAATTTTTTCTTTCCTTTGCATAATTTGCCACAGAACATTATTAGATGGTAACACCTGTTAGTGTATGTACAAGCTAATTAGCATTGCCATTAATTCATGTTTTTGGGCAGAGAAGGCAAAGAAAAGGAAATGTTATATTTGCATTTTTCATATGAACACACAAAATAAAAATATCTCTTCCTTCAATTTCTGCAACATATTTTGGCATAAAAAATTGTGAAATGATTGAAGTGGCATGGGACAGAACTCTTGGATGCAAGGCTGTGCAAGAAGGTGCAGGAAGGGATGATGCTGGGCTGGGATTTTTAGCCAATGGGCCAGTGGAATTGCAAGGTGAGGTACAGTGAGTGGGAATGTACAGAGGGCCACTGTAGGCTCAGGGGATTCCTGCTCCTCACACCAACAGTGGGATTACAGTAGGTATGGTGAGTGGGAACACCATGTATGGAGGGCTGCTGTAGGCTCACAGGATTCCTGCCCCCACACCAGTTGTTCAGATGATTTGCTAGGATTCCATTATCAAATGACTGGCATGTGTGATTCACGAGACTTACTATAAGCAAGCCTTACAATTTCTATACTTTTCCCTTCTTTTTCATATGGTTGTGAGAAGAAAACCTTGATACCCTGTATATGTGCAATATGTGACTTCCTGATGGACTAATCCATGTCCACAAGATCAATATCCTTAAGGAGGCTGTCATGTCAAAGAAGTTGAGTTGTCTGAATGCACCTGACTTGCTGGCTGTTTCTTTGATTTGGTAGAAAGTTTTTTGAGTAGTTTTGCAGGGTAGGAAATTGCAAATAAATGAAACCAGACATACCTTAAGTTTTTTTTTGGCTGGGTCCTCTGTGTCAGTACTGTCATTGTCCATGTCTGTTGATGTAGGACCAGCCTTGCATTTTACAAGTGGTGCAGTGCTGCTGCCATCTGCAGTTTGTGTAGCTGATTGAATTTGCTTGTGAGACATCAATTCTAGCTTGGCCACATTATTGGCACAAGTAATCCATGCTGATGGGGTAATGACACATCACATGCATGGCTATTCAGTGTTGGCACTTTTAATAATGTCAGACATTTCACAATGGATGACTATAATAAGCCACTTAGAGGATACATATGGAAATTTGGAGTACTGTATAATGGACTGGTGATTGCCAGGTACTCACAGCCACCCAAACCACAGCCAAGGGCTCAAAAAAAATTCAGGCCAAGCCATGAGCCCCTACAGGCTATCATGACAGCTCAGCTTGGCTCAACCCAGGAGGGCTTGGCTTGGCTTTGCCTAGGGCTTGAGGTCAGGCTGTGACAACATTAACTGTAATGATTACACTGAGTGAGTGAAATGTAACTTAAAGTGCCTTCCATCCACTCCTTAGATTCCTATGTGAATTGATCTGGCCACTCTCAAGACATGACAGCTCAAAGGATTTGGCCTGGCTTGAGCACAAATGGATGAAATCAAATATCTCGAGAATAGTTTCATAAACTATTTTTTACTACTGGAGTAAAACACTATCAGTTTGCTCTTTGTTCAATAGTGTCAGCAAAATAAAGAGAATGTGTGCAGTAACTTGTAGTCATTCAGGTGTAAGAGTATGTAGGATCCAAGTACAGAGAATGTTATACATATAAACCATAACAAGGCCAAGAAGTTTGAAAGAGACAAGAAAGTGTTATGTACATAACACAATCTGTTCTTATTTCAGCAAGGTCTTTGCTGAGTGAAAGCTACATTGAGCATTCCATGTGCACCAAAGAACCAAGCCTTACACATTTGATTATCCTTTGCAATATCCACCAGAATAGGGCACAAAGCTTCCAGATCTGGACCATGCTTATAAAATGCTGCCTCAATCATTTTAATAACTCTATCTTGAACACCTGACATCTGATAATTCTCAATAGCCAGTGTCAATTGTGCTTGAATATCTTGCTGGCTTTCCTTCTTGCCTTGCAACAAGTAGAAAGATTCAAACACAAGTATAGTTCCTGTTGTCATAAGTTCTGATGTGATTTAAAAAAACCTGAAATATCTACCAATGCCATGTTCTGCAATGAACCTCATTGGAGATTTCAATGAAGATGATAATGTAGGCATTTGAAAAGTTGATGGATTGTGAATGAAAGTCTACCATTTGAGAATCAGATATTTGTATCCTGATCAATGATGAGGAAATAATGAAGCATACCATCTAAAAGGTATTTTGTGGCATGTACATAAGGCTGACATGAGAAGGAGTTGCAGCCACAAACCAACTGTAAAATACATTAGTTACTTTCATATACACCTTAAAATGGAAAATGAGGGTGCATACATTCTGTGCCAAGGAATGTTGCATTATCAATAATGTAAAGGTGGTTATGACTGACTGTCTATTAGTTGTGTTTGAAAATACAATAGTCAATTCAACACCATATTTGATGAGGGAGTGCAGCCACACACATCCTGAAAACAAATGGTTAAACTTGCTAGTATGTCTGCATTGATGAAGCTTACCATCTATTTCAATGTGAATTTACCAAATATGCACATTAACTGGTAGCTTACTTGCTACAGGAGCCAAGCCCAGCAGGTGGAAATGCACAGTAAACATCTGCATAGCCACCATGATTTTCATGGCTTTACTTACATCCTATCCATATGAATGCAAGAGGATGGCAGTGAACATGGTCAACATCTAACTTTCATGATCTACCATGACTCAACTCACCCACTATCATCCCAAGTCCAACCCAGTGGAAGTTAATGGTCAGCATCCATCCCTTGTCATCATCACTATACTCTACTTACTAGCTATGAACCAAAGTTCAACAGGTGGGAATGAGCATACCCAGCATCCAGCATTTATGACTGCCATGAATTCACTCACATCCTGTCAACCCAAATCCAAGAATATGGGTGTGAACATGATCAGCATTCAATCTCCACCATACTACCACTCACCCACTGTCAACCCAAGGCCAACATGGTAGGAGTGAAATACAATTAACATCCATGTTCCACTACCTGCTGCCATGACTCCACTGACCAGCTATGAACCCAAGTGGAATGAACATAATCATTGAGTATCCAGCCCTGATCATTACCAACACTCCACTCACTTCCTATAAACACATACCAAGAAGGTCAAAGTGTCAATGTCTGACCTCTACAACCTGTCATAACTGCACTCACCCACTATTAACCCAAGCCCAACAAAATGGGAGTGAACATAGTCAGCATCCATATTCTGCTACATTGGCCACTGCTATGACTCCACTCACTGCCTATTAAACCAAGTCCAACAGGAGAAAGTGAGGGGGTGAGCTTAGCCAGCATCCATACCCCATCTCCTGTCATGACTCTACTCACTGACTATGAATCCATGTTCAACAAGAGGGAGTAAATATCAGTAGCAGTTAGCCACCACCTGCCATGATTACACTCACATCCTATCAGCCCAAGTCCAACAGGTTGGTGGTGATACATATGTTCAGCATCCATATTCCACAACATACTATGACTCCACTCACTGCCTATCAATCCAAATCCAAAGAGTGAGCATGGTCAGCATCCATACTCTCTACCTGATCAACTTTACTCACTGCCTATCAAGCAGAGTCCAACAGAGGGGGAGTAATATCATTAGCATCTACCCTCTACCACCTACCATGACTCCACTCACTTCCTATCAACCCAAGTCCAACAAAGTGAGAGTGAACATGGTCAGCATTTGCACTTCTACACCTGCCACAATTCTACTCACTGCCTATCAACCCAAGTCCAACAGGGAGGGAGTGAACAACCAACACTGAGCTTCCATCCTTCACCCTGTCATGGCTCTACTCACAAACTACCAACCCAAATCCAGAAGCACTTGATCAGCATCCATTACCATCATCCTCAGTGATGCACATACATCCTATCAACCAATCAGTATCATGCATCTTCAAGATATTACACACAGCCTCACATATGGGAACCATGATGATAACAGAATTGCTAACTGCTTGGGTTCATTATATCCATAACCATCTTTCATGCAACTCTTCAATGACCTTTCATATTGTGAGTGCAACATCCAAGCTTCCAACTGGACCACCCACTTCCTTACAGCAAAGTCAATACACAATGCCAGATTGGTCTGTTGTGTTGATATAAGAAGCTTTTGCAGACTCTCCTCACTCAAGGAATCTGCTGTGCACTTGAGTAAAGCTACACAACTTGCATCATCTTGTTGCATCCCTGCAGCAATTCCTGATTCAATGCACTGCCATGGCAGTATAGAGTGCTTACTTGTCAATGGCAGGAATTCATGGGGTGGAAATCTTAACCCATTCAACCAGCCTTTAACTTGTACAAGACTCTCAGCCAGCATCCTCTTTTGTATATCAATAATCCTTGTTTCACCCATCCCTAACTGTAGGTCTTCAATCTCCTGAATAGCTTCAAGCTCCAAAGTGTCTGCTTTGGTCAGTAATACAATCACAGGAACTGTGGAAATTCTCAAATCCATGCAAATAAGGTGATACCTGGCCAAACCCACCATGCCCTGTTTCACACTCATCAAAAAACTTCCTTTCAGCAGCCAATACCATCCTATGGTTCTCATTCAATGGAATACAAAACCTAAAACAATCATAATGATTATGTTCATGAATATCTAGTGTTTATCAAAGGGTATACTTACCAAATGGCATGTATCCTCTTGTCTAGTTTGGGTGTATTGGCACGCTCCACTACAAATCTCTTCACTATGTCAAACTGTGCTTCACTTCCAGCTTCGAAACCACATGAATCATGAAAGACAAAATGTGGATTACTCTTAAAGACCAGTTGATCCTCAATGTTGTGGTGGCCACGCTAAATATAATCAATAGAAAAACTACAAGCATGGGGACAGTCTCACCACTAACAGACCTTGCACAATAGCTGCATCAACCTGGACATAGTCAATGACAAGGGCCAAGGAATTATCGTGCATCCTGCATACCCTGCCTCCTTCACTATTGAAGACCTCTGGTTGATCCGTGGTGTTACAGACCCTCTGCAAGATGGTTGTTTTGCCTGCATTTGCTCTGCCCATGATGAGGATGCGAAAACGAGGGATACGATCGATATGCCCCTTTGCTTGAACAGAATCTAGGATGTAATTACATTGGAAGAGATTGTTTCCAATGGTTAATATTATAGAATTTAGGCCCAATGTCGAGGAGTGAAACACATACCCATGAACACTTGCTCAGTCAATCCAGGGACTAAGATCACCCCCATTGTCATTAATAGAATGTAAACAAATATTATCATGAGTCGGTACGGGAATAAAAACACCCATACTAATTGACGATGAATCAGGGTGAGCAAGCTCAGTAAGCACAGGAGTGGCAATCTCAATCTCAACCGGTGTAGGAATGTGAATATCTGCAAGGCCTAGGTAAGACATCGTCTGAGTAACTTCAGTCAGTACAGTTTGCATTGCCTGGGACATACGTGTTTGAGTAACTTCAATAGGAACTTGTGGACCGACAGCGTCACGTCGTGGGACTCGTGAATGGCACCATAACCAACGCAACGCATTGATCCACTCAGAAGCCATGGACAATACAGTCATGGGGGCTAGCAATTGAGGACGATGCTTCGAGATGAGTAAGGACCTGAGTAGCTGTAGCTGTAGGGGGACAGCAACGGCGGATGTGTGTGAACTGCGACGAACGCATTCTTCGCATCAGTCGTTCACATGTCGCAATTGCACGACAGACACTTTCACACACCTGTAATTCGATCCTGTCAGTGTCGGTGTTACTTAAAGCCTGCCCCAAAGGCTAGCTTAACGATTCGCATTCCTGCCAAGGCGAAATAGGGCCTCTCACCCTCAAATATGTTCTCCCCTCCCCTGGGAAGACATCCTCGCCCGGGCCTTGAATGTTCTTATCTGGCTCTCATATTCATGTCAATAACCCTTTTTATTTTTGCTTATCCTGATTTCAACAGCAATATTTGTGGTATGCGGGAAACATCTGTGATGATCAAGGGTATAACTGAATCCGAGGATTCTCGCAGATAACCTCATGGAGGTCACTGAGGATGGATGCCTGTTCCACGTGTCCAAGTTCCTCATGTAGTCTTGAGTCCTCACCCTAACGACTGACACCCGTGATCCGACACACCTAGTTCCCCCGTAATTTCATCTCACAGCCTTCTTCAAGCAGTTCTCATACACGCTACCTCATGTTAGCAGTGATTGCGATATGCCATCGTGAAAATCGGACCCTACTGCCTACTGATGGTGGTATTTTTTTTTTAAAAAATTCCTTAAAGGCACGTTTTTTACGCCACTCAGACAAGAGCTTCCGAAAACAGTTGCATCTCGTGAGTGCCACACGATCGGTGTGCTATTACCTGGCAAATTTTCATACGCTAGATACTCTGTCGGATGAGTGTAGCAATGTGTTCGTGTCGACGCGCCGTATCTGCGTGCCGAAATGTTATTAGCCACGAACTTAGCTCCCGATCTAGGTGTTATTCTCGGCTTCCACAGTTCCACTCACTACTAATAAATATGAACACAGGAAGTTAGCAATCCATGGCTTTCCAGCGAATTTCCGCGCCCTTCTCTGTTCTCTTCCCTTCCGTAACTAATTTTCTTACTCTGCATATCAAACAATGTCGACCAGTACGTCCTCCCACAATGTGCTGTCCTAAGTGTTAATGGACCATCAGTACAGGCGACCCAACCGGCGCAGGTCTCTGCGGCAGCCGAGACAATCGGGCCGTATAACTATGTTCCAACTCAATGGATTTGTGTCACGGTTGGTCGTCCTTTATTGGACATACTAGAATATTGCGCTGATCCCATCCCATCTTTTGCACAGTTCGTCGCACTCTTTAGTATCAACACTGGTAAGACTGGGAAAGTCAGTGGGTTAATCGTCATCCCACTCGTTCCCCCACCCAGTGCTTCATTTCTACCGGAGCTTCAAGTTTCGGATGTGGTGGTTAATCCCTACCGCTGTCGTAGCTGGCTTTCTCGAAATTCTTGGATGGTCAGCTCGATTATGGTCGAGTGTCAGTCCGAGGCTGCTGACCCCGTTCGAGCTCCAGTAAGTAACCACATTTCTTTACCCTATTGCTTGAACAGACACCCGGAAGATGGGTCGTAACCATCTTGGCACCTACACCGTTTCTTGCAGCAAATTTCCTCATCCTAGGAAAAATCATCATTCGACTAGGCCTTCAGTACAGCCGGCTGCTACCAAGGCTCTGTGAGTGTGCCATTTTCTCTCCTCTCTCGCTTTACTGAGGCAATCAGATGCACTGATTTTTTGTACACTGGTATGTAACGCTCTGTGGTTCGAAGGGTCGTTTTTGACCTATTAACACAGGACGTGATATGTCTGATCATCCAAGCTGCCGGTGGTGTAATTGCCGTAAACAAAGTAAACCAGAATCAGAACCCTGACAAGGTTTGTGTGTTCTCTTGGTCAATTTTTTCAGCCTCACGTTGTCCATGCTCCAGGGATGCAATATCGTGCTGGCCGGCGTGACTGTGCAATCATGTATGTAAAACCTATGTTTTGTTCCCTGGATAGTGATGCCCATTTGCTTCAAGGTGTGATGGCCCTTTACGTCTTTTGCGCCGGCGAGTTTCTCCTACACTTCTTAAACGATACTCCTATTTGCAAGATTTCCGCGCCTGCCTCTGAAGAGAAACGTTGTACGAAAGTCATGGAGTGGAATGTTATCAGATAGCTGGTACTCGGTCTAGTTATCCAGACGTTTTACCTCTTCGTCCGGTCAGCGGTGTTTTTTTCTATGTGTAATTGTCGCGTGTGCCGACATCATCGATAGCTCTACCTATCGTACTATTGAATTCTCGAACGGTTGCTCCGGCCCGATCACCTCCACCCAAGCCTACGTCAGTGCGTGTAATTTTTTCCATTCCCAATGCTTTGTTAACTTACTGATGCTGGTGGTTGATCCAGATGTCTTCGATGGTCTCATGATGACCATTGCGATGTGTACGTTGAACCTCATCCACCCCGGCTTCTTCCTTGCGGAAACACCACAGGTCACTGAGAGTGTTGACTGGCCTCGACACTATTCTGCTTGCATGAGTTGTGCGACGAGCAGTGGGTAATGGTATGTATAATAAGCCTGTGTCGACCCTGAAGTTATTTTTTTTCCACGTGGTTTCAAGTTTCCATTAGTTGACTACGCTAGTTCCACGTATGTATTCAAGTATAATTTACACCGAAGTTGGACGTAGCCTTCGTACACAAAACTGTAATATGTAGTACAAGTCATCACGTGATGCCTTGATCAGTGAGGAGTGTGTTACATAAGCATCCGTGGACAGTTTCCAGTGATGTTCGACGGCGTCGATTTGTCGGGTGAACACGAAAATGAAACGTCGTCGTCGCAATTTGGACTCGAAAACAAATCAAGTGGACATTCGCTTTCAGGAATTACACTTGTTTTGCCTTCTCTCAAGGCGCTCAAGGCTGCAAAAGCCGGGAAGAAATCCAAGCTCAAAAACGTCACTCCGAGCCAGGATGCAGAGGTTAAGAAAGCTCTGAGACCAGTCAAGTTGAAACCGCTCAGAGAAGTCCTCGGTAAACTCATTGTACAGATAAAGAAGTGAGGTCGTTACCTGCAGGTCCAGTGTATGAGACAAGCTGATCTCCTCGTAGGAAAGATGATTATGCTTTCTTCATTCGTCCAGTGGACCCTGGCAAGGTGCCCGGCTATACAGATGTGATAAAAAATCCCATGGACTTCGGCACCATGACCGCCAAGGTTGAGCGCGGAAAGTATCGTTCGCTAGAAGAGTTCTCTGTGAGTTCCCCACCTTTTGCCCGCTGCATGAGCACTGCGAAGTTGTGCCGTCCGCATACGGATTTTGTCGACCATCGTTGTCTGGCTGGAGTGCATTCAACGTTGCCAACATAGTACTGTCACCGTTTCTAAACTTGATGCTGACAACCATTCGCTTTCCCAGACTGACTTCCGGCTAGTCATCAATAATGCTAAAATATTTAATCCTCCTGGTTCAATATACTACAACGAGGCAGAGCGTATCGAAGCATGGGGTCTAGAGCACATATCCAAAGCATCCGCCCATGTCATCGAGTACGAAACAAATTGGAACGTCGAAATCGAGAACGACGACGACGGCACTCCCGTCAATGTTGACGAAGAAGACACTTCGACGCCGCGAGATATGGACGAGAGTCTGACCGCTACGTCTCCTGCTCCGTCAGCTACCCCGGGCCCTACCAGGAAAGCTCGCGGGTCGAAGAAGAATGTACACCCAACTATATCGGAAAGTTTGGATGCAGAGGGTCGGTTACCTGGGTCCAAGGATGGTGTTGGCGCGTTCCCCCCAGGTTCCGATTGGGCCGAGATGATGGTCGCCCTTAAGATCAAAGGTACCGCTGCTGACACTTTCCGCTTCTTCTCTCACCCTTTGTCTAGGCAAGCGATACAAGACAAAGAAAGAAAGGTTACGATTCGAGAAGGAAGGTCCCCCATACCACCCTGACGGCAGCCTCGCCTATGCTGAAAGTGAGCCAAACTCTACCATTAGCTGCCAACGGCATCTACATTAACTACCGTGCAGTGGAGGACCCGTTTTCAGTCCTCAATGTCTTTGTACCTGACCCTCCCTCCCGACCACACCTGACACCTCTATACCCACCCCCTTCTACCGAAGGTAATTCCCACATGCCGCAACCCATCCAACTACCCTCAGACCATCCATTTCCCCGTCTAACCACTGTCGACACCCAACACACGTATCTTCCGGGTACCAAGCCGCCCACGCAAACCACTCGCCCGGTAAACAAACGAAAGCATTGGACGGTCGTACGCCACTCAACTACCCGATCTCGACTCAAAGACACAGACCAAGAGGAACACACTGTACCGGCATCGAAAACATCCCATGAAGCGCTACCAGCTGACTGGGGCACATTTGCTGAGCTTCTTGGTAGGCTGGCTGCAGACCCTGCTTCGCGCTCCAATACATGCGCGAACGAGCAGAATCTGCTTGCAGCACTGCGAAGTAGCATTTCTCCTAAACAGGTCCCGCACTCGGTGCCTGCGTCATCGTTATCGTGGTTGCCACCACATAGGCCTATCCCCCAAGTTGTGCCCGAGTTTTGGACGGATGCAGCTGTTAGGGATGGATGGGATTATCTACTTGACATGGTATACGGTGGTGTCGATGGGTTCGCTTATGTACGCAGCCTCGCAGATTTTCTGCATCGCCCTCCTGAAGTCGAGGTATGCTTTAATGCTTCTTGTGTACTCTGCGGTCTACTGAACAACCACTCCTACTCTTCTCACGGTCTTACCTGTATGCGTACGATATGGCTGTGTATGCCACGTATCTGTCTTCGATCTGATGCGTGACTCTTCCACCGATACGGTGCCTCCCCAGATCCCGCCAGATCCAGACATACCTCTCGGCATCCCCGTCGCACGATATGTCGAGACACACCTTGTCGACGCTGTTACGTGCGGAAGACACTCGTTCCTTCGTGACATCTTCCGGCCAAAACAAAGTACTACTCCTTCGATCCCTGATGTGCTGGGACCTGAATCACATGTGCCTACTGATGTGCGGCCAAAACTCGATCCAGAACTGTGGCCAACAACTTCGGCGCTACTCTCCGCACCTCAGGTGCCCCCCAAGTTCATCTTTCCACACGCAGTCGTCTTCTCAGCAGGCTTCTCACCAGCTCTCGCCCGCATCCTTACACTCCCACACGCTTCCTCGGTACTTGCCATACTCCGCGCGCCACTCGATATGGCAGCGCTCCTGCGGAGCCCTGATGAATTGGCACGTGTGTCGGTACTGGAACCTACCGACGTCGAAAATTGTATCTGCGGGAGTGATGGTGAGGGCGACGATATGGGCATAGCAAGGAAAGAATCCACGTGTAGTGCGAGTCCCGATAAAAGGGAAGGTGTTGAGAGAGACCAGGAAGACGATGGGAAAGACAACCAGGATGCGGATATGGACGTGGACATGAGGGGAGGAGACTCGCAATCCCCGTTCCAAACCCACTCACAAGCACCCGATTCCGTCGCTAGCGAACGAGAAGCAATTGAATGTGCGTTGATGTGGTCTGCCCAGGCTCTTGAGAGGTTACAACACAAACGGAAACGTCGAGAGGACCCTGACCCCGTTAAAAAGGAAGAGTGTAACGAAGTGATGATCAGTGCACCGACGGATGTCAACTCGCAGTTCCACGGAGACGACCCCAAGGATGTCGTCAACAGCGGTGCCCCCGAAGAACCTCTCACAAAGCGCATTCGTCTCAATCTACTTGCCCTCGCCAAACGCGCACCACTCGACAAGATTGCGCCACTTCCTGCAGAGCTTGTGCCAGAAAATATACGGGGGATGGTTCCTACAGCCTAATTGTCTCTGCATCTTATGCCGCATTGTTTTCGAAAGTCGCATGCACCCAGCTCCGGCTGTCCGACCAGCTCCCCCATCCTCCCTGCTTCACCTTCACTCTACGTATCTCATACACGCCTAGACACGAACAGACTAGAAATTCTACATAACATATAGTATAATAGATATCCTAATTTACTTGCTCACTACGTTACACATACTGTACCAAAACTTAAGTGTCTATCCATCGCAGACTTGACGTGTAAGTTCAGAACGAATGGTCCGGCCATCCCCAATCAAAATGATGGCAAGATAGGCTCAAGGCATATCGGAGTGAGCTGGATGCCATTCACACTACCTTTCTTTTCTAGACCCCCTGGGTAGACGGACTCTGTAAAGCCATGGACATCATTGCTAGGAACCCGGAGACGAATATCGACAAGATTAATCTTTACAGTGAGCGATCCCACTACTCGCATTCATATCAGCAAGCTCACGAGCCCGATCAACATCAGCCCTGAGCGCTTTCGTGCCCATTCTCGACGAACGGCGAGCAGAGATCGAAAAGATAGAAAAGAAGACATTCAAGTATGGCCAGCGACACAGACACAACGTGAGCCCAATGCCCATCCTTTCGCTAGGAATGCCCTAAACTGCGAACAACCTAGTTGGACGTATACTACCCCGACCAGCCGATTCTGACCCCAAACGCGAAAGTCCCTGTGCTATTCTTCGTCTACGGCGGGAGTTACAACACTGGGTCGAGGCAATTTCCACCCCCGTACGAGATGGGGTACCGTGCCCTCGGCTCGTTCTTCGCCCAGCGCGGCTTCATCACCGTCATACCAGATTATCGACTCGTCCCGGAAGCCCGCTTTCCCGCCGCTTCGCAGGACATCCGCGACGCGATCATATGGGTCAAAGACAACGCCGAGACGATCAGATCTTCTTCAACCAGCACCATTCAGGAGCTCGATCCAGAACACTTCTTCGTGATGGGACATTCTGCAGGGGCGGCACATATCAAAGTGATGACGATGTACGAGGAACTGCGCAAGACGCTCCCGCCACTTCGGGGTGTGATATGGAACGCTGGGCCTTGGTTCTTCGATGTGCGAGGGGAATCATTCCAGACGAGTGGACCAGTGAGGTTCTACTTTGGGACTCCGGAGCAGCAACGCGAGCGTGAACCGCGAACGTTGTGGAACAATTTGACGGGCGAAGAGATCCAGGCACATCCAGAAATCTTGTTGGTCCAGGCGGAGCGGGAGCCTGATTGGCTGCAGGTGACTGGCGTAGAGGTCATGAAGGATTTACAGAGGCGGCTGGGGAGGGAGCCAAAGAAAATCATTGGCCTTGGTCACAATCATGTTAGCCCAAACTGGGCTCTTTGCTCGGGGCAAGGAGAACAATGGGGGCATGAAGTTACGGAGTGGATGAAGGAGAGAATCGTCGCGAGCACTGGTTCATGACTCTGCCCGGAACGGTTGAGGCCCTGCCGAAGATCCGCTTATAGACGAGTCTAACTCCCCTCTCACGTTGCAGATCTATATTGTCCTTAAGCTTTCACTTTCACCTCAGATGCTGCATGACTAACATAACGCAATTCAATCACTGTCACTAGAACGCTCAGGCAGCTGAAGTCAAAACGAGTGTGCACGGCGAAGACACTGACATGAGGTTAAGCTTCGTCTTCGGTTCTATGCCAATGCATCGAATGATTGGGCCGAGGAGCTCAGCCCGACCCTTGTCCTCTGCGAGGTCTGATGAGTCGCATGTCCACGTCCTGTCAGTGACGATACTTAGCATGCTGAGAATCCTTCAAGTGCGAACCAGTGGGCAAATATTATCGATTCATACGAGCGTTAGCACTGATGTGCTACTTCAAGTTCTTGTACGAGGAGGTATGACATCGATTGGCACGTGTGGTACTAAGCTTGGTCGAAGGGCAAATCAAAGCCCCGAGAGAAGGCGATCGATCCTTCTCGACTTACTAACTTGGTACTTTCGCAGAGATGGTTCCCAATCACAACTTCCGAGGTACATAGGGTGTTTCACCCATGTAACTTGAATCTTGATTAACTGCTATACCATACCAATCAAGCTCGAGGGTAAATCCCTCCTCCATAAACTTCTTCGTCCATTCCAGTAATTCATATCCTTGTGCAGGTGCAACCTGCATTTCACCGGAGTAAGAAATGTGGTAACCTGGCCTTTGTGATAGGCCTGGCAGTGTAAAGTTTTACTATTTGCTACTGAGCTCCCATTCAAATTGCTTGATCTGCATCAGTTACTCTCGCTAAGCCATCTTCCTGCCCTCAGTTTTCAACGGATGCCTGTCAGTCTCATGAAGTATACTGCCACAAGAAAACCGCAACCAATGCGTATGTTGAGCCAACACGTCAAAATCCCACTGCACCGCCGACCTCCTACCGGCTTGCAATTGCTGCAAGTAGCACATTTGTGTCCACCTGTGCGGCTATACATCTCATTAGCATCACATTCGCTCTGTGCAAGGCCCACACCATTTTATCCCTCATAAAATGAAGATGACCCACTCACCTTTTAACACCATCCTCACGAACGTCCATGCCAACCCTGCATCTTCTCTCTCGAGTCTCCTCAATGCCTCCCCACCCAGCCACCATACCACTGCTTCCCTCTCCACAGCGACCCTCGCATTCCTTGGTAATCCTGATAACCCTGTGAGTTCTCCCGCCAACGTACCGGACACCATGGACTCCACAATGACACGCGTGTGCGACCCGAAATGGTATGATGCACGAAGAACGCCTGATTCAATGATGTATAGACCGTCCGGAGCGTCACCAACATCCCATAGGACGTGCCCGGAAGGGAGCGACAGGCGGGTAAAGTAGTTGGACAGTCGAACCAGCGCGTCACGATCGATGTCATCGTACGATTGGAAGGCCTTCAGGAGTGTGTTGAGTGGCTCCAGCGCGATGCGATTCGAGAAAAGCTCTATGCGGGAAACGATATCAGACGGGTCTGTGACGAAGATAGCGAGGACGCGTACGTGAACATGGCTTACCATCAACAATAGTTCGGCTTCCTACGTCACGCAAATAGCGTTCTCTGGGTGATCCTGCCAGTGTGTCATGGAATCCGGCGTCCTCCCGTCGTCCAGGGAGTGCTACAAAACCCGTCACCATTTCATCATTCCAGCACCCCAGGAAACGAGGAAAGTAGCATACCGACAGGCATGCTTTCCGTTCTCTGCAACCTGAACCATGCCCCCAAATATTCATTCTCGGTCCCTATCCGTTGCAATTCGATCGATTCCCATCCACGTCAGAGGTCGAATGAGAACAGTACGCCGGGATCACTCACATTCCAACGCATCATTCAAGGACTCAAAATGCTCCACTCCTTTCTCCACTAAAATCTCCGAATTGGCCAACGCCTTCCCTACACTCGACTCACTTTGCAAACCACAAAATACCAGCAAAACCCCCTTCGCGGAAAGCAACCTCTGTACCCTCACAAACGCCTCTGCAGAGGACATGTCCACACCAGCTACGAGTGACAAGTCAACGATGATGAATCGCACAGGGTCCGTTCTCCAGTTGGGATCCTCGACGATACTTCGCAACTTTTCTTCGACATGGACGATCGTTCCGAAGAAAAGGAAACCTTGTAGTTGGATGATACGTGTTTGTTTTGAGACTTCGTGTAGATAGGCTCTATGTGCAGCAGGACGGCGGACAGTGGACATGGCTGCATTACCAGGGTAACACGCTCGAATACTCCGCCGCCGCGAGTTCTGTACGACGAAGAAAACGCCTTTTCGAAGGAATGAACGACCGGCGCTCGCATACTGAGTTAATAGCTAAATGAAAAGAAAACTCACAGCTGACGATAATCCCGAATAGCACACCAATAACGAAATCCCACGCCGTCATCGCTACTATGATGCTCACAATCGTCACATACTCTGTCCTGTAATAAACTCGGCGTCAGCATCCTCTGTTCCTCCTCTTCTGAAACAAACTGAAGAAAAGGAATGAAAGTGCACCACGTACCAACTCACGCGATACCTTGTATCCCACAATGCCTCCTTGACAAGGTCGAATCCAAGCGCAAAAATTAACGCGCCAACGACGACGACCGCTAACCACGGCAAGGTGAGCGGAGCCTTCAAGCGGAGTTCAAGAACTCAAGTAGGGTGAACGACGTACGGATGTATGCAACTGGTGCCGTGCCGACCATCAGTATGAGAAGGGTCACGAGTGCGAGCATAAGCCCTGCAACCCTATTCCCTCCCCCGACGCGGTAGAACCTATCGAACGACAAAATTTCGCGTGAGTACCGAGTGAGGACAAAACTGTAGGGAACACATACATCAAAGTATTGACGTAGACAAGATAATTAGGCCTACGAACGGCGCGGACTCATTAGCATGATCCGATGACGAGAAAGAAGGCAAGCATACACAGAACCCAAGAACCCAGATATCAAATTCGACAATCCATGCCCAACAAGTTCCTTGTTGGTGTCGATATCTTGATCCAACGAAACAGCTACACACATCGTCGTGAACATGAAGTCAGTGAATGGTCATGGAAAGTGGAGCCATGAATTACGCTTACACAAAGCAGGAACGTTCAGGGGTGGATGCAAAATATTAAAAATAACCTATCCCGAGATAATCCTTCTGACCCTGTTCATCTTAAATATAGGATATGATGACCCTTACAGTGCAAACTGCGTTGGCAACGTATTCCATATCGGCATCCACTTAATCAAGCCGAGGTCTTCATAAACATCAATAACTCCAGAAACGCACAATGTCGTGGCGAGAGACGGACTCACCGAGATAGGTGTAGAACTCATACCACCCCCCGGCCCCAGTCGTTCCTGCAGAATCGAATAGCCATCCGTCCTTTCGTAACCTATCCAGATCCAGACCTGCAGCGATCACGATCACATAAAACACCACTGGAATCACCAAGAAATCTATCGTCCGAAAAAGGGATCAGGTACCAGTAAGCATGAGTGTGTTGAAAGCCGGAAAGGAAGACAACAGTACTCACAGATCGGAAACACGAGCTGATGCTTCCACCGGGAAGTAATAACCCTCATCAGGATCGCCAATACCAGCGGTGGGATCCATTGTCCGAGTGCGTGAGCATTTGTCATTAGGTAATGGACAGTGTCCCACGTAGGTGGATCGAGCGCATCGGAGGGGAGACGAGTGCTCACAGTCAATCTGTGCAACAGACGGGTAAATGTGACGGAGTTAGACGGATCCGAAGGCGGAAGGACTCGGGTCAGTTCGAATTTTGCTCACCCTGTCAGTATAAGGAACATGCCAACTCCACCTATACACCCAACGAGGATATGTCTCGGAAAGAATCCGATGATGACACCGAGACGTAGGTATCCAAGCAGGAGGAACGTCAGTCCTGCACATAATCAGTGCCAGTTTTTGGTACATAGGCTCAATGTATCGAGGCAAGAAGAGGTGTAATATGATTTCACGCAAAATATACTCACCCGTCAAAACAGAGGACAAGGCGAATGCGACCAACGTTGTTGCGATTACCTCACGCACGTGCTCTTGTCCGATTTCTTCTCTATCATGGACGCGATGATATGAAAGAACGGCTATCCTCATAGGGGATTTAGTAATCAAAAGTACAACGTTCGAACATCGGAAGCCGAATCAGATTGGAAATTGTGGAAAGATGCATGGGATATAGACATACCACTGTCTCGATCATCATACTCCCATTCGCACCTGAGAACTGACTGCCACCGAGC
The DNA here is from genome assembly GCA_024613145.1 of Pisolithus marmoratus. NCBI lineage: Eukaryota > Fungi > Basidiomycota > Agaricomycetes > Boletales > Pisolithaceae > Pisolithus > Pisolithus marmoratus. Next base: position 352,333 of record JANFAE010000021.1, read on the forward strand.
GTGTAGACGAGTTGGGAAACGACTGTTCTGGAAATGACGGTCAGTTTCAAATATCAAGTTATCGTTCTATATTCAGTACTTGAATTCTCGGGCGAGCAATGTCGGCGATACCATGCCGCCGATAGTAGCAAAGGAAGACTCATACTCACGAGACTGAAAAATAGGGATACGCCCATTCCACCCAAGGTAGGTGAAAACGCCGGAAGCAGGGAATATTATCATTCCGTCTGTGGAAATGTCCATGAAGAGGATGGGATGGACATGGACAAAATGTCTTACACGAGAGGCCATCCAGAATGTTCAAAAGGGTGCCAAATATGACTGCAGGAATAGAAGAAATGACCGTTTTGGCCATATTGCTGACATCAACATCAACTGTTGAAAGGAGCGATGCAATCTGGAAAGCAATCCCCTGAGAACAGATTTCTTGGGAGGACCCAGAGAACTGTGGTGGGCGGTAACGGTATGTCTAGGCAACAAGGGCGCCGTTTCGGATAGCGTATGGGGTAGCGCTTGTTCTCGCTCTGGTACCGGGAAAGTACCATTGTCGCGGGAAACGATCTCATTCCTCCGCTGGATTGAGAACGAGGGTCGTCAGGCAGAGATCCATCAGTTTTGAGAGACGACGATCGTAAGCGCTCGTCAATCGACGACAAGTCTCCATCGTTAGGCGTTGCCAGCTTTCGAGCAAGTAAAGAGACAGGCCCGATGGTCTGAATAAGGGAGAACCAGAACACGTATCCTCATGTGCAGAAGCAGAAATCATCTTTTGTGATGTTCCCGTCTCTGAAGAGGAGTCCGCGGGAGGAGAAGGTGCAGGGAAGTCTGTGATGGGGACAGAGACGGTATGTAAAGACGCGGTTTGCAGATGGGAATTAAGGCCTAGGACCTCCAGTACCACCACGGTCTCGATCTTGATCATCTTGGCGAAGAAAAGTCACTGATCCAATGGGAGAAGACGAAGAAATACGGTGAGCGTAATCAGAATCAAAGTCTTGCACTCGTGTACGTTGAGAGTAAGGTTTGTTATACGTAAACGACTGTTCCTGGAGGACAAACGGTCGTCTAAGGGGAGAAAACGGTAAATTGGACAACTGGACGGTACTCTCGCGTATGTCACCAGACACACGTGGGTGAGTGAAAATGGGGATAGGTGCAGAGGACATCGCTCCGGGGTTCGAGAAGCCTGTTACGCAATCAGCCTATGTTATGGAGGGGTAGGTAAGTAGGGAATAAGGACGTCGCATGATGCTTGCCTAGGGTAATGTCGTGATGTCCACAACGAGTGTCGCCAATGACGCAACACAAAGGCTAGAACTTCGACATACCCTGCTCGGCGGTGATGGAGTCCCTCGTCTGGAAGTGATGAGAACAAAGAAGTCGATATGGCGTTGCGTTCTACCAAGTCCCGTGTGGAGCCTAGACCGTGGTGTGAGTGGTCGCGGCGCGGGGTACTCAGATCTGGGCTTCGGGTGAGATCATCGATGACGCTGGAGTAACTCCTACCCACGACATTCTTGCGAGAGCTGGTTAGACCGGTGTCGTGTTGCACCTGGGATATATTTTATCCCTCATTTCATTCCTGTCATCGTTATGGAGGGACGGCAACGAGATGATAAGGTCCGATAGTCCGCGCGGTTCTGGACTAACTTGCAATTTTCCGAAAACCCGATAATCTACTACGATACGCCATATCATTGGTCAGATCTACAATTCAATTTGCGGTGGCTGTCCGCTCCTTCGAATGCCACTCGTGACCGGGTGACCCGTCCGAACCTTGCCAGGATAGTTTACATTGTTATGTACATTGCGTATCCTCTTTCAGACAACTCATTCGAATCCAAACCTTGCCAGGGTAATTAACATTGTTTCGTTTCCCAGTCCTCTTTCAGACAACTCATCTAGGAATTCCGTGTCACTCTAACCAAACATGAACTCGGACACCCTTGAGATTGACTGTTGGGTCCACGGTGAAGACGTTGAAAGGATCTTCACGGTTGAGCTTTTAGGAACAGACACCGTTGCAGATCTCAAAAAGGCCATTAAGAACAAGAATGTAGAAGCCTTCGAGGGTGTGGATGCGAGAACCCTTGATCTCTACTCTCTCCGGCTTTTGGATATCGAAGACGAGCTCAAGCAGTGGAATCCGAGTGGCAAACGGATCCTTGAATGGACGAACCGAGTTATCCACACTGTTCCCTAATGGCGAAGTGGCTCATCATCGTCAGTACACCCAGTTCTCGTGCGTTCATCACTGTATTCCATCACCCTTCTGATCGCAAACTTTGCACCTGCATCCTGAACTCCATTGTCATTATTGTCCCGGTCCTGTCTAGGCAGACATGACAAAGCTTAATTGCTGGGTACGCGGTCACACATTTCTTGATGTCTTTTCCGTCAAAATTTCGAGCACGGAGACTGTTGGAGCCCTCCAAAAGGTTATCAAGAGCGAGTACCCGTTATCCTTCCGTGACGTCGATGCCGACGCTCTCAATCTTCACAAAGTCACCCTCCCATATGGTGAAGACGATATCCTTGAGGATGTTCTCGGTGCTTGCACCATCGCCAGTCTGGGGGAACCTTTACGGTCTTTGACGAAATTGTCAGCTGTTTTCACGCCACCTCCTCCCGACGACCAGCTCCACCTCATCATCGGTATGTGGTGCATGCAATATCAGCTGACTTCAATGACGATCATTCTTTGCATATCTAGACAGCGTGGCTTTTTCTCTTCGTTGTCGGATTCAAGGAGCAGATGCCACAAACTTCTTTTATGTCCAAATTTCCTGGGAGGACAGTGTTGATGACCTCAAAAATATGATCAAGCCAGCATACCCTGATTGCTTGAAGCTCTATAAGGTTTCCACTGATGAAGAAGCCGAGCTCCCCGGGAGTCTTCCTCCTCTAGGATCGGGTCGACTTCTTCAAGGGAACGAGTTGATGAAAAGGGTCTTCGATGATGTTCCATTTTCTCAGACGCCATGTGTTGTCGTCGAGCTGCTCGATAAAAGTAAGCAAAGCAATGACGATGCTGACTCATACTCACTCATGCTCGCAGTGGCCACGACAGCTCTTCCGTTGTCATACCGTCATATTGGGAATGTCGATCCGATTACGACCGCGGCCCAGGCATCCCTGACACAGACTGCAAAGGAAAAGTCTTCCAGGGCTGCTCCTCGATCTACATTTTGGACACGACAGCGTGATCCACAAAGACACAAAGCTATACCCTGTGGTCGTCCTCATAGATATGAGGAAACTATCCCTACAACCCTACTGCATCCTGTCTTCGGACAGTTTGTGGATGACTGTCGGAAAATCGAAGTAACCGCTGAGGACAACAGGTTCGTCGAGCGTCTCGCGACAGTTATGTCGGCCTTGTACGACAGTGAAGCTGAACGGATCCAAGCTGTCGAGATGCAATTTCAAAGCTACCACATCCACTTCACCATCAACGAAACGCAAACTACAGGATATCTGGCAGATAGGGACAATAGACATCGTTATGTGATTGCCGAATTTGAGTGCATAGCCGGAAAATTCGACCTGTATCTCCAAGCTGTTGAACACTACTTGGAGTCGACGAGGGAATCAGCTATCAAATTCGTGACGTCTCCCCTGCCGTGCCTCCTTCTCTCCATTTACGGTTAGTTCCGGGTCTTCTACCAGTGTATAGCAAGCTGATCATTTCTTTTTGCAGGACCGCATCTTGTTGTGTTCGCCGGTGCCGCATGGAATAGGCGTCCGACAGCACAAATCCTGTCATCTCCGATTTCGTTTCAATATCACCCTACCGATACCCACTTTAGAATTACCGCAGCACGTCACATGGCTGCTTTTCGCAAAGCCTCCCAAACGCTGAAGGAGTATTATGAAAATCTGCAGGAAACGCCTACTTCTACACCAGCCCTCCCTCACTTGTTCCCACACCCGACGAGTTACAGATCGCTTCAGGACAAGACCCTAAAACATTTCCAGTATGTGAGAGAGCTAGACCCGGACCAGCTCGTTTTCTTGGGAACTGAAGGTGAAGGTGATCGCATCTGTGTCAAATTCGTTCCAAGGTATTCACCCGACGCCCATGAATTCCTCGCATCTTTGGGATGTGCCCCGGCATTACGAGGGTTCGAAGCGGTTGGCAATGGTTGGTTCATGGTGGTGATGGATATGCTCCCTAACGAGTTTGAGACGATATACGACTGCAGGGAACGACTCCCCTCGTCAGTCCTTGCTAATATATCCGAAAAACTGGGATTGTTTCACGACGCTGGTTTCGTCCACGGTGATATCCGCGATGTGAATATTATGGTCCCCAAGTCTGACCGGACCCAGTTCATGATCATCGATTTTGACTGGGCGGGACGGGCTGGGGAGGTGCGATATCCGCCTTTCGTCAATCGTACAAATATAGTCAGGCCACCAGGAGCTTGCGATGGGGAAGTGATCTTGGCAGACCACGATATTTATATGCTCGAACGCGTAGCTCGATTCAATTTCAAAGCGTAGTTATACTTCGTTCACTTCATTCTATCGCAAATTGGCCTTGAAAGGTGAGTGAGCCGTTGAATCTGCCCATCTCATGAACGTGAATCGAGGACACAGACTCGGGCAAGCTCAATTATACGGCTGCATACGTATGCGCGTTCCATGGCTGTACATAATGTATCTGTGGCAGTGTATGTTAGCCGTTGTCGTCGCCGTGACTTCGTTTCAATTTGAAATCTTTGTGGGTTCTGTACGTGAGGAGTGCAACGGGGTGTTCAACCGAAGTGGCACCATCATAGTAACAAGCGACTGGTTGTAGATTGACTGCTGTTTTGTCCAGTTGTGATTGATACAGCAACAGAATATTTGCCAACCTTGTTCCGAGTCAAGTTGTTGTGTAAGGTTAGGCTTAGCCTCGCCTCGGGGCGACTCAACACAACTTTGAAAGATCCCGACATATGAGACGGAGAATTGTGTTCCGCCTCTGCTCGCGGCTTGCGTTCTTGGAAAATACACACTGCGGATTCAGAACCACTTGACCGGTGATCGGCCATCGATCCAGTAAATCGGGTAGATTGCCAGGCTCCTCCCCGCCCGTTCGCTGTTTGTATCAGTGCAGAGTGCTGGCAGAAATATCCAATTGAGTTTTAAATCCAACTGAACTTTATTTTAGTACTGTCAGCGCTGTCCATCCTTCTGAGACAAATACGACAGTTCTGATATCACAGCACGTAACTAGTTACACGATACTGAACGTCCTAACTTTACTTTTCGGAATGACAGCTGAGTCGACGGGTTGGGCAGCCATGCAGGTAGACGATGCGATCCTTTTATACTCGTTGTGGGGTAGCTGGGTCAACAAAAGAGCGTTAAATGGCCTTCCTAGAGTAATGCTGAGTCGCTCTTCAATCGTGGCGCACAGCCCGGAAGATGGACCAAGGAGCTGCGAGTGCCAAGGGCGAACAAGCTGCAGAGCACCTTGTGACATCGTCGCGTTTTCTAGCTCACCTGGCAGCGCGATCTCAAGCGTCCTCAAACCACATGCCTGGATTTCGTAGGTATAGCTTGGAGCATATGGATCCATCCTTTTCAGCTCAACTGCAGTGACGGAATAGGCAATGCACGGCAGTATAAGACGGTGATTGATAAATCGTGGGGGGGCGCTTCAGCGAGTGAGTGGAATTCGTACACATCACTTGGTACGTATCAATCCGCCGGAACGTGATGGGTGGTGTTTGACCGTATAAGGGGATGCCTGAGAATTTGGAGCGACCTAGCGGGTGACGTACGCAACTTTCGCAGTGCTTTGAATGATGTAGGCGGATCAACCACCATCAACAACTCTTCTTCTGGGCGAGAGTGGGTTGGAGGCGATGGCAGTGGGTGATACGAGCTGATATGCGCAGGAAAACAGTTATGGAATGGCGATGCTTCCCCGACCCAATCTACAACAGAGATGTCCCCAGACTGTGATATAATTTCGGCTAGCAGACGGCCAAGGGCATGTTCAGCAGATTCGCCATATAGGATGGGCAGGTGGAGATTGAAGATCCCGAAAAGAGAATAGGCGATATCTTCAGGCCGGGTGGTGCGACCTGATAACGCCCATTGGAGCCTCAAACGTGCATCGTCTACACCTGGAGAGAAGTTGGTGAGGAACCGGGACTCTATACCGGTTGCCCTCTCCAGTTCGTCCAGCACATGGACATCCGTTTTGTGGTTCGGAGACGTAAGGTTCTTGTAAAGTGTCCAACTTTGGGTGTAAAATACTACGCATCGGGGAGCCAATAGTTCTTGGAGGATCCACCCACGCCGAAACCATTGACTTTTGTCGAACGAACCGGTATCGGGAACGTCGGAAAGGTACACGATGGTCAGGGCGGATAGTCGATACCATGCAAACATTGACCCTATCGCCTCCTGTAACTCTGTACTGCTGTCTTTGTCTATGCAGCATGTGTCGCTCCACGCCCATAAATAATCCCGTTCGCAGGCACGAAGGCAGAAGGCTTGGAGTTTCCCAAGCCCAGTCATTGTTGACAATCCATATATCGACCGGCCCGCGACGTCGCGCAACAATGGCTCGCCTTCACCCCAGCGGTGCGAAAACGTGACGTACTGAAAGTATGCCGAGACGACAGTACGGATGAGTGTCATTCGCTGATTCGGGTCGCATGTGGCACACGAGGACAGTAACCGGTTGTACTGTTGACTAATCATGAAATGCCCTATCTGCGCATCACGGTTGCACAGGATGCCGGTATGTGTGTGTAGCAACCTGGTCGGGGTATTTTTAAGAATTTCAAACGTGACACTATGGACGGCATCCTTAACCACAACGTGGGCAAGGCCTGAAGTGTCCGAGGTCGATACAGGAACTGGTAGGCTGATTCTCATTTGGAGGTAGTCTGTCAGACAACGTCGAGAAACATCGTAGCCCGGATCTCCGGGTATGAGCAGCCGAAGGACTTCTTGTTCGAGTGTAATAGCCTCGCCCAAGTCACTCGCTGCGGATTGTTGACGAAACCGGTCTGCCAGACACAGGGCAAGGTCATGGAGGGACAAAGCGCGACTAGGATGCCCAGTGGGGCGAGATTGCAGTACATTTCTGTACAATGCGATGGCCTCGTTGAGGTCGACAATGGTGTGCTGGTTTCCGGACCTGACTCTAAGGTAGTTCGCAAGCGCAAGTAGATTTTCTACCGCTGCATCGAGTATGACAAGTTCATCAGAATTTGTCCCCTGCGTCAGCATCTGAACCCACGCTCCAATGGAAGTAGCGTAATGACAAGGTTTTGGTAAGCGGAGCTCCAAAGCATATGTGGCAAGACGAATGGCCTCGTCTAGATCAGTTGTCGTGGCCTGCTTCTGGAACCTGTCCCATAGGCGCAGAGAGAGCTCGAAGAGCGAAAACGCGACATCAGAAGGGGTTGTTGGATAGAGCACCGACACAGTACGACAAAGAGGATTCGCCCCATCCAATCCGTGCGGGTTGGACGCTTTCTGAAATCTCGTCCAGAGGTCACAAGCGAGGTTGCAAAGAGATAAGTTGCGTTCAGGATGTCCTAGTGGACGGAGCTCTAATGCTGCACGTCCGAGCAAGATTGCTTCTTCCAAGTCACCGATTACCTGCTGGTTGTCATACCTGTCCGAGAGACACAGAGCGAATAAATGGAGTAATGAAGATCGATGGGGATGACCAGAGGGGGTTATTTCCACTGCCACACGAAGTAGCTCAATTGCCTCCTGTAGATCGTACGTCGCGTGCTGCTTCAGGAACCTGGTTCTGAGGGCCCGAGCGAGACTGCTAAGGGTTGCGCTGCGAATAGGATGTTTTGGTGGGCAAAGGTCTACGGCTTCGCGTCCGAGTAGGATAGCTTCTTCCAAGTTGACAACTACCGGCTGCAGGTAATCATACCTATCCAAAAGACAGATAGCAAGTGAGTATAGTGATGAAGGTCGATCAGGATGTCTAGAGGGACGTAGTTCCAATGCCGCCCGGTGCAGCTTGATCGCCTCGTCCAAGTAACTCTTCGCAGGATGCCTTTGGAACCTCTTTCTGAGGTCACTAGCAAGATTATAGAGAGACACAGCATGACCAGGATGACCTGGTGGATGGAGCTCAACTGCTTCACGTCTGAGGACGACAGCTTCATCCAAGTCCGCGACTACTCCCTGGCTGTCAAATTTATTTGAAAGACAGAGACCAAGTGAGTATAGGGACGAAAACCGATCAGGGTGTCCAGTGGGACGAAGTTCCAATGCTGCCCGGTGCAGTTCAATGGCTTCGTCCAAGTCTGGCATCGTGGCTTGATTCTGGAACCTGGTACCGAGGTTACAAGCAAGATTGAAGAGATATACAGCGCGATCGGGATGGTCAGGCGGACGCAACATTAGTGCTGCACGTCCGAGCGTAACAGCTTCCTCCAAGTCGGCGACTATCCCCTGAGTGTCATATCTAATTGAAAAACAGCGAGCAAGGGAGGAGAGCGTTGAAGATCGATCAGGATGTCCGATCGGACGGAGTTCCAATGCTGCCCGGTGCAACTCGATCGCCTCGTTCAAGTTATCCCTCAATGCTTGTTTCTCAAACAGCTTTAGGAGGTCACTAGCAAGATTAAAGAGAGCTGTACTGAGGCCAGGATGCGATGAGTGATAAACGCCGAGTGCCGAACGTCGGAGTGTAACAGCTTCCTCCAGGTCAGCGACTACCCCCTGATTATCGTATCTATTCGAAAGACACAAAGCAAGCGAGTTCAACGACAAAGAACGATCAGGATGTCCAAAGGGACGGAGTTCCAATGCTTCCCAGTGCAGCTTGATTGCCTCGTCTAAGTTGTGCTTTGCATCCAGTTTCTGGAACCTGTTCCGGAGATCAGAAGCGAGATTGAAGAGAGATATATGACGATAGGGATGGCCAGATGGACGGAGCGTCACTGCTGCACGTCCGAGCGTGACGGCTTCCTCCAGGTCGGCAACTACCTCCTTATTGTCATATCTGCTCGAAAGACAGAAAGCAAGCCAGTGGAGCGCGAAAGAGCGATCAGGATGTCCAGTAGGACAGAGTTCCAATGCTTCCCGGAGTAGTTCGATCGCCTCACCCAAGTCCTGCATTTCAGCCTGCTTCTCGAACCGCTTTCGGAGGTAGCTAGCAAGATTGAAGAGTGCCCCAGTACGACCAGGATGCCATGGTTGATAAAGCTCCAGTGCCGAACGTCCGAGTGTGACAGCTTCCTCTAGATCAGCAACTTCGGCCTGATTGTCGTATCTATGCGAGAGACAGAAAGCAAGCCAGTGGAGCGAGAAAAAACGATCAGGATGGCCAGTGGGACGGAGATTCAATGCTGCCCGGTGCAACTCAATCGCCTCGTCCAAATCCTGCATTGCCGCTTGTTGCAAGAACATCGCACCGAGGTAACAAGCGAGATTGAAGAGGTATGCGGCATGGTGGGGGTGGCCAAGTGGATGGACCTCTAGTGCTGCACGCTCGAGTCTGACAGCATCCTCCAGGTCGGCAACTATCCCCTGACTGTCATATCTGTTTGATAAACAGAGAGCAAGGTTATGGAGCGATGAAGAGCGATGAGGATGTCCTGGGGGACGGAGTTCTAGTGCTTCCTGATGCAGTTTGATTGCCTCATCCAAGTCATGCCTCACAGCTTGCTTCTGGAACCGATTTTGGAGATAATTAGCAAGATGAAAGAGAGCCAAACTACGACCAGGATGCAACAAGTAATAAAGGACCAGTACGGAACGTCGGCATGTGATAGCTTCATCTAGGTCAGCGACTACCCCCTGGTTGTCGTACCTGACTGAAAGACACAAAGTGAGCGAGCCTAACGACAAAAGGCGCTCAGGATGTCCAAAAGGACGGAGTTCCAATGCTGCCCGGTGCAGCTCAATTGCCTCGTCCAAGTCCTTCCTCGCATGCTGACTCTGGAATATTCTCCAGAAATCAGAAGCAAGATTAAAGAGGGATACATGGCGATATGGATGGCCAGGTGGACGAAGCTCCAATGCCGCACGTCCAAGCACGATGGCTTCCTCCAAGTCGGCAACACCCCCCTGACTATCGTATCTGCTCGAAAGACAGGAAGAAATCCAGTGGAGTGCGAAAGAGCGATCAGGATGTCCAGTAGGGCAGAGTTCCAATGCTGTCCGGTGTAGTTCAACCGCCTTGTCCAAGTCCTGCGTTGCAGATTGTTCTTTGAACCGCTTTCTGAGGTAACTAGCAAGATTAAAGAGAGTTGTAGTATGATCAGGATGCCATGGTTGACAGAACTGCAGTGCCAAATGTCCGAGTGTGACAGCTTCCTCTAGGTCGGTATCTCCCCCCTGATTGTCATATCTATGTGAGAGGCAGAAGGCAAGCCAATGGAGTGAGAAAAAGTGGTCAGGATGTCCAGTGGGACGGAGTTCCAACGCTGTCCGGTGCAGCTCAATTGCTTCATCCAAGTCCTGCATTGCAGCTTGCTTCAGGAACCTCGTAGCAAGGTAACAAGCAAGGTTGAAGAGATATGCGGCACGATGGGAATGGCCAGGTAGACAGAGCTGTAGTGCTGTGCGTCCAAGCGTGACGGCTTCCTCCAGATCAGCGGCTACCCCCCGACTATCATATCTGTTCGATAAGCAGAGAGCAAGGCAATGAAGTGATGAAGAACGGTCAGGATGTCCGGAGAGACAGTGTTCTAATGTCATCCGATGCAGCTCAATTGCTTTGTCTAAGTCTTCCATTGCAGCGGGTTTCTGGAAGGTCATTCAGGGACCAGTGGTTAGTGGATTGTAGAGTTGCGCCACGGCCAGGAAGTTGGTTGAAGAGACAAGAGATAATGGGCTGTATGCCACTTGAGCAAGTCGTACAGATTAAAAATCTGGGGAAGAACTCACCCTCGCCGTTAGTGAACAGTCTATGTCTGAGAGAAGATAAGGCCTGAAGACGGGAACGGCTATACATATAGTCTGGGGACGTTCTAAGCTACTACTCGGACTAACAACTGTTACAGCAGTTTGCGAAAACGTTGAGAAAAGTGAAATATTTCTCGCGCGCGAGAGTTGTTCCAGAAAAGGAAGTGTAGGAAATTGAGTAGTACAGTACGCTAATAGTACTACAACTTTACTGTAGCTGCCTCGTCATTCGGCCAGTGAATGGCCTAGATATATGCGCGATTCTCAGCGATGTATGAACGACGTACATCCTCCTCAGCAATAAAATCGTAGAATTTCTGAGTGTCGTAAGATCCCTCAACAATGTGAGTGGTGATGTAACCTTGGGTCATCAACGCTGCACATAGAGAATACTAGATACCTCGAATGAAAACATCCCTGAGCTGTGCACGCCTTCCACGTGCTGTGCGTCCATATCGTTGGGCATAGGTGTTCGTTTTTGCTGGTTTTGTCAACAACAACGAACTCGGACCCGTCACCAATGAAGTTGTCTTGCAAATAGTTACGGAACTCTGCACAGAAAAGCTCGTTTTGTTCTGGAGCAAGCTTCCGTAGCATTTTTCGAGACAAACCGTCACTATTGAGTGTCCGGGAGAAGGCCGGCGTGGAGACGAAGATACCGTGTTGAATCGCAAGCCAGGCACAGAGCTCGTCAAGGTAGAGGTCAGAATCCTGAGAGAACAAGCCTTCCATTGCAATCAGAAGAGCTCTTGTGATCGTTCGGGCACGTCCTGTCAGTGGCGAGGGTGGCCGTTCGCAGGACCCGTGTTCTGCTAGTATCCGTCACCAGCGATAGCAACGACTGGATGAAACGCCAAGAGCAATGCAGACATCCTCAATTTCCCAGCCGGAATCGCAGAGACGGATCGCACAGTCCTTCAAGTAAGAGCTGATATGGCGATATGGCATGGAGGAGTGCTGTACTAGAACGACGAGGCGAGGTCGAACAGTAGTGCTACTAGCATACTGTACTACTCAATTTCCTACACTTCCTTTTCCGGAACAACTCTCGCGCGCGAGAAATATTTCACTTTTCTCAACGTTTTCGCAAACTGCTGTAACCAAATGGGCAAGAAAGCCTCAGGACCCGGTTTAATCGCAATCTTAAGTGATTTCTGGGAAGCCGGTTCATCGATGGGGGCACTCTCACCTTATCATATATCAACAACAACCTCATCATCAAGACCAGCATGCCACATCTGGATTCTTCTCATCAGCTTACACGCATGACCCCCCGGGAAGAGGGCATAGCATGTGTGGGGCGTCCTGTGCTCTGCGACACCCTAACACCGCCTCTTTACACACGCCTTCCTACAGTTGCGAATTGTGAACGAACCGTGACAGCTTGCATTCGGTCAGGTGGAACCTACGCCCTCACTAATGTCAAAGCGCAGAACAGTTGTCTGGATCTGTCCGGAGCGGATCATTATTCTAGTTCGTTTCAACATTGTCCCTACTGCCCTCCCTCTCTATACTGCTGAAGTTGGTGTGGATAATGTTTAGTTATCGGGTTCGAGTACCACGGCGGTTCCAATCAAACAGTAAGCCTATCATGATACACGCTCCCATTTGATCTTTAAGCTCTGGTCTGTGATGTTGATGAACACATTGACGTCGTGCTGTCGGTGTTGTCAACACTCGCTACAGTGGATATTCGAACGCCAATACAACGGCAACTATCTGATCAAATCTGTCCGCCCCAACCTGTATTTAAGTATCGAGGGCGAACCAAGGGATGGCACCAAAGTAGTAGCAAAATCGACGCCATTCGAGTGGCATGTTGAGGATCAGCCAGGCTTCCAACAGGCAATTAGGTGGGCATTTTTTCTCACCCCGGCGTGGTGGGTACCAGTGGTTTTCACAATGATCCACGACAACGGGCGGTGTACTAACGGTCGTTCTTCACGGGAAACCAGGTTATTCGTGCCGGAGACAAACCAGAACGTCGATCTTTCGGACAACGGGAATCCTACGTCTAGCGCCCCCGTGACTTTGTGGAGGAAGTGGAATGGCGAACACCAGATTTGGCGTATTGCAAGCGTTGGCTGAGAAAAAGCGGTCGGATTATTGTCTAGGATGAATAAGGTGTATCGTATCAAGGTTGGGCTGTGATAAGGTACGAGACGGAGCAACTGGAACTAGCCTCCGTCTCGTTGGAATTCGCCACGCCAGATGGGAACAGTAAGTGATGTGCCATCGATTTTCTGCATGTGCACAACGGGAAGCTGACGAAGAACATGTTAGACCTCAGACTTCACTCGGACGTCTTATGTGAATGCATATTGCCTCTATGTACGTCAGTGCAACCTATTGAACTATCGCAGAGGTGCTTTACCTTCTTGCATGTGCGTTCAGAGTGCTTTTGGTCCCAAGACTCGGCGACAAAGTGTTGCATTGACAACACTCATTGACGACGAGAAAGGACTGCTAAAAAGCGTACTCAGTTACGAACCACTCAGAGCGTAAACCGATGAATTGTAAAGCAAAACTGCCGACCATGACTTCAATCGGCACCCTCCAAAGGTAGCATGCCTTATGCGGTAGCGGGTTGGCGTGAATTCGGAAGGCGAAGTATGGTAAGGCAGTCTCGCAGATACGATAGGATGCTGGTGCCAATAGCGCCTGTGAACACTGAGCGCGGCACCGACCATGCTCTTGCATCCGCATTTATTATGTAAGTAGTTGATGTTCAGTTTGAGTCACTGGGTCCTCGATACACGATAATTGATCCATTCAACAATGTCGACGCTGATGTGGTTACAATAAAAATCAAATCCGGACGCTAGGTTCGACTACGTCGCTGCTGGACTGCAAGCCGCAATGAGAGAAAATGTATCAGAAAAACTGACTGCTTTTACGTCGCAATTACTGTTTAGCAGGTAACCCCACCGAACTGGACGATTTCGTGGCATCAAAATCATTGTTCGTTGTCTCAGGAGCGCGTAGGTCCGTAATTGAGAATTCCATAGCGTCGAAAAACTGCCGTTGCCAAGTATCCCAGATCCGTAAAATAACAAGCCTCGCGATCAGAGGATGATCTTCAATGCTTAAAGTCCAACTTCACCTTGCGTGTGACATGGACGAGAGAAATTAGATTCGACTTCGAACCATAGGAAACAACATGCTTACTTTGGAAATGGCATCTTCAACTGCCTTAGCGTATACCTCCGAAATGTTACTCATATGCAAGGGCATTCGGGAACATATGGTATGTGGATACTCGGACGATTCAAGAAAACTAAGATATTGAACAGTTGACGGATCAGGGCGACGAAGTAGTTCCTTGCGAGTGGCAGCTATATAATCAAAGAACCACTGGTGATCCCATAGATACTTCGGACAGTGGCAGAGGAGTGACGGTATGTCCTCGTCTAAATCACCCTTAAGGTCTGGATACTCGAACCTTGAAATAGATTCTATGTCGGTCTCATGCGCAGCAGTTGCACATGCACGGTGATACTCCAGAAGCCGGTGATAGTCGCCCGCTGTGATGTCTTCGAATTCAGCTACATATCTTCCAGACTGGCTAAGATCGTTTATCTTCAACGTCTCCCGTGCAGCCTGTTCTGCAAGGCTTCTCCAGCCATAATGACATGCAATGGCGTAAAGAGAAAGCGGTTTCGATTCCAAATGTTGACTGGTTATCAAGTTCGTGGCACGATCTATGGCCGGTGTTATCAAATCGTACTTGACGACGGCAGCAAGGAGAGCTTTGATGTCATTGATAGAGTCAAGTTTTGGGATTGTCAGAGGATAGATGAGTCTGAGCAATGCGTCCAACGCGGTGCTCGTTTCCGGGAGAAGAACCTCCGGTAGCGAATAAGGGTTCTGCGGGTGTTCTCCATGGACCGGGGCACCGAGGGTGAACATGTCCTTGAAGACAGGAGATGCGAGCGAAAGGTTGCATTTGAAGACTCGAAAGTCAACATTATCTGAGGACCTGAGAATGACCTCTGCATTGAGGTCGTCGAAAGGCCAGCTGGCTGTCGTAGTCGACACCACCTGAGAGGAAGCTTCGCACTCCATCTTGCTGACTAGACGCACCAAAGTTTCACGATGATATTGTGATCACACAAACTCCGAACACTTTGGCATTGTGTTTGGAGAAGTCGTTGTACACACGAAGCCAAACACCACGCCTGATATAAATTCCTGAGGTGGTGACATTTATTAGTTGTACACCCAGACTCTAGCAATTCCCAAGAACGACGTTGATTTTTGGAAACTCTTTGGTTCGAGCCCCTCAGGGTCCCCCAGATTTGGGCATCCACCTGGTATCGACTTTGCAAAACCAAGGTCGTTCGTGGAGCCATTGAAGTTGACTCTGCAAGCAATTTCTGGCTGACGAGCTGGAATCGCTGACACACGACACACTCCATCTTCTTTGGCATGCACGAATTTTTCCAGTGCGATCTTGTTGCTGCTGAAAAGTCTACCGTATCCGTTCACGACTCCGCTAAATTTGTGATACAGCTGTTGTTACACTTACCCAGTTCTCCGGTTCCCGTGGGAGGAGGGCCTGCGTATTATGGACATTGAAAACACACTTCCGCGGTGATATAGTTGGGTTCTCCTCGAAAGTACCCCTCGGAAGCTTTTTCCCCTATGCTAATACTTATTTAGGCTCGACTTGAAGTCGAGCTCACATTCCCTCTCGTCTCGTCTCTCAACAGATGGCTAACAATTGGTCCTTTCGTGGTACTTCTCCTTCTCATGGCTCTACGCGTTATCCCGTCTATCCAGGTCCAGTTCGGGAAGCTTTGAACAGCTCTTGCGGCAGTTTGCCTCCATACACCCGCTGGCAGAGAGAGCATCGGGTGGCCAACGTAGGTGTTGGGAGTGCTGCTGTGGTTGAACCAGCCACATCGCCTACGCACCTCGTTTCGACTGGACATACCCTACCGTCAGCCACGACTGTTCAGTCTAGTTTTCCTCCCACCATAGCCGGCTCATCACTGCCTGGAGCTGCTCGTGGGTTCCCTCCATCCGGCGTCCGCTCGACTTTATTTGCGGGTTCTACCGGCTTGCCTGGTAGCAGTGGCGACGCACGATTCCACGGCCCTTGGCCCTCCAATGCTCACCTCTTTCCCGCAATGTTTCCGCATTTACATGGCTCCCGTTCCGCTACGCCAGAGTCAGTCATTTATTTCACCACCTCAGCTAGCAACGTACAGCAATCTGTATGTGTTCATATGTCTCATACTCCTGCTCACATTTCTGCAAGCTTTATCGCTGGATTATCACCCGTCAGCCACACTGTACCTACTTTACCGTGTCCTCACCGGGCCACGCACCAGACACAGCACCTTCTTTCCCGACAAAGTGCTGATCCGGCTCAAACCACAGTTCCTTCATCGTTCGTTAATCTGAATTCTATCGGGAAACACGTGGATCAATCCTCCTTACCAGCAACCGGCGCACCTAAATGCAACATGTCTACGACAACAGAATCTAAGCCAAGCCGCTCAAAGAGGCCAAGAACGTCGAAGTTATCCAATGGGAAGTCTGCAAGCGGGAAAAACAAGTGTAAAGGAAAGGCAGTAGGATCAGCGTGCAGTATATGCGGTAAGATCTTCACCCGTACTGAGAACTTGAGAAGGCACGTAAAAAGGATCCATGGTGGAGAACAAACCGGTAAGTATCGTATTCGGTGAGGACTATTGCGTCAAGTTCACCGTGAATACGCTCTGTTCATGCTGTAGTACCCGAGAGCTCGGAACCCAGTGCCATTTGAGTTCTTCCCACGTAATCCCTTCCGAGTCCAGCGAAAAAGTAAAGAAGTGACGGTCGTTCCACAATCAGTCCGAGTCGTTTAGAGGGAGGGGGACAAGGTTATGTAGGAGTTAAATAGGTTATGATATGATTCACAAGGAATGCATAGGAGTAATTGTATTTGTCATGCCTCCCCAACTTAGTTTGGTAGGTGCCAAGCACTGTTCAAATCACCAAGTCTCTCCTAACAGAATAACAGACGCTGATGTACAATTTTGATCACAATACTGACAAGGGACAACCATACCACGACTCTTCCATTATTGCAGAACGCAGATAAAGTCTGCCCTCATTAGATCTTGATTTCGACAATCGAAGCGATAGACCTCGAGCAAAGGTTGAGATACACGAATATGGAAAGCCGGAAAATGGAAACAACCGTATGTAGCACGCGTATCTACGCTTCGACGACCCAACACAACCGAGCACTGCAACACAATTTGAGGGAAGAGTGGTTGAAGAAATAGAAAGATGAAGAGAATAGAAGAACACTAATCGAAATGCGCCATTGTTGCTGCCCGCGTGAGAGGTCGCCGCCTTGGGAGGGTGCGGCTTCTAGCTCCTGAATTTACGCCAGACGCCTTAGCCGAAACCTCAGGAGTGAGCGTCTGCTCTGGCATGTGATAAGAAGCTGGAGTGTTTCTGGGGACGGGGGGAACAGCTGGTCCAGGTGTTGATGACGAAGCAGAGACTCTCATTCGCTTTACTGTACGGGGATCAGCGGAGTCGTCCCCATCTTGAGGTGGAGACGGGGTGTCTACATGCGGCCCAGATGGGGAGTGAAAGGGTGGGCATGATGAAGACTGTGAGTGGGTCCGCGGCCGTTTCTTCCTTGGCGTGGTGGGAGTGGGCGATGGCAAGGTTGCGGGAACATCAGGATTGGGGGAGGTAGCAACGTGCGAGCCAGATACATCTTTCCTTTCCTTCATCTTGTTCTGATATGGTGGTAGCCGCCCTTCGTATCCTGCGTCCAAGTACGCCCGTAGCTCATCGGCACGTCGCCTGAGCTCGGTAGCGTCCGGTGAGTCGGAACGCCGTTGAAGGGCAGGGTCATCTTCCACGTTAGTGGTTAATTGCGACCCCGAATCAGAGGCCGGGTGATGGGTAGGAGGGGGTGATGCATGTCCCCGGCTCTCGTATCTGTGGGTACGACCGCGAGGTGTGGACGACGTGGTTGTTGAAATGTGCCCATCATTTGTCGTACGGGGATCTGAATGGTTATCCTCAGCAACATCGTCTCCACGCCCGTAGGTTGTCGACATTGCATCCCAGTCGGGCTTGTGTCTGAATGCGCCCTCGCGCCGCAACTTCCGAGAACCGCCACCGAGGGCATCCCAGTCAGACGGAATTCGCCAAGTGTCTTCATCGTTGAGAGGGGAATTGGAAGTGGTCGTTGGCGGAGGAGAGGGAGGCACTTCGTGGAGAGAGCTACTCGACCAGCGGTCACTTGGCGGAAGGGAGCTGCTGAGAGGACAATGAAGCCCTGTGTCGTTACGATGGGACAAGGGAGGGAGACTGTCTTCAGGAGGGAGCGCGGGGGCAGAATGGGGTTCGCCAAAGGGGTCTATCCGAGCGGAAAACTCTGCGGAATCGGGGGACATGCCTGACTTGCGTGGGGAGGTGTGGGCAGAAGAGGGGGGGAAGTGAGAGCTGCGAGTCCAAGCCTTGAACACGTCAGCGATGACGGAGGGGGCATGGTTCTGTATGACCTCGACAATGAGAGAGAGAATTTCAGCCGTGAAAGTCACGTTTGTATGTTGCCGTTGAATCGTCGTCGCAATATCCGCGACTTGCTTCGAGACCGATTGTAGCTGCCTGCTTCAAAGTAAGAGTGCGTGAGACGGTAGCTTGACAGCGAGGACAGGGAAAAAAAAGCGACATACAGAGTGATATCTTCTCGTTCGATGATGTCGAGCATCAGGCTCGCTTCGTTAACTTCCTCTATGCTTAGCCCCAACGCAGGAAACTTTGGGACTCCGTCTGCCACTGTGGTGATGAAGGACCTAAGATAATCTTTGGCCCGTGATGGGGAGATACGAGCGAGGGCTTGGGGATCGCTACCAAATATTGCAGTTGGGCGATGCATGCGCATTCCGTGCTGAGAAGAGATGTAGATAGTGGGAAGGAAAACTGAAAAGTTTCATGGCACTCACCTGCGCAGCAAATTATAGGCTGTGAACGGACCCTCGCTTTGACCATGTCAAAGCGGGAGGGCGGAGGTCGGACGCACTGGAGGAAGACCTCCAACAATGCTGTGGAACATGATGCAGTGGTCACCAACAATTGGATGGTGGTAAGCCAATAGGACCGGGACCGTTTAAGGTCAAAGCACAGCACGCCAGACAATAAATGAGTATCGTGGGACCTACCATTGATCGATGCACCAGATCTAAATTCAAGAACGGTGATTATGAACTTTCCATTGGATCCCCCGCGTAGCAGCTCTGGGTTCCATTGTACCTACAAGATCGGACTGCCGCTGTCGGACTCACTGTCGACCTAAGGATTGCACCCCCTTGCAGATTCTTGGAGAATTACATAAACAGGATCGATAAATATTTGAAATTCCAAAAATGGAAGGTGATTATGATGTACAGGTTCCCGCTTCCAAAGCGCAAGTACATACTGTATGTACACGTTGAAACCGTCAACGGGCTTCACGCTCTGCCATCATAGTAACTGCCGTAAGCACGTGTAGAACTATGTACTAACAAACTATGCAGGGCGCTGGCGCTGGAATCCGATCAATTTAAACAAGGGTATCGGGAAGGTTTTTTATCCGCATGGAAGGCCACTAGTGTCGTATTATACGTTAAGAACCCCTTCTACAGGTCGGTCATTAAAAATCTGCGGGATCAATCTAAATTGTGACCTTTGTATTGGAAGCTACGATCGCATTCCACTTTTGCGAGAATGTGCGCATGTCTTCTGGCGGACAGTAAAACACTCCTGACCTCGACATCAGTATGTAAGTCAATACACTTAACAGTCGCGGGGAGCACGTCGAATCTTGGTAGCTGTCACGATCGGTAAATGGGCTAACCTTCCTTCCGACTCGCACGGCAGTGGTGAAATCCATTCCGTTCCGGAGACACGTCAAGTGGGTATACGAGTGGAAACAGTGAACAGCGGATGACGTGCTTCAAGCGATAAGCTTTTGCTTCTTGCTCCGTGGACTCTCCTTGGTGCAGATCTGACTCTCTACCTCGTCGACGTCGTCGTCATTTCTCTCCCTCTTGTTCGATGGCGACTCTATCGTGGGGTCCGTTGCAGATCTGTCTGCAGTCGCCCATTTCTCCAAATTTTCCAGCTCGTCGTCCACCCTTGTAACGGGGGGAAGGGATTTGAGCTCCACTGCCGAAGATCTAACAACGACTCCAGGGGGAGGCAGGGGTGTATCCTTCTGTTTTACCGGTTTCAGCTTCCATCGCACAGACTCCGCTGGCACTGGGCCCACCAACGTCTCCTCGTCGAGGTGTAATGTGATATCCATCTCCTTGTGTAGCATAGCTTGTCGATAGCCGCCTCGCACCGAACCCTTCTCGTCTACGTTGACGCATACGGCGGGAAGCGGACGGCCCTTTGAGTCCCTACAATGGGATGCTGGCGTAAACTGGACCTTGTATGGGGTTCGCCACTCCGCGTAGTCGCTGTCGTCCCGGTATTCCACAGCGAGGGAATACGAACTGCTGCGTCCTAACTTGGACACATCAGCCGCAGGCCCGTGTTGAACTTCGCCGCGTATGAAAGGGAGGCTACCCTTGAGGCGCGCCTCGAGTATCGTCGGTTGCATACACTCTACCCATTCGTTGTCGAAGTCCGTTTCGACGATGGTGAATGGGACACTGAACCGTACGACACGGCAGGGCGCCAAAAAAACCTATCAGTGACCCGTCGAATATCTAGCGGTGGGACACCCGCTCACCATAACCTGTCGCGGATCATACGGACGTTGGCACGAATTTCTGTACGTCGATCCTCAGCGGTGTCTGCCAAGGCGCTTATCCGCGGTATCTCCTCGATGAGGGGACATAATTTTCTGAGCTTGTGCAACGCCACTCCTAGGGTGTGGACGTGGCCCTCTATTTGAGATATCTGCTCTTCGACTTCGGGGGGGAGGATGGAATTTTGGCGGGAGAGTTCGTAGTGTCGTGCACCAACGTCTGATGTGGATGCCATGGCAGGTGGAGTGACTGGGTGGCTTGGTCGCGAATATGGTAGCGAGTTCAGCAACAGAATTAAAACAGCACAAATTGCGAGGGGGGAAGGGGGGAAGAGCTTAAACCTCTAGTTGTTAATAACAGCGGTCTGTGAGGAGGGGACCACACGGCAAATTTTTGAGTGGTGCTTTGACCCTGTTGGCCCACCGTGGGTCAAGGCCCTCAGCTTCTCATTCAAGTACTATGTCCTAATAATGAGCGGCATTGTGTGACGTGCCTGATTCGGCAGCTAGACTTATTTCCCTTCCTAACATAACCTGTTTCTTGTTTTATTTTCGACTTAGCGGCTTCTTCGCATGGTGATCCCCGCGTTGCATTCGAAACAAAACAATACTTTCCTCATTAATGATATTGCACGACACTCATGGAGGGTATGAGAGATGTTGATCTGTAGATCCAGAGTCAAACTCTAGAATTTGCGAGAAGCATTTCGTAGCTACCGCAGCCTACAGACACCAACCCACTGCAAGCCCGATATCCCTGATACATCTTTGTTCCGTCAGCTTAAGCGCTTTCACCAGACACTCTCGCTCTTGCTCCTTGCGGCCTTGCAGACCATACGCTTTTGCCAGGTAATACCATGCCTCCGGAACGTTCCACCCTCGAGAACGAGTGATATATCCGAGCAGCCCGGCAGCGAGGTCCACCTTATCCATGTCAACGTCACCATCCGCCCCAGAATCAAGGTAGAGGCGAGACATATGAACGGCAGCAGAAACATCGTCCGGTGAAATAAATAACGCTTTCTGGAACGCTTGTGCTGCTTGTCGCTCGTGGCCAAGAGCGTGATGGTATAACCCGAACTTCGGCCGCCGTCAGACATGGCCACATGGCCACATGGCAGCAGTGGCAAAACAAAAAGGGACGTACCTGTACCCACACGTTAGGGTTGTCAGGATTTTTCACTTCCGCTTCCTGGATGGCGCCTTTCGCTTGGTCAATCTTGCCTCGCCTACGGAACGTCGCAGCCGACGCAGCCCATAAATCGCTCAACAGTTTGTCCTCCCGTGTCACTCGGGGATTCGTTTTGAGTTCTTTCACGGGAGGTAAAGGTGGTGGCGGTGGCGCAGGTGGCGATTCGGCAGGAGGCTCATGATGATGATTGTGTCGGATAAGCGAACGCAGTCTACGCCGAGAGTGGATCGATGACGCTTGATACTGATGGTTCTGAAGCACAGCATAAAAATCTATGAACGCTAGATGAGTGTGTATTAAGGAGATACGACACAATTACCTGGAGCGGAACTCGACCGTCTGAGATGTAAATTGCTACTCCTGACGACGCCATGCCCAATTTTCCTCGATATCGTGCTGATTTTCTCTTGTCCCTTGTGAACGCGGTCTTTCAGCATCTGTTGTACCTTCCTCCCCGTGGAAGGATCCGCGCCCATTGACGCTGTCCGCTTCACTTTTTCCTGCGGCTCGCCACTGATAGAGAACCGGTATTCAGCGTCTGCAGGTGTCGCAGGTGTCACAGTGATTGGAGGTGGCGAGCCCTCCGGAGCTGTAATAAGTCCCAGCGAACCTGAAGGTTCCCCGTTGGGTTGTTTCTCATTCTCCGGTTCTTCGGGCATTGAAATGATAACCATTGATCCTAACTGCGTAGTTGCAGACCTGGAGCTCGTGTCCACTGAAGACCGCACTGCAAAGAAATCAGCGGGGGCCGCATATCAAAATATGAAACGAAACTGACACGGCGTATCTGAAACAGATCCCTTCCTTTCCGCGATCCAGCTATACACGTTCACCCATTTGATCTCCGCACTTTCCGCGCCTTCCACGTGCTCTGTAAGCGCCATCTGCGTGAGCCTCAGCTGTAACGCATACTCGAACCCGTCGACTCTCGACGGTGGTGGATGGTCTGGGAGTGGCTTCAACAGCGTCACCGACGGTGGAATAGACGTCGCGTCACGATCAAGTAGTGGCTCCGAAAACTTGGATCCCTGAGCAGGTATAGGCGTCTCGTTGATGTCGCTGGCATCTACCTGAGAGGATGACTTTTCGGATACTTGAGTCGGAGTTTTCTCAGTGTCGAAAAAGTCCTTGGTTTTGACATCGCTCGTCACGGGTTCTTGTTCGGCAGTACCATCCTCCTGGGGCTCCGAGGTTGCCTCTCCGATATTGGCTCCAATTTCAAGTATGCTTTTGGCTTTATCCCATTGCCCTTCTGCTGTCAGAAGTAAGCCAAGGAGATGCCAGTGCCGAATATCAAGCGCCTCGTCTTCCACCGCGGCACCCGCCACAGCTATGGCCTGTTTTAAGTCTTGCGAGGGACCGGGAAGCGCCAAAGCAATAGCAAGGTGATGGTGAGCAGCTGGTGTCGGATACGTTCCAACGGACTTCATAAATTGCTCAAGAGCCAGCGCAAATCGTTTTCGGTCGTTCTCGTAAATCCACGTCTGGGTGCCGGCAGTTTCTACGTGAGCGCCGGCGATCACCGAAAGCAACTTAAAAGGTATGACTAACCGATAACACCAGAAACGGTGTGCCAGACCCCTTCCGCAAGTGCAACTCGGGCAACAAGTTCCTTGTCGTCTCGGTCCAGACGCGTCTTGGCTTTCTCGATGAGCTCGCCGGCTTCCTTGGCCTCTTCAAGGCCATCCCATCCGGGCCGGGAGACCGCGAGACGGCATAAAGTCCTAGAGCCTTCAACCAGCGCTTCTACCCAGTGGCGATCCGTATCGGAGTCGTTGTCGGTGCTTGCTTCACGAGACTTGCTGACCACTTCGACAATACAGTCGCAGCATGCGCATGGCAAGTTTGCTGTCTCTGGTTACGTACAGCAGGCGGCTCATGTGTCGGAAGATGCGGTACGAGTTGAAAGTGAGTTTTGTCGCCCACCAAGGGTCTATACAATGTTGACCACTTTGGCCTAAGCACGAAGAGCGTCACTTACATCGATAACCCAATCCGCCCTGTCCGACATCGACCGCTTGCTTCCCAAACGCGACGCATAGATCCACAAAATCTTCCACTTTGACATTCCGTTCTCCGGCTCGAGGAAAACGCGTACATTTGTCCAATATGGATCGTAGTCGTTTGCGACGGAACGCGCCACGTGTAACCATCGTGGGGGTGTCTGAGGCTGCAAGGAGGTATTCCACGGGTACTTGTTCGGAAGGGATACGGTGCTTGAGTAAAGAGCATGGAGATGGAGGGCGGCAACGATGGACCGATGAGAGAATCTGAACGTTGGTATCCAATAAGCGCCACACGCTTGGTAATGCGTGAAGAACGTCCATATCAAGCCCTCCGGCTCGGCCAAAGGCCGTGCACGCGCAATGAGAGTGATGGCGCGAAACATGAGTCGTTCTACCCACCGCCATAGTTCCGCGGCAATGCACAAACAGCGCTTGCGAAGACTGAGCATCGGGTGCCCGTAGAGTCTCGAATTCGATGATGCTCAGCAGAGGAAGGGCAACTGCGTATGCTTCGATGGCTCTTTCTGGGTTCGTGGGGTATAAGAAGGTCTCGTAGCACATGCCTAGAATGGTGATATCATGGATGGCCAAGGACGAACAGGAGAAGAAGATCTCACCTTGTATAAACATATGCTTCGGAGTGATTCTGTGATGGCCCAGATTCTTCCATTCGAAATATCGGGAGTAGATGGAGACGAAATGGTAGACACGAAGCTTCCTGTTAAGGGGGATGATAAGCCAGTCGTGGAACCGGTACCTGGAGGGTGTGCTTCTCTGTTTGACTCGAAGGTGTCTTACGGGTATATGGCTCTGAGCATCCACTAGCTTGGACACTTTGGACAGGTGACCCAAACACTCTTCTGGTCGTCCGAGCGCATAGGCGTAGTAAGCAAGTGCGAGATGCAGGGACTGCGGAGCGAGTCGTAGGTCACTATGCGCACCCAATGTAAATGGAGAAACGTACGTCGGTCGGATTGCGTTCTCCAAGTTCTGGAGTGTCTTGGTAGCCCTCCAGTTGCTTCCTCTACACGTTCCGGTGCCAGCATGCACTCCTCTCCCAACCTCAGCTCACCGTCTTGTTCGGTCCCCAACACATCCTCGTCGGCAGAGTAGCACCTAGCAGCAACGAAAGCAGCCTCGTCTGTGCGGCGATCTCAGCCACGTCCCGGAACCCCTTGCAGTGTTTGTTAAAACTTGTAGAACAACTTCGACCATGTCAGCGGTGATCCGTTGGGTGCTTGTGCAGGTGTTTTAGAGCGCCAGTGACCTGCGGTGAGTGCCGTTTCTCAGCTGAGACCAGTAGTGCCTGTCCTTTGCATGGCCATGTGCAACAAATTCCATCCACCGCTGCAAGGAGGACCGACAGAGTATCATGACATGAATTGACCCCCCCCCACTAGAGCGATCCCCCCCGAGTCAAATGATGGATCATGACTTCCTTTTCTGGTTTCACCGACGACGAGCAAGGATGGCGTCGGACCCGTCGCTGACGCGCCAGCGCTGACACCGGACATTACAGGCTCAGGCTCAGGCTCAGGCGAGTCTGCACGGCCAACACGAACATGGACGCAGGCAAGAAATCTCGTCGCCAGATTGGCGTTTATCCCAACAGCAACTCAAGCAACCAACCCTCAAGCCGTTCAGTCGCAGTGCAGGCCAAACGACAGAGCGTCATGGCACTGGGGAGCATCGAACACCTCCAGCACTACTTCACCAAGACTGTGTCTCGCTGCAAAGACGACGTGCGTGCTTTTCTTTTCTCTCGCGTCCGTCCTCACTCCGCACATCCAGTCCATCCAATAAGCTCCAGGCCATTCGTACCGGCGATTGGTGGGCTATCACTCAAGATAGACACCGTCGTCGTCAGATACCGTACAGGACTTTGACTCCCTCCGTCCCCCGTTATTCCCGAATCACGACCACAAGCATTCCCTCCCTTCGTCAAGACATACCAGACAGATCCTGACGCGTTCCTTCCCGGCGTCATCGACGATCTCGTTGCCACGACTCACGTTTGGGAACTGGATCCCTCCTCTGCATCGCCACCCAACAGCCACATCGACGTTTTTTAAACGCTCTCAAGACGACAACACGCGCTATCCGTTCCGTCCGTAATTACGTGATTGCGCTCCCCGATGAATCCGCCGGGTCACTTCGCAATCAGTATCGCAATAAGATCACGGCAGGCGATCCCGTCAGACGGAACAAATCCAGACAGAGCACCACTCCGGATCCTCTATCGATGATTCGCAAGTCGGCGTTGGAGGTGTTGGCTGCACTTCGCGAACTCGAGGAACGCTCGAGAGTGCCGTTGATGGACGAAGCGTATGATGCACAAAGCGACCATAGTTCGTCACAAGGACAACTCCGCATTCAGGCGTCGCCTCAACGAATGGCGTATCTGATGATGAGGTGGATTCGCAATCTTTTGATCCAGATATGTCGATATCATTCATTCGTGTTCAGGGTCGCTACGACTCGATCCCTGTGTGGGAAGACGAGTTTGAACAGGGAACTCACCTCAGCGAGGAGGAGCGGGAGCGGCCTGAGCGGTGGGACGACAAGCTTGTTCTCGGTGGTGGGTGGTTGTATAAACAGGACATACGGCTGGAGCATCTAAGAAAGGAACGGGATATTGTTCAGAGGTATGTGGACCTCGTCGATGATGTGCTCTTCGAGGGGCAAAAGGATGGGAAGCGTGGGTGGGAGAGGGCACGTGAACGTGTTGCGAAGCGGGATCGCGAGGGTCGTGGCAAGAATCGCCGAGTAAGCGCTGGAGATATCAATTCATTCCGATTCCCTTCTGAGCGGCCGGCGTCGGCACGTCGGGTTGTCTCGACGGGAATGCTAGACCCATTCCAGGCAATGTCGTTGTCCGAGGAACCTGAAGAGATGGAGACCTTGTCAGAAAGGGAGAGCACGGACGAGGAGGATCTCCCGGAATGGGCCAAACGGTCTTGTTTACAGACAATCCCATCGGTTAGTCTGCTAGCCATAGCCAAACTAATGCTTACCTGGATGCGTTTACCATAACAGGGCGCGCGTACTCTCTCTACAGGCTCTTTTACCCGAACACCTCCGTTCCGTTCTTCCATCTCCACCCGAAAGGTCTACCTTACTTCGTGCACTGTCATCAGGACAGCCACTTTGTGTGGCATACAACACGGGCGTGAGACGGTCCCGCAAGCCGTGGGGTTTATCAGTGTCGATTCTATTCACGACATCATCACTAGAGCAGAATGCAGAAGGTGTGGATGACAAGGAAACACCGGATGGACGTTTAGAAGGACCGACAATCTCCGGCTATGGGCTGGGTAAGTTCTTTTCCCCCTCCTGTCACATTTGACTTATGATCACGAAGTGCCCTCAAGCTGCGATACCTCCTTCCCCTCATCATTCCCTCTGCGCCAGGTCGTCCCGACCACATGACGCCCACTCCTCCGGCACGCAATGTATCTCCCGCGCGTGGTATACCCAGCAGTCCATCGACACCGACAGCGCAAAGGGTCCGCTTCTCCACGAACGAACCACCTATCCACTTTGATCCGCGTCTCGTCGCCCACAGAGAGGAAGGTTGGGAGTCGATGCTGGAGGCTACTCTACTGCGCTGGGTCACAGCTGTCGTCGAAGACGGCGTGGGAGCGGTGATTCGTGTGCTTCTATATATTTCTTTGTGGTCACATCGGAGGCACGCCTGGATTACCTTGCTATGTAACATACGTACCCTCTATTAGGTTTCTATATATGGTACTTACCCATTTCGTGACGTAATTCGATTCCCACGAATCCGGCAACAAAAAATCCACGTTTTTCGTTTTTGGGATGGACAATTTCCGAGTGCAACGTCGACGATGGCACCCACCACAAGACCTGAGCGTGAACCCGCCACCACCGTCTTACCTGGCCCGTCTGCAGGAC
Organism: Pisolithus marmoratus; assembly: GCA_024613145.1. NCBI lineage: Eukaryota > Fungi > Basidiomycota > Agaricomycetes > Boletales > Pisolithaceae > Pisolithus > Pisolithus marmoratus. The sequence continues at coordinate 380,093 of JANFAE010000021.1, forward strand.
TTTGTGTCAGAAAACAGGCGTGCTATCTTGGTGTGCACTGCTGCAGCGGCCGTCGCACTTGGTGCAGCGTACTACGTCTCGACGACGTCGCCTCCACGTCCGGGTCTGGCAAGGACAGACAGAAGGACAAGAGGAAGGACAAGCCTTCGTCGAAGAAGAAAAAGTCTGAGGAGGATGGTCCTGTCTTGGAGGAAATCAAGCCGAAGGAGGAGGAACAACGTATGTACACACTTGACGTGTATTTCGTTTATGCACATGGCTTGTTTATGTGTGTAGAAAATGTCCCACTGACCCTCGAAGAGATCGCTGCCATGTCGTCGACGTAAGCCGTTCCCGTTCCCAGTCATACGTTGTCACTACGCCACGTATTTCAGGAACGTAAAAGCGAGCGGGTTCTCTCAAGTCTCTCGGGTAACGCCCTGTTAACCAAGCTCGGAAATTCACTCAGGCAGCAGAGCTATACACCCAAGCCATCCAAGTCTCCCCCCAAACCTGAGCCTAGATTTCACAGCAACAGAGCCGCATGTTCGTACTCCCACCTAGCTGTTTCGTCTTGCTTATTGAATACGCCTGTGAGCAGGTTACATGAACATGTCACCGCCGGAATTCGAGCGCGTCGTAGAGGACTGTGATGCTGCCCTCCGACACGACCCGAACTATGTCAAAGCTCTGAACAGGCGTGCCAACGCTCTCGAGGCTCTTAGTCGGTATGCAGAGGCTCTCAGAGGTGAGTGTGAAGTATGAAACCCACTCGCATTTGTGGCGACATATCTCTGATCGCACCTTGGACATCTGCACTAATCCGACGATCACGTAGACTTCACCGCAGCCACTATCCTTGACAGATTTCAAAACGAGGCAGCAGCTCAGTCTGTGGAACGGGTACTCAAAAAAGCTGGCGACGGAGAAAGCCCAGACTCTTGCGGCTGTGAGTCGTCCTTTTATTTTGCTTTGTAGAGCTGGGAAGAGAGCTGGTATTACTATCGGTTAGACGAGGGAACCAAGATTGCCCTCGCAGACGTTTATTTCGGCCTACTTCGCGGCGTTCCGGAAGCGTACGTGACTTGAGTTTCATAAGGTTTGTGGTGCTGAACTGCACAATTCTCTGTGCTACAGGTGCGCAACCTACGCTGCCCGAGACCCCATCGCAGGGGGGACCAGACATTACTCTTGGCTCTGGATGCCCTCGAAGCAGCAGATTACCCACATGCCCTCTCGCTTGTTAATGAGGCCGTCGACCAGGGCGTATCATGGGACATTGGCCGCGCGAGGCACTGAACCTGCGGGGAACGTTCAAGTGGGTACTCTAGCACTGTGCTGTGTGACTCACCAATTCGGCTCGTATCTAGGTTCCTCACGTCGGATATCAAGGGCGCAAAAGCAGACCTTGAACAATCACTTGCATTGAGTCCATCGTTGACGCAGTTCACTAGTCAAACTTGCAAGCGTGCATATGGAGGAAGGGAACCACGCACAGGCGATGGAGTGTTTTGACAACGCGATCAAGGTCGATTCGTCGGATCCGGATGTGTCTACCATCGGGGACAGGGTTCGTTCGATTCCTTTGCTTGTCTTTACGGATGGGCGGGACGACTCACTCGGTGTATGCGTGTTGGTCTGTTTAGTCCACTTCATCACGAACGACTATGCCGCCGCTGCAGAAAACTACACCAAATCGACGTCACTCGACTCGACGTTCGTGTTCCGCATATACAGTTGGCAGTAGCACAGTACAAGATGGGAAATGTTGCCAATAGCATGGCCACGTTCCGACGGACCATGACAGCGTTCCCTAATCGCGCTGAAGTGTGCAATTATTAGTGAGTCCCCTGCTCCAAAATTATGCATACACCCGGTCACTGATATGCGGACACGCATAGTGGTGAGCTGTTGTTGGATCAGCAACGGTTCGAAGACGCGGTGGAGAAGTTTGATAGAGCGATCGAACTCGAAAAAACCAAGGTCAGTCGATGTGTATGTGTTTGTCCTTTTGACATTTCTCACTGTCATGTAGGTCCCCACCGAACCCACTTCCCCTTGTCAATAAGGCACTCGCAATATTCCAATGGCACAAGGATATTCATCGCGCTGAAGCACTATGCCGCGAAGCCCTTGCGATCGATCCCTCTTGCGAACCAGCAGTAGCCACTCTCGCCCCCAACTCGCCCTACAAATAGCGAAATTGAAACTGCTATCGAATGGTTCGAGAAGCAAGTCGAGCTTGCACGAGGCGAGGCAGAAGTCGTTGCTGGCGTTGACATATTTGGAGGCTAGCAAAGCGCAATTTGCAGTTTGTGGACGGCTTATCCGGAGATGGCGGCGCAGTGCTTGCAGCAGATTGCGAGCGCGATGATGTGATGGTGGTACTCATGTCTGGGTCTCGGTTATTTACTGTCCGTCCCTTCCACCATCTGCATGTAGTGCTTCCGATTTGACATGTCCTTCCTATCCAGATATCACGTAACTCTCCACGTCTCCACTCCGTCCTTTCTAACAGCCAGTTTCATGTGTAGGCTCTAGTCGACCACATATACGCGTGCACGCTGCTGTTGATTTCCTAAGGACTCTAAGTGAACATATCATGCGTGAGATGCTCTTCGCCGCCACTCCTGCTTCCCCTTAACGTAGAGAATATTGCCCAATTTAATTCTTCCGCTGTTCTCTCTTTGACGAGGGAAGGGCATTTCTCACTCAGTGATGTCCTTCACCTTGTTACAAGGTCCTTATGCCTAATGCCATATGGGTGTGTTTTCTGAGATCCTGCAAATGTTTTTGGAATGTTGCATGTGGTATTGTGCACAAAGCCTAACAGTAATTGGCTTCTTCACTGTGGTTGATGAGGACTTATTAGGTTCATTTATCCTTAGAAGGTAGCATCGGAGGCATTATGTAATCTTTGAGCTGGAAACAATGAAAGACACAGATACTATGTTCAGAAGATTGAATGTTACCATGTTCTCTTTTGTGGTTTGAAACATACTGATATCTGCTCTTTCAACATTCTGTTTACTAAACATTGGTTTTTGTTCCCTGTGTAATTGACTTGCAAACTCAACACAGTATCAGCAAGTCAGTCAAGTACTGTAGTACAGCAGCCACAGTGTTGTACCCAGCAAAACAGAAAACCTAATTAGACAGGCAAAGGTGAGCCAAGTGGAACTAGGCAATGTTGTACTTTGAGTGTTGTATGGTACACATGAGAATGTTTTCCCCTTAATTACATAATCATTCTTAGCTTACCCAGAGTGTTTTACCCTCACACTTCAGTCTACAGCAGTGGGGCTCTAATGTTAGCATAGCAATATAAGGTATATTTAGAGCAGGTTTTCATGTGCAAGTGTGGCCTGTGCTGCCATATGATACTGCCTCAGAAAAGGTGATTTGCTGATGCTCCAAGCACAACTGCATCAACAACCTTGGCAAAAATTCTGATGGTTTGAAAAAGTCTGAGAAAATGTGCTGGTCATCTGAAATTTTCTGAAAAGTTCTGAGAAATTTCTGATTTTGCAACTTTTCAAAACATCAGAATTTTTGTGAAGTTGCTAATGTAACATGGTGTGATTTATTCAGACAATATAGTTATGCCTTTGTTCCACAGATAATGTTAAAATTAAATTACAAGTCATTCTGCATACTAATCAGTAAACCACAGACTTACTGTAACTTACTGTACAGCCACCCATAGCTGCCTACATGTGCTACAGTGCTATAGCAAGGTCTCTGGCTGTACAGTGACCAAATACTGCATTCAAAAGTACAAATATATTTTCATTAAGATCTTTGGTATCCTAGAGTAGATACCAGCATCCTATACAAAGTAGTCAAAGGTAGTTGACCATAATCATGTAGTATTGCCATGGCCTGACTCAGGCATATATCAGCTTATTCTAACTAGCATGCTTATTTCTACATTGTGTTGGTTATTCAGGTTTACCTTAGTAGATACTGCACATTCTCACTTACCTAATCATCCTAGTAAATTTTCAAGCACATTCCTTTGCACCTCAGTGACTTCCTTTATCACTGAGGTGAGCCATGCCCTTGCTACTATCTTTTACTACCTACTGATATGCTGTGGACTCATAGCTCATTAGGTAGATAATAATTAGTGACTTCCTTTATCACTGAGACTTGTAGCTCATTACATTGAATGACTTGCATTCAGTGAATGAAATGTAGTGTAAAATGACCTCTATACACTGTTGAAATTCCCATGTGAATTGATTTAGCCATTCTTGAGATATTGGTGCAGCTCTATGTTTTGGCTCAGCTTGAGCATGAATGGTTTGAATGGAATATCACAAGGATAGGCTGATCAACTATTATAAATGTTTTTTCCTACTGATAGTCACACCCAAAAGCTGCATAGTTTAGACTGGGTACAAGTCCATTAACCCAACAGGAGATGAAATAAAAAATGGCAGCTTGAAGCCATGGCAATACTATACTCAAAAACATTAGACTATTCTAGAATTGCATTCACTGTATGTAAAGCAGTATTACATATGTGTGTAAGTGTGGCCTGTACTGCTGTGTGTCACTGCAGTGGCTGTCACACTGTTCCAAAACAGTGGTTTATTGATGGCTACATCTAAAGGTGGCATAAGTATTAAGTGCAGAGGTTTCTGACACAAGTGTTGGAGAGAAAACTTCCCCTTCACAGGAAGATGGAGGAGAAGTGACCATGGTTTCACCATATGAGTACATGTCAATGAGAATGGATGCAGTTATTGTGGTGATTTTGAAGTGAGTTGCTGTCTGGACCCATAAAGAGGGAGACTCAGATTTAAGGAAAGTGAGTCTATGTTGTAGTCATCTAACCTTTAAAGAGGGAGACTACAAGCAGTGAATAAAAGGATTGTACTGTAATGAGTGGAATGATAGTTAACTCAGACTTAAGGAAAGGAAGTCTGAGGTCCAAAGGGAAAAATGTTCAACCTAAGTAACAGGCTAGATTATGTAAGGCTGTGTGATGATAAGTAACATACATTAAGGAAAAAAAAAAACATTAAACTCCAACATGCTGACTCATCAAAGCAGAACTTAAAACATAATGCCCATAATGGAGGAAAATGTACAGTGCTTGTCTCATGAGAGACCCTTGGTAAGAACATCTGCAACTTGCTCCATAGTTGATATATACTTGACAATGACTTCACCCTCCTCAATCTTCTTGCATATGAAGTGATGATGAATAGCTATATGCTTGGTGCAGTCATGAAACATAGCATTGCTCATCAGTGTGATCATGGATTGGTTGTTGACATAGAGGGAAGGGTGAGTCATCAAGTCTGCATCTAACTTGTGAAGAAGTGTGCAAAGCCAGTTCATTTCTTTGGTGGCTGCAGATATCACTGCAAGCATTTCACAATTTTTGATGCAAAAATACATGGAAAAAAATTGAAGGAAGAGATACTCTTTTATTTTGTGTGTTTTGAATGAAAAAATGAAAAAAATAATACTTTGTTTTGGTTGACTTTTCTGCCTAAAAACATGGATTGATGGTAATGCTGATTAGCTTCTACTCTAATGGGTATTACCATCAATTATGTTTTGTAGCAAGTCATGCAAAGAAAAGGAAATATTATTTTTGCCATTTCTCTTTGAAAACAACTGTCAAAAAAGAGTATCACTTTCTTCAATTTTTTCAGCATGTTTTCTGAAGAAAAATTGTGAAATGCTTGCAGTGTATGGCCATATACTCAGCCTCAGTGCTTGAGAGAGCCACGGAGGTTTGTTTCTTTGAAGACCAGCTGACAGCACCACTGGATAGTGCAAAGACATACCCAGTGACAGAGCATTGGTCATTTATATTGGCTGCCCAGTCAGCATCCAAGTAGCCAATCAAGAAGTTGCTAGAATCCTTCAAGTAGCAGAGATGAGCATCAGCAGTCTTTTGAAGGTAGTGATAGTGTAAGGGTTGGGTAGCTTTCATCTTACAATCATGCTTGTGAACTGTACTGTCTGGTATTTGCAAAGATATGATATGTAAAGACAAAAGATTGTCCTAAGTAAAATTTCTGAGACATCATATATATGATGAGCTGCCAGGCATGTGATACCAGAGTACCACATGCCTGTGATTGATAATAAGCACCATATTTGGTGCACCCCTAACACCCCCCTGTAGAGCTTGTAATGGCTTGGAAACAAAAAAGAAAGAAAAAGAAAACAGGCAAGTATATACAAGCAAGATGTTGAACCTCACAAACCACTGGAGAGGGTTATGCCTTGAAGTGTGGATTTATGTCTATGTGCAAGGGGGTTGAACCTTTGCACAATGCAACTATTTTTTCATATTGGAGGGTTAGACCTCTGAGAGGGGATTGCCCTTGAGACTACATTGGTCTCAAATCCTCTTCCATCTCACCCTCCTTGAGGGTACCAGCAGGGATTGGTATGACCCCTCCTGTGTTACTACCTTCCCCTCTAGCATGGTGGGAAAGGTCATAGAGGGCTGCCAACTTGGTGAACTCCTTGAGGGCAAGCAGGTCCCTCTCTTTGATGGGACATGCCTCATAGGGTGCAATACTTTTGGGGGTGACCCTCAACACATGAGCCTGGAGGTCAATCCATTCCAGTGAATGGTGCCCCCCCACAGGGAGTGGCTCATTCAAGGTGGCCCTCATCTGGTCAATGATCACCTTGGTGTTGGGGTCCTTATCCCCTCCATTACTAATTACTTGGGCAACATACTCATTGCCTGCCCTCTGTGCCCACTTGAGGGCATCATTGGCATCATGATATGTGATGCCATTAGCTGCCAGGTATGTGGTGACATTGGCCACAGTGGCCAAATGGGTGAATCCCCCTTCCCAAGGGACAGGGGTACCATTGGCAGGGGCTACTTCAGCCCACTCTGGAAGGGCCCTATACCAACCCTTTACTGTGAGGAGTTTGATCAACTTGCAGAGCCAGATGTTCTGGTCATGGTCTCTTTGAGAGACTGGCACTAGGCATTTGTAGAGGAGGAATCCTTGTACATCCTGTTGTGATGGAGGACTAACCTCTGCCTCATCATTGTCAGGGGAGCTGAAGCCCAGGGCTCTGGGGGACATCCTTGAGAGCTTGGAGCTCTTGTCAAAATTATCAGATTGATTCTGATATTGATGGATGAATTTACCCAGTCATTGACTGGGGCAAAAGTGGATGGAGCCCCATATGGAAGCTCAGGGACAGCCCCTCCTTGCAATTGAGATGACTCTGGAGGTCTCTGATATGGATTGGGGGTAGGTCCCCCTGACAGCTGTGCTGCAACATGATGTGCAAGTGGCATGATGGGTGTCAATTCCTCTGCAGCCACTGCAGAGGGGATGGGAGGAGTGTCTGCAATCCATCCTTGTAGAGTCAGTTGGCCACCAACAGTTTCAAATCTGGAGGGTCCACCCTCCCTTGTCTGTGCTTGAGATGCTCTCTCCTTGTCTCTGAGCACCTCTCTTTTCTGATGTGCTTTTTGGGCAGCCAAAATGGGTGGCCTCCATTCCTTTAATGTGAGGTCCATGACCTCATTCATTCCAACCTGCATCTTTTCCACAGGTTGATGTATGTAACTAGATCCTGTGCCTTGTGGATGCAGGGAGCCTTATTCTCAGGCTCATTGTACACTGTTGTGTACAGTTTGTGGATTTCCTCTGTGGTGTTGTAAATGGTTATGGGGCCCATCATGTCCCTCTCCCATTGGATAGCTTGACCCACTGATCATTTGTGCATCAGAACAGGAGGGGGGACCCTCTTGTTCATATTTCTGATGACCTTGCCAATCATCTTGTTGCCATAGGCATACAGGTTGTTGTTGATCCTCATAAAGAGGACTGAACTGATGCTGTCATTGCCTCATCCATGGCAGAGTACTCAGTATGGGAGCTCAGTCCCATCAAAATTAGGGAACATAGTTCCCTGGACAATCAGTTCATTGATGGTCATAGATACATCAGTGTAGAGATCACTGGGTGTAATTTTGTCCTCCATAGGAGGACAGGCAGGTTCTACCTGTGGGGGTGAGGGTTGCCTTTGCTTCCCTTTGCAGTCTGCAGGTTGTTTGACCTGTGATGAGAATATAGCAGGTGTTACCTGTGCCCTCCCCCTTGAAGTGAAGGTGTTTGGTGGGGGAATGTACTGCATGGCCACAGAGGTACCAATGCCAGGTTGGTCATGGTGGGGTATGCCACTGAGAGATGCAATTTGAGCATGCTCAAAATCACAAGCAAATTGCTCATCAGAAGTGATGGGGGGTTGGGGAGGGATGGAGGGGATGGATGATTGGGGAGCTACATCTCCTAGTTTCTTGTGGAGGTCCCTGATCTCTGCTTGGAGGTCTTTGTTGACCTCCCAGGCCTCATCCGGTTTCCTTTTGTAGGATTGGACTTGACAATGGAAGTTGTTGTACAACATACATTGTATAAGGCTGGCTGCAAGGTCAGCCAGTTGGCTCATAGAGGACATAATGCCATCCTCATTAAGGGCTACTGTTCACCCATAGTGTTGTGTGTAGGAGTCACACTCCAAACATGTGCCATGGTGACACAGGAAAGGCATGGTGGGGTGGCATTCCCACTGGTGATGACAGGAGCATTTGCTCCTATGAGCAGAATGCTCTGGTGATGGAGAGTGTGAGGGGGAACATGGCCATTTGTAGCCACTGCTGACCATGTGTGTACCATGCTGGCCAGGGGAAGATGATGAGTGGGGGGCCTCATCATCAGAGTACACATCATAATGCATAGGGGACCTGCCACAGTCAGATGTAGCAGATCCCATGGAATGGGAATGGGAATATTGTGAGCTGTTTAGGCTTGGGCTGCAATGGTGATCATGTTGGGACATTGTAGACTACTACTAGAACATGGTGAGCATTAGGGAAGAAGAGGTGAGGCATGTAGAAGTGATGTAAAACTTTAGTGACAAAAAAGGAAAGTATGGACATGTGAAAAATGGAAGTATGGAACAGTGATTATCAGGATACTAAGTATATTACTCTACTTGGAAGAATGCTGTGCTAGGTACCTGGCAGTTTCTTTTGAATTTTTATTAATGGTTTGTTTTTGTTTTGCCTATATTTGTTGTGTTTGTTTCATTAGTAGTCTATGACTATGTTGCAACCACTATGTGGTCACTGTATGCTTATGTGTACCTTGTGCCTTTTGAGGCAATTGGCATACTGTTCATACACCTTGAAGTTCAAGGTACCTGTCCAGGGTCTCAAGGTCTTTACAGTGGGCCACTGGCTCCCATGTGGAGTCTCCCAGGTTCCACTTAACCAGGAACTCTATCCTGTTATCTGTCCAATGGTGAGCAAGTATTTCATCTACTAACCACTCTTCTTTGTCAGTTATACAGTGAGCAACAAAAACATTGCAATGTTTGCAACATTTTGATTGTGTGTAAGATAGAATGGTTGTGGCTGTGCTAATTCCATAGGGAGGACAATTGTAGCCCTTGGTCCCAGCTTTCTATTGGTGGTCTTTCCAAGCTCAGGAGTGAAGTGGCTGTGATGGTATGGGCCAATTACTAAGGCCTATGCATTGCAACATTTTTGTTGCTGACATCATGGTGGATGCAATCTACAGTGTGGAGTATGTATTCATGGCAGGAATGCCAGCTATTGCTTACATAATATATCACATGATCAATCCAATGATTTGTCAGCATGCAAACAAAGCCAAACATTGAACTTGCATCATTTATCCTCTATCCTGTACCACAACTCCAAAAACTGCCTATCTGGCTCATCAGGGTTACTCTGTCAGGGAAATGTCAGCAAAATCTGGTCCTCACAGCACTACCATGAGTAGGGTGTATGACCAGCACCATTTGTTCCTTAAAAAAGCTGCAAAAAGTCACCCCTGTGCTGTTTCCCCCACTGATGCCCGAGGGGTCCTGATGCTAATCCATACTGGGAAAGCTGGAAATTCCATGGAGGTCAGTCTGGCACTTCAGGACATGAAAAGTGAACTAATATGCTCCCAACTAATGTATTTCTGCCAAAGAGAAGGTGGTACCAAGGTTGGGTGGAGCCATAGCCTCCTTTGCACACTGGGTGGTCATGGGTGGGATAGCCTACTGGGCTTCCAGGGTGCAGATTCCTTGCTGCAATGTGTCCCTCAGTGTTTCCATTGGTTGCTAATGACCAAATGTTCCTTTCCCAGGCATCCACAGTTCAGTACAGGCCATATTCTTGCTGACCCTTGATGACCACCTAGTGAGCAAAGGAGGCTATGGCTCAACCCAACCTTGGTACCACCTTCTCTTTGGCAGAAATACATTAGTTGGGAGCATATTAGTTCACTTTTCATGTCCTGAAGTGCCAGACTGACCTCCATGGAATTTCCAGCTTTCCCAGTATGGATTAGCATCAGGACCCCTCGGGCATCAGTGGGGGAAACAGCACAGGGGTGACTTTTTGCAGCTTTTTTAAGGAACAAATGGTGCTGGTCATACACCCTACTCATGGTAGTGCTGTGAGGACCAGATTTTGCTGACATTTCCCTGACAGAGTAACCCTGATGAGCCAGATAGGCAGTTTTTGGAGTTGTGGTACAGGATAGAGGATAAATGATGCAAGTTCAATGTTTGGCTTTGTTTGCATGCTGACAAATCATTGGATTGATCATGTGATATATTATGTAAGCAATAGCTGGCATTCCTGCCATGAATACATACTCCACACTGTAGATTGCATCCACCATGATGTCAGCAACAAAAACATTGCAATGCATAGGCCTTAGTAATTGGCCCATACCATCACAGCCACTTCACTCCTGAGCTTGGAAAGACCACCAATAGAAAGCTGGGACCAAGGGCTACAATTGTCCTCCCTATGGCATTAGCACAGCCACAACCATTTCCAAGCTATCTTACACACAATCAAAATGTTGCAAACATTGCAACATTTTTGTTGCTCACTGTACCAACATCATAGAATGCTTGGGCATCATGCCTTGGGAACAGAACATTGTCATTCTGTTCATATCTGCATAGAAGCCCAATATGAAATGTCAGGTGAATATGTCTTGACCTCAGCTGGTCTGGTAAGTCGAGTGTATATACATTGCTCTTGCTGTCATGGCACAACACCTTCATTGGACTGATGTATTTTGGCATGAGTTTTCATGCACATCCCTTTGGGATGTTTAGATTCTTCATCAAGAGATATACTAGGTCTCTGACCTGAAGGTCATTTCCTTCCCTTCATTTCTTATTAGCATGGTACATCTGTGCTATTCTGCTTTCTATGATGGTGTCATGAGCCATTTCTAGGTTCTCCAATGCCTGCTTCACAAACATTTTTACTCCAGGTGCCATTGAGGGTTCCCCCTCAGCAATGCATTGCATCATAGCAGGCATGTACCCATAGTTCAGCTCAAAGGGTGCAAACCCTGTTGAGCTGCTTATACTGGAGTTGACTGCAAACTTGATCATTGGTGGTTGGACCATTGCTCATAGCATCTGAGCTACATTTTGTATTGCTCATTCAGACATGCCATCTGTCTGTGGATGGAATGTCATGGACATAAGGAGCTTTGTCCCCAACATTCTGTGTGTTTCACACCAGAACATCAATGTGAATTTTGCATCTCTGTCTGAGACAATAGTCTCTGGTAGTCCATGTAAATGAACTACTCCTTTAATGAATATTCCTGTGAGCTCTGAGGCTTGCACTGTTGTAATTACAGGGATGAGATGTATCATCAATGTCAGTTGGCATAGTACTACCCAGAGGTAGTCATATCCATTACTTGGTGGGAAAGGTCCCACAAAATCCATTGTGATGGACCCCCAGGGTCTTTGTGGCATGGGCAGACTGTGCAGTAGACCCTTTGGTCATTGGTTGTCAGTCTTCATGGTTTGACATATCAGACATGTTCAACAGAACTTGTCCACTTCTTGGCCAAGTTTTGGCCACCAATACCACCTGGAGATGTAATCTGCTGTCTGTTGGGTTCCAAAATGCCCTAGCATTTTATGTGTTTGGTTGATTACTTTTGTGATGATATCATCGCCCTTGTATTTAGCATGCAGGTGGCATAACACTGTCATGATCATGCAACTCCTGGTTACCACATGCTACTAATTGACTTTACTTCCAGTAGATAGCCTTCTCCTGGTATGTGTATTGCTGATCTCCACACTCCAGAGCCCAGACCCTGGCACACTGCCTTTCCTTTGTTCAGTGTATGGTTTCATAGGTTTCACTCTAGCATAGCTTCCCCATTCCATAGACCTGTTTCAGCCACCAGTAGTCCAGCCTTTGACCACCTGGTCAGTAGATTACTCACTCCATACATAGCTTTAGTACCATGGATTACCAATACTGCTGGTATATAAGCCATGTACTTACTTCTGTAGGTACTCAGCAATAACGTCAACCTGAACTCTGAGCATTCCATACCTTCCTACCTGTTTCCCATGCCTAGTCACTCAGCATACCTGGAACCTATCCAAGGGCCCAGTTCATGAGCTGAGGCCAATACAGGTGTTGTGCCAACTCTGTAGGTCCCAGAACTTGTGCTCCCCTTGCCAGAACTATGCTGCCACTTGATTTCCTGGTCCAGACCTAACCCTTGGAACCCAGTTCTAACAGTACATTATTGCTCCCACTTGAATAGGTTCACTATCATCCTTGTGGTTATGTCTAACACCCTGTCATTACCCCCCTGGACATGGCCCCCATGGTGCCTGTCCACCAACCCTCACTCCATCTTTTGCTATGGTCACTGGACCTTCCCAGGCCTGTGTCAACAGTTGACTCACTAACCTTTTTTACAGTGACTCAAAAAACTGTCTGGATGTTTGCCACTTTTTCAAAGATTGGCCTGTAACTCTGTTCATACTTATCTATAAATCATGAACAAATAGGGGTAGATAGCCATTGGTCAGGTGATCATGGATGCCAAATATGGTTATGATCATGTGACCCAATCTGTTACAATTAAATCCACAATGGCAAGTACTCATCCAGACAGTTTTTTTGCAGGGTATCCAAATGACAATGGGTATAATATATCTAGTACTTTGTGTATCCACCCTTAGCCCTAAGCACTGCTGCAACCCTTCTAGGCATACTGTTGATCAAATTAAGGCACACATCCCTGGGAATTTCCTTCCATTCCTGTTCAATCCTCTTCCACAACTCCTCTATGCCCTTGGGGGGTTCTGGGTAGGTTCCCAGCCTTTTCTTCAGGTGATTCCAAAGGTGTTCAATGGGATTGAGATCTGGTGACTGTGCAGGCCAGTCTAGAAGCTCAACACCATGATCACTGAACCATTTTTTGGCCAATTTTGATGTATGCTTGGGATCTCCATCTTGTTGAAAGATGAAGTTATTGGAATCCATCCCATGTTGCTCCACAGATTGGAACAGATGGTCCCCCATAATTTTGGTATAGAGTGCTGCATCCATCCTCCCATTAATCCTGCACATTTGACCCACTCCATGCACTGTCATGCAGCCCCAAATCATCAAACTCCCCCCACCAAACTTGACAGTACCTTGAACATGTTGGTTTGTAAGAGGAGCCCCTGGCTTTTTCCACACCCAAAGCCTCCCATCTGACCCTAGATGATTGATTTTGGTCTCATCAGACCAAACAACCCTTGCCCAGTCTTCTTCAGTCCAGTGTTGGTACTTCTGTGCAAATGCATAGCACTGTCACACATGTTGAGGCTGAAGTTGAGGCTTTTTTGCTTTCACAACAGCCATCAGGTTCTCCTTCTTGAGGTGATTCCTGATGGCCTGGGTACTGACATCAAGCCCACAAAGTTTCTTGACTTGGGTGGCAGTATCTGCTTGCCCAGAGGTGATTAGGCAAGCAAGATGACAATGATCATGGTTGGTAAGTTTAGAGGGATGACTACCAGCATTGATGGGAAGGGGTGAGATGGCCTTAGAATGAAGTTCTGAGACAGTAGAATGACCAATGTGGAGTTTGGTAGCAATTTGGTGACAAGATTGGCCATCTTGAAGCATAGACAGCACAGCTAGCTGAGTCTCAGGGGAGATGGGCTTCATGGGGGATAGGGAGCATAATGTCCAGAGGTTGCACCTGATTTATGTATATTCATAACAGAGTTATATTAATTTGTTGAAATTCAGCACAGCCACACCTTAATTCAACACAGCCACAGCCATCTCCACACTTCCAACCACCTGCAAAAAAACTGTCTGGATGAGTAATTGCCATTGTGGATTTAATTGTAACAGATTGGGTCAAATGATCATAACCATATTTGGCATCCATGATCGCTTGACCAATGGCTATCTACCCCTATTTTTTCATGATTTATAGATAAGTATGAACAGAGTTACAGGCCAATCTTTGAAAAAGTGGCAAACATCCAGACAGTTTTTTGAGTCACTGTAAGTCACTGGTCATCCCTGATTACCTAATTGGCCCCTAGAATGGCCCAAGGTTAGTCTCACTAAACTCTGGTCTCACTCTGGACAAACTCTGTCTTCAGACTTCATGAAGTATCTATGATCATACTCTGTTCAGCAGGGTTACCCTTGGTAACATTTGTAGTTTTTTTGTTGGGTTCTTCAGGCTCCTACACAGCCCTTCCACTGGGAGTGTAAGGGCATATTCTGGCTCTCAGTGTATGCTGAGGCAATGTCTGAGTTTTGAACCCTGCATAATCTTATTTCCCTCACTCCCAGCAGGGGCTGCAAGAAAACATTTGTAAACAATCACAGCCACAGTGGCATGACCTGCAGACCCTGAAAAAAAATACACAACACCAAAATTAGGGTTACATTTTTTGTGGTTATGAGTTCCCCAATTAGTGTTGCCCAGGCCTGGCTCAGCTCGAAAGCTGCAGCTTGGGCCCAGCTTTTGAGGGTTCACAGCCTGAGATATCTGAAGCCAAGCCATGAGCTGGGCCAGGCCCTATATAGGGCTCCCCCCAGCCTGAGACTGTGGCCTGAACACAAAAAAGTTGTGCAATGAGACTGTTAGTAGTTGTAGCTAGAGTAGCTACAAAGAGGTGCAGACAAACTATGATATTGCAAGGCACTACATGTTATAGAATGGGACAAAAATGTTGTCCTTGTCAGTTTCCTCCTGACCCTCATCATCAGCCAGATCTTTGGCAATGTTCCCCCAGTCTTCTTGAGAACTAATGGTAGGGGGATGTGACTCCATCATGTGCACTTTGGAAATTACAGATGGATTGTCAGGGAAGAGTAAATGCTTCTTGGAGAGGGATTTCATACACTGCAAGGCCTCAACAATATCAGATTTGAGATGGTTTTGCCACTTACTGATGGTGATACCAGTGGATGAAAAAGTGCACTTGCAAGATACAGATGTTGCCATGATAGAAAGGTAATCATGGGCCAGGGATCCCCAGACAGGATAATGTTGAGCATTCAGACCCCACCATTCCACTATAGAAACATTTCCAACATGTTTGCACATTTTGAGGTATTCATGGAATCCATGCAGCCATGGCTTGGGGGGGTCACCCTGATGGCAAGCATCATGGTGTGAAGAGTTGTCCTCAGCATCATCGTCAGAAAGTTCACTGAGTAGTGAGGCTAACTTGTGGTTGTGCAATGTGATGCAATGGTTAGGGACTGTCATCTTCAATGATGATACATCAGATCCATAGATGACACTATAGTGTTCCTTGTACTTTTGACATCAGGATGTAGCTGGCTAAGTAAGAAGAAAAAATGTACAATCACTTCGGCATGTTGGATCACCTCAGCAAGTAATTCTTCCCCCCAGTATGTATGGATATAGCTCAGCTTCTGGGCTGGGTCAAGTACTGTGAAACAAAATCAGCAACTTAAGGAAGGAATAAGTAGACTTACACATTGCAATGATGTGCACTGTAGGGAGGGAAGTCTCCCTACTAGGTATTTTATTTTATTTCACTGTTTTACCTTACAGATCTGTTCTGTTCTTAATTCCTTATCTTTTTACTTAGTGTTTGGACGCATTGTTGGCTTATGTAAGCCAACAACTACTTACAGTACACTGTACTTAAATAAAAATAATAACAGCTGCATTACCAGAGACAAGAAGCCAGAAATAAAGATGCAGAGCCTTGGGAGAATATTTCTCCATCCTCAGTCACTCCTTAGATGTTATCTCAGGTATTGTTGGGACTTTTAGGGCGCATTTTTGTTGTTTTCACCACACTCTTTGACCTCTACCAGGCATCTCTAGCCTCCTGGGTTGAACTAGGACCTCCTTCCAACAGGAGACTGCTATAGCCTCCTCCCACACTCCTTTTATTATCCATCTTTACAGTGCATTGGATGTAGATGTTTGTTCATAGTATTCAGTTATCTTACTTAGCCCAGCTTCCAATGCATCTGTGAAGTCAGCATATTTGACTGACTCCTTCCATGATGACCAAGCCTTGAAGAGTGCCTCCAGTGTCAGTAAGATGGTGTGCATCGTTGGACCCTGTTCAGTGGAGAAAGCTTGCTGTGCCTTCTCAGCTTGCTGCATGCACAGAAATGAGTGAACAGAATCAAATTAGAGCCAAAACTCACTGCTAAAAGTGACAGAAGAAGCTGTACATTCCCCCATTCAGATTCTGTCAACTTGAGGTCCATCAATTTGTGCCATTTCTCTCTGTCATGTTCTTCCAGGCCAAGTGACTGAATGAAGTAGTTTACTTCCTGAACATTTGGTGCTGGTCCATAAATGCTAACTGGGCATCAGACAGACAAAGACTTACCTCCTTCAAGTCTAATGCACAACAAAGCATCAGAAAAGTTGATGACCACCTAGTCCTCATGTTGAGCAGCAGTTGTAGGGCTTGTGCATGTGGAACATGGCCATCATCTGTGTGAGTCTGGATATGTTGAAATAATTCCTTCCACTTTGCAGAAGAGCATTCCTGCAGCTGTGAGACAAATAATTTTGGTATATACTACATGCTCACCTTAACCACTATTGCCCACACAAGGCCAATCTTGTCCCATTTGAGTCCATGCCATACAGTGATCAGGTCAATGGCATCCATGTCTGGAGTAGCTGGATTGTAGTGTTTGGACTTGCTGTGGGCTGAAAGAAATGCTTGAGTGGCTAGGTTTATGACATGGGCCATACACCTAAAATATATGAGACTTCATATGGGTTAACATAGGCTATGCTCACTGCAAGTGTTGCTTTTTTGCATCAAACACCTGTCCCGAGTCAGCCATGATGTGGGTCACAAACTCATCCATCATTGTATTGTTGTTCTTGGCATTGTCACAAGTAATGAAACTGACCTTGTGTGTTGCACCAACATGCCTGACAACTTTGTAGAGTGCTTGACCTAGATGTGTGCTGTTGTGAGTGTTATTGAGTCACACAAACCCTATAAGTGCCATCTCGATGTTCCACACACTGGGATTTTTTTCTTCGATCCAAGGTGCAGTGACCACAAAGTAACCGTTGACATTTGAAGCCTGCCAGCCATCACAAGTAAGATTAATTCATCCTAGGACAACATCACTCTGTGACAGCATATTATGTGAAACTCTGGAATTTATATTAAACTGTGTACTCACTGAGAAGGGCTTGCAAAGATCTAAGAGTCTGGTTTTGAAAATGTCAATAACTGCCTGATGTGTCTGTTGATGACTTGGAATCTTGACACCATTCTTTGTGTGAGAGGCAATTTTGACCATCTTGGTACAGTGACTCAAAAAACCCTTTCAATGTTTTGCTGTTTTGTATTGATGGTGATGCCAAAAATCAGGGAAATTCTAAGAAATCTTGAAAATATTCCTCCAGATAGCCCCAGGTCATGGCTTCAAAAGGGTACCTTATTCAATTTGTTTGGCTATGTTTTGGTGGAGATATTGCATGTTTAATCAGGACAACTCATTGAAAGGGTTTTTTTGCCAATGAAATGGCAGCATATTCATGGCAATTGGACAGCATAATTTATGGTTTGGAGCCTGAATTTTTGGTGGTCATGCATGCTAGTGATTACATAATATATCACATAATCAATTTGATGGTTTGTCAGCATGTAAACAAGGCCAACCATTGAACTTGAGTTGTTGATCCTCTATCCTGTACCATCACTCAATCAGGACTATTCTCTCAGGGAAATGTCAGCAAATTATGGTGGTAATGGCATTACCATGAGTAGGATGTATGCCCAGCACCATTAGTCTCTTAAAATAGTTGCTCAAATTCATTGCTGTACCATTTCTGCTACCAATCCCTGAGGGGTCCTCACAGTAATCAGTATTGGGAAAGGTGAAAATGTCATGGAAGTCATTCTGGCACTTCAGGACATGAAGAATGAACTAATCCCCTCTCAAATGGTGCATCTCTATGCAAGAAAAGCTGGTATCAAGGTTGGGGTGAAGCAATGTCCTCCTCTGCACACCTGGTGCCAAGGAGGGTCAGCCAGACTATGCCCTGTGCTGAACTATGGATGACCAGGAAAGGATTATTTGGTCATAGGTGATCAATGGCAACACCTAAGGACAGATGGGAGGGAAAAAACTTGCACCCTGGTAGCCCAATAGATGATTCCACCCAGAACCCCTGGAAAGTAAAGAAGGATTTTACTTCCCCAACCTTGATACCAGCTTTTCTTGCATAGAGATGCACCATTTGAGAGGGGATTAGTTCATTCTTCATGTCCTGAAGTGCCAGAATGACTTCCATGACATTTTCACCTTTCCCAATACTGATTACTGTGAGGACCCCTCAGGGATTGGTAGCAGAAATGGTACAGCAATGAATTTGAGCAACTATTTTAAGAGACTAATGGTGCTGGGCATACATCCTACTCATGGTAATGCCATTACCACCATAATTTGCTGACATTTCCCTGAGAGAATAGTCCTGATTGAGTGATGGTACAGGATAGAGGATCAACAACTCAAGTTCAATGGTTGGCCTTGTTTACATGCTGACAAACCATCAAATTGATTATGTGATATATTATGTAATCACTAGCATGCATGACCACCAAAAATTCAGGCTCCAAACCATAAATTATGCTGTCCAATTGCCATGAATATGCTGCCATTTCATTGGCAAAAAAACCCTTTCAATGAGTTGTCCTGATTAAACATGCAATATCTCCACCAAAACATAGCCAAACAAATTGAATAAGGTACCCTTTTGAAGCCATGACCTGGGGCTATCTGGAGGAATATTTTCAAGATTTCTTAGAATTTCCCTGATTTTTGGCATCACCATCAATACAAAACAGCAAAACATTGAAAGGGTTTTTTGAGTCACTGTAAATGCAGGGTGTTGGAGGGCACAGATGGGCTGGTAGTATTTGTACCAGTCAGAACCAGCAACCAGTCAGATGTGAAGATAGGAAAATCACCTGATCTGTCTCAATCAACCACTGGATAGTGGCTTCATGAAAGACAGACTCTGAATACTGCATGATTGGACCCCTTTCTACCAGGTGCCCATCCAAACTCAACTACCTACTAAGGACTGACTGTGTGCTTGAGGTCACAGATTTGCATCACTGTTTCATATCATCTGGTAGCATTGATGTGAATCCATTTGCTGCTGACCACTTGAGATACTTGCCCTGGTATTTATCAGAATAATGAAAGTCAACAATGGCATGATACATTACCCAATGATGGGCTTGTAAGTGTTGTCACAATATTGACACCTCATTTACAAGGGAAATAGGTTCTTTATGCAACTTACTGTGAATATCTGTAAGTGGATGCTTGCTGTTGAGAGATATGGTAAGACTTATGTGCACTGCATACAGTCCCTCACATCTTTCCCTTCTTTTTCATGAGGTTGAGAGAAAAATGCATCGATATCCTGAGTGCACACAGCATGAGACCTCTTGATAGGCTCACCCACATCAACAAGATCAATGTCCTTGAGGAGTCTGTCAGCCCCAGTTTTGGTGGGCCCATATGAAGTGTGCTGTGGTTCATTGATGTCAATGTTGCTCTGTGGTGGTGGTGTCGATGTGAATGAATTATCTGAACACACCTGGCCAGCATGTCTTTTCCCTGGTAGGTAATGGCAAGAGGTTTTTCAAATAGATTAGATAGGCAACTGTCAATTAATAGAAGTCACATACCTTTTACCAGCCTTTTTTTCTTTGCTGGGGCTGCCTCTGTATCTGTAGTTTCCACATTGGCATCTGTTGATACAGCATCAGCCTTGCATTTCACATTAACAGTACTGAGCATTGGTAGCGCTGCATGCATGGCTGATTGAGATTGTGCCTTTCTATGTGATGTCAGTTCCAGTTTGGCAGCATTTTCAGCACATGTAATCCATGCCAAAGGTGCAGGGACATGTTGTGGGCATGGCTGTTCAATGTCAGTAGCAGTAATGTCAACCATTACAAAATTGAGACTGAGTTGGATGATGGAAATAGGCAATACTGTAAGTTCCCATAGGTATGTACATGCAATGGTCTACTGTATAGTTCACCTGGTGATCACCAGGTAGCACTGCCACAAAGCCATGGCCTCAGGCCACAGCTCATGGCTTCTCAAAACTCAGGCCAGGCCCTGAGCCCCCACAAGCCATTCCCATGGCTTGGCTCAGCTCAGCCTAGGAGGGCCTGGCCTGGCTCGGCTCAGGGCTTGAGGCCAGGCCCAGCACAACACTATCCCCAATATATATATATGTAGCAATACATGTCATGCTGCATGCCCTGCCTGTAACCTACTAATCACTGAGTATACATGGCACCATCCCACCTAATCCATAGTGGTGCATGTATGCCATGTCCCCAACTCTTTTAGGGAGTAACAAGGGCAGGGGTTACCTGGGTATGCTAAAGAGTGACTCTTTAGCATAGAATGTAGATATAGACCAATACAATTAAAAGCTGGTTTGAATATATTCCACATTGCTGATACAAGGGATTTGGAAGGAGCTTTCAATGTGTTTGACAAGATATGTACAACCTGTGTTGCCTACAGCTTGTCCTAGGGTCTATCATGGGTAAGGGTTTCCCAGATACCTGCCCAGGTTGACACCCATGGGTACATGTGGGTCAGGTGCTACAGGTCATGGGTAGGGTGGGTGCTTTAACCTGGGTGGGTATGGGCAAGGGGTTGGCTTACCTGTAGTATCCATGGGTTACCCATGGGTTTTCGGCACTACTATAGGAGTTTAGTAGCTCAACTACTTATTAGCACTAGTGCTCCATATCAAACCCTACATATTGTCTTTATTGTTATCGACTATAATAGCCTGCATGCTATACCAGCCTACTATGGTACTTGCAATGCTCCAGCCCAGATCGAGCCCACTGATATATAGCTTTTTTTTCAAGCTGTAGGTGGAACATGCCATGGCTTGCACTCACAGATTTTAATTCCACTCGGTTCAGATCCCAGCAACTTGCAAATTTTCACCTCACAACATTTGAGCCTCATGACTTCTTGATCATAGTTGCACCCACTGAGAAAGGCTTGGGGTAGATGAACTGCAGACCTTACAGATATTGAAATCTGGGATGAAAGGTGTACAAAATATGATGTCTATGTACAGGGGAATCACAGAAGCATTGGAAGTCTGAAGTGTATGACCATTATCAGGTCTCCCTCATCCATCATGCTCATGAAAATAGTCAGCTGGACTACCTTGGGTCAGCTCTTAGCATCTGAATCGGGCCATGACTGATTTTCACCTAGCAAGAGTGTCCCTGGACCAGTGTGATACCCAACTCAATAAAAGCTTATTTAGACTCCCCACCCCTTGCAAAGTCAAAAGTCAAAGCTGCACTGGGAGGGGTCTTGAAATACTGGGAAAACTGCCACATAACTTGTCCTCGAGTTGCTTGAATGGTACTGGAATTTCTGTCAGCACCAAGTTTGACCTTTTTGCACTGCTGTTCACTCTGATATTTTATGCCAATGTTTTTAGCATCATCTGGTGCATCAGCAAATCTGCAAAATGCTATTTCAACTATTTTTATACTATTTTGCACTACTTACAGCTTTTTTACACTTTTCATGCTTCTTGCACTATTTATCAAAGTCACGAAAGTAAACACTGCCACCATAGTCAAATAGTAAAAATAGTCAAATAGTAAAAATAGTCAAAATAGTCAAAAAAAGAAAGTCCCTATAGTCAAAATAGTGAGTCACAAAAGTGAAACACTGCTGCCATAGTCAAATAGCAAAAATAGTAAAAGAAAAAAAAAGTCCTTATAGTCAAAATAGTTATTCATCTACATGTATCTATCTAATGCCACATGCAAAAAAACCAAAAGGCCTGGTGTGAAAACAGGCGAGATATGCCATCCTGACTGCCCAACCCTGTTCAAACACAAAAACTTAAATAACTTTGGAGCCATGAATGCATGTACAATGGCTCATATATCATCTGGTAGGTTTCAACTAGTAGAGTCATGTCTAAAAAAAGCAAATGATTCAGACCAGAATTGCCTGAGTTATGCCCTAAACAGGGTAGGGGGTAGGAGGAAGGGTATGCACTGACAAATAACAGCTGAGTGCAGTGGCACAAAACACAGGGGAACACTCAAGGGGAGTGGGGAGAGGTTGGAGAACAAGGGGTCAGGGGAATACACACACCCAATCCTGAGATATTTGCAAATTCGTCCAACAGCTCCTGCATCCACAAAAATACCTATATCTCCGGAACGGCAGCAGTGACAGCAATGCAAAAGGCACCGTTCGAAAGGCCTTAGTGACGAGAGCAAGGATCCCGATTTGCGAGAGGGTAGACGCATCAGGGAACAAGATATCGCGTGATCAGTGTCGAGGGGGAGGGGGAAAAGTGGATCCAAGCACAAAAATATCCATTAAAAAACATAAGCAGAATCTGCCAGTCATCTGCCAGTCACTGACTTTATTAATATGTCACCTTGCTTGCAGCAAGGTCACCCGGTGTTGGCAGGTGTGGCAGAGACATGTGGAGCCAATGAAATCTCCCAGCCACCCGTCAGTTCTTGTTTTCGACTGTTTGACACAAGAGTCTGAGTCAACATTTGTTGAACCCTGTTTTGGTTGAACCTCACCCAGAATTCTCTTGGTGCCCACACTTTCATATGTGGCCTGCTGAGGATGTGTGCATCAAGATGGTATGTTTTTTAAATTTATTTGAACTGTAATATTATCTTCCTTGTTGCTTGATGCATGCCTCCTTGGACAGGCATCTCAACAACTTTGTCAGTGGTGCAGCAACTTTGGATCCACCACAATTACTGTCATTTCTCACTTTCTGGTTTCAGATATAAATTCTGCTGTGCTGTCTCTCCCTGAGGTCCAGTCAAAGTGTTCTAAGCTGTTGGACAAGTTGGCATTCAGCAAGCAGGTGATCTCAGAGGAAGGGACTGTTCAATCTGACAAGAAAGATACTGCCGCATTATTAATTGCTAATCTCCATAAGTCATGCCATTGTTTATGCACAACTGACAACTAGTTGATAGGACCCCACCTTTTGGACCTTGCATTCAACAATATTTTTCTGTTATATTTGCATGTGCTTTTCGCTTCCCTCCCCCACCTCACTCAGTAGTCAACCTGTTTGAGTTGCTTGTCACATTTGTTTTAGGACACTTGCTTGTATGGCACTGCACTTTACAATGAATGCATTGCATTTCATTTGCTACCTGCAGGGTGAACTGAACAAAAAGCTGGAATAGTGAAAAATAGTGAAAATAAGTGCTAACCAATGCTATGATTCATGACAAGTTGAAATAGTAGAAGTGGTCCAGGAATAGTTGAAATAGTTGAAAATAGTCCAAAAAATAGTAAATTTAGCAGATGAATCTACTAATTTGACTATTTCAACTATTTGGTGCAAATAGTACAAATAGTACAAAAATAGTGCCAAATAGTATGAAAATAGTAATGTGTGAATTTGCTGATGTGATGCAGAGTGTACTGTTTCAGGTGGTCACTCCAGATGGGCTCAGAGCTTCAAAGCACGAGTTGCTGTGGGACCACTAAGTACTACCTACCATGAGCTCTATCAAGAACAAGCTATCCAAAGGGAAAGACCAGGGAGAGCCTACTATTGAGATTGGGGATGACTATGATGACTAGTGATTATACCATCTTGTACTTAGCTAGATGAAAATTACCTTTCATAGCTTCACTGACTACAACCCATACAACCCATGGGTTGGCCCAGGTACCCATGGAACTACCCACAGGTCAACCTGTACCCATGCACATCTGCCTGGGTTGGGTATGGACAAAGGCCCCACCTCTTCAGAACCCGTGAGTATGATCTGGGTATTACCCAGGCATACCCATGATAGACCTGTTGGAGATTGAATCACCCCAGTGTGATATCTTAATTTTGGTGCGAGTTTCTTATGATTACATAAGCACTTAGAGCGCACCTAGTAGTATGTTTTTCATACTGTTCCCTCAGTAGTTGAGTCACTACTGAGGGTAAGTCCATATATATCTTATATTAGACTACTTACTGATACCTTGTAGCTGCCTACAGGTACTTCAATACATATAGTAGTTGAGTCACTACTGAGGCTGCCTACAGCCCTTTTCTACAAGACCCTAGCTTGTCCTCCCCAATGGTAACCATCTCATCATCTAGGTACACTAACATGTGGCATCAGCACAGATTGTTTGGTAGGCACTCCCCAAGCAACTCAAGCCCCCCTGGGTCCCCCATGTCTCTACCTACCAACTATACCTCTGGAGCCCATTGCGCGGGGTTCTGTGTTGCTTGGAACTACCCTTTCCCCCTCCCCCTCGAAATTGCCCACGCGATATCTCGTCCTACGACGCGTCTAACCTCTTGCAAATCAGGATTCTGATACTCCCTGTCGATACCTTTCCAACGGTGCTTTTCGCGTTACCGCCGCTGCCGTTTTTGCAGAGTTACAAGCATTTCGGTGGATAGTAGGATAGTTGGGACCAATTTGTGGATATCTCAGGATTGGGTGCGCGTATTCCCCTAGTCTCTTGTTCTCCCTACTCTCCACACCCCCCTCCATCGTTCCCCTGCATTTTGTAGCATCGCGCTGAGCCGTTGGTTGTCGACACCCTGTTCTCCTCTCCCTCCTCCTACCTCTTTCGTGTTTGAGGCATATCTTACCCATTTTCAAGCCGAATCTCTCCATTCTTGGAGAGATGCCTCTACTCGACGCTATCGACCGGATGACACCGGAAACGCGACGTGCGCCCCCGTCGTTCCCGAGATATTTTGTTTTTCGTGCGCTCCCCATCGAGAACCCTTCTGAGACACTTCTGAGACTTTCGAGACCGTCCGAGATGCAAGACACTCCTTTAGATGTGCGCATTCATTTTTAGACATATCTCAGACATCTTACACTTGTTTTCTTCGCATTTTTGCAGTCAAGTGAGGCTGCATAGTTGAGACATAAGCCTTCGAGTCGTACGGGGCAACTAAATCCAGTTTTCAGGGTCGAAACCACTCCCAGACGCATTGTACAAGACTCCCGCACCCTTCCCACTGCTTTCGTATGCAAGATCCACTGCTACTGACCACTTGTTTAGACGTTTGAGGTCGCATTGAGGCGACACAGACCCACTTTCCCCCCTCGAGACTTTTTTGCAAACGTGCTCATACTCGCTGCATGTCCCCTGTGCCTACTACCAATCTATAGTCAGTTTGAATTTGTGAAATTTATGTGTTTTAGTTGTGCTCTACTGCTCACAATGATAACTCCCCACCAAAAACCAGTCGTGCTGGGACTTTTAGTGTAAGCGGGCATGAGGCTGATCAGGTGCAGGGGACGGTGCCATGTACTCAGTGATCAGTAGGTTACAGGCGGGGCGTGCAGCATGACATGTATTGCTATGTATATATTGGGGAACTCATAACCACAAAAAATGTAACCCTAATGTTGGTGTTGTGTATTTTTTTTCAGGGTCTGCAGGCCATGCCACTGTGGCTGCGATTGTTTACAAATGTTTTCTTGCAGCCCCCGCTGAGAGTGTGAAGGAAATAAGATTATGCAGGGTTCGAAACTCGGGCATTGCCTCGGCATACACCAAGAGCCAGAATATGCCCTCACACTCCCAGTGGAAGGGCTGTGTAGGAGCCTGTAGGTTCTTAAGCATTGGTACTAGGAAATCACTAACTCCCCTACATGATCTATTGATTGATTGGGTTTGGAGTAGTACCTGATCTGGCCTTTGCCCACAGAATGCCAGCCCATTGTTCATCTCTGTCCCAGTAATCCTGGCTTTTGACACTCTTGCTCTCCAAGCACTCTGACCTACACTCTGACTTGCTGCCCACTCCTGACCTTTGCTTTTGGCAAAACTAGCTTTGCTCATCCCAGCACTCAGTTGTCTCCTCCAAGACCAGCCTTCCCATGTGACCTGTTCCAGTGCAATAACTACCCTCCTTTCCCCCATTATGACTCTGCCTTCCTCAAGGTTTCCCTTTCTTAGGAAGTATGAGAACTGACACTCTTTGTTCTGGTCAAGTTTTCACTTTCTGGCTTGGCAACACTCCAGACTTTCTCAGACAAGGTGTCCTTTGGACCTTCATGGTTGCCCACACTCACTTCCCTGGTTATCCCTTTTGGCAACTTGTGAAAATCAACTTTCATTTGAGAAATTGTCTCTCTAATTGAATGTTAAGCAACACATTTCCCCACTCAGAGACCTCTGCACTCTCTTTATTATCACTCTAACATCACTCTCTCTTCTATAATATTCTATTGGAAATGTCATCTTTCCCTGGCAACTACATTCCCCCATGTTTTCCTCATCATCCTGCTCCAGCATTTCTCCAATGTTTTTGCCCTGGACCTCCTCCCCCCTAACCCCTCAGCAGAGAAGAGAGGTGGCTCTCATAGAGCAGACTCTTCATTCTGACCCCTGCTCCCACCCTTTTATGGGTTATGCTGTGGCAGTCATTATTGTCTGCCTAATTCTTATTGCCCTCTTGCCCTTCTTAGGACCCCCAGACCTCACTCCCTTCTCATGCACTCCAGCCAGAACAACAACTCTGGTCTCTTCTGGCACTCCCCAACTCTGACCAGCACTCATTGCCACCCTCTGACCCCCAGACCCCCTGGCTTTCAATTTCAGTACCCTCATGGTACTTGAAACTTCTGTTCATGTCCCCACTGTCACCCTCTTCTGGCACCTCTGGGCCCTCCATGCCAGCCCCTACTGTACCTTGTGGGCTTGGTACTTAAGAGGGGGATGGTGCCTTTGTGTATACAACCTTGTAACACTTTTTACTTTGTGTCTAATACTTACCTTTGTTTTCCATTCAATATCCTGGTACTAGCTACAAGTACTGGTAGACTGCTTTCTATGTTCTGGTATGTTTTGTCAAATGCTGGTACAACACTCATTACCACTTCATGTACCTTTTCTCATTTTTGTTTCTTTTCTGGCCTACATTGTTACTTACACTTCTGTTACCCTTGGATTTTGTCTTGCTCTAGACAAGCAAGATTATGAGAAACAGGACTAATGACTAGGACAAAACTTTTGTATTTACAAGTGCCAGCCCCCAGCCCAGTACTCACACCTCCAGATCACTCTCTGGGGCTTCCTCCCCTTCTGCATCCTCATCAGTCTCCCTGTTGCTTCTCTCTTCACCAGTACTCTCTTTGTCACTTGACTCCTCCACTTCTGCCACCTGCTGGTACTCTGTCTCTTGAAGAAGTTCATAGAGGTGGTTGTTGAACTGCCTCTGCATGCACTGGGTCTCTTTGGCCATCTCCCAGTGTTTGGCCATTTTGCTGGTATCTGGTCTATGGCTGCTCTGATAGACTGTAACCCCCATGCCACCAAAATCTCCCCAGCCATGCTTTCAGATCTCAAAGACCCAGCCTGTACCTCCACTTCTGGACTCTTGGCTCATGCCTGTTTCTTCTTCTCACCAGCTCTTGGTGACATTGCTTCCTCTGGCACTTGCTTCTTCTTCTTCTTGGCACCTGGCAATGCACATTGCACTTTCAGACCTGAGCACTGATCACATGACTTCTTCCCATGCTTGCTTGCCCTCACCAACTTGAATGTACACTCCACTCCAGCCCTGACACACTGGGCACATGGGCCTACAGGCACAGGGTCATGTGCCTTACCCTTCCCCTTTGCTCTCAAACCCTCTGCTGGCCCTGGGCCCCCTGACTCTGCTGGCACTGGCACACTTGCACTTGGCCTGTCCACTACCAGCATCTTGGACTGCCTGTTCATCTCCTGGTCCTCCTCTGCTTGCTGATGATTCAATAGTGCCTCATAGTACTCCATTTCCAAGTCCATGGCATATGAGCATTCTTTTCTGTCCCAGTGCTCCTTCTCCCAGCACTCAGCTTCTGCCCTCTCACATGCTGCTGCTTCTTCAGCTGCCTTACATTCCTTCCTAACTCACTTCTGGTGCAGGCACTCAGCATACTTGGTGTCAGCAGTTTTCTTATCATCATGGCTTGCTGACTGAATAGCCTCATCCAGGACAGTGGTCCAGTCCTGAGTGGCAGCAGGGGTAGGCAGACCAGTGTTAGCAATGTTCTGAGACATGGTTTTAGTGGAGAGGTTCATGATGGTGGTGATTAGAGGTCAAAGGAGTTGTTGAGAGTGGCAATCCCCCAAACCAGTCTTTAAAACCCAGTAAACACATGTCCTGACTAACCCTAGTCAACCTTGCACTGGCCTTAAGGCATACCACCTGTTTGGTCCTCAAGGGCTTGGCCCTAAGAGGGGGATACTGTCATGATTGTGCAACTCCTGGTTACCACATGCTATGAATTGATTTTACTTCCAGTAGATAGCCTTCTCCCAGTATGTGTATTGCTGATCTCTGCACTCCAGAGCCCAGACCCCAGCACACTGCCTTTCCTTTGTTCAGTATATGGTTTCATAGGTTTTACTCTAGCATAGATTCCCCATTCCATAGTACCTGTTTCAGCCACTGGTGGTCCAGCTTTCAACCACCTGGTCAGTAGATTACTCACTCTGTACATAGCTTTAGTACCATGGATTACCAATACTGCTGGTACACTGGCAGTGGCACTTCTGGTACTTAGGTATATAAGCTGTATACTTACTCCTGTAGGTACTCAGCAATAATGTCAACCTGAACTCCAAGCATCCCATACCTCCCTACCTGTTTCCCATGCCTAGTCACTTGGCATACCTGGAACCTATCCAAGGGCCCAGTTCATGAGCTGAGGTCAATATGGGTGTTGTGCCAACTCCATAGGTCCCAGAACTTGTGCTCCCCTTGCCAGAACTATGCTGGCACTTGATTTCCCAGTCCAGACCTAACCCTTGGAACCTGGTTCTAACAAGCACCTCCTCTCCTCCATGATTTTTCATGTATAAGAGGCCATCCCTCTCTTCAAATTGAGGGTGGTGTTTTGGTTGCTCCAATATTTTTGTGAGCATAGGCTTGCTTTTGTACCCTCTCCACATGGCATCCAGGAAGTCTGGTGCATCATCATACATGATTGGCAAGGCTCTTGAGACCTCTGCAGATTTGAGAATTGTCAGATCCTCTTCCACAATTGCATGAGGGGCATCCTCAGTAGTCCTGTCCATGGCTGAGGCCATTTCTTGAGCCTTGAGATGTTGGCTCTGTTCTTTTTCCTTTAATCAATTACTCTTTGGAGGAGCATTATGCTCTCTTATTGCAGATAGTCTGATTTCCTGCCATCTGTCATGAGGGAGGTCATCTCCCTCTGGATCTAATTGTACATCTGCATTGGCCAAGTCCACTTCTTCATTGGAGGAACTATCTCCTCCTTCTCTCTCATAGTAGCATGATAAACAATCTGCTACATGGTTCTCAGTTCCTTTGGCATAGATGATATTTGTGTCAAAATGGGACATATAGTCCAGCCATCATATTTGTCTACTTGACAATTTCTTCTGAGTTTTGAGGTATCCCAGCACCTCATGATCAGTAATGATTGTAAATTTGAAGCTGAGGAGTTTATCCTCCCACTTAAGTAGTGCTTTGATTATTGCAAGAGTTTCTTGCTCAAACATCCTATAGTTCTGTTGGGCATCACTCAGTTTCTTAGACATGAAGCCTGCTGGTTGGCAGGTCTTCCATTTGGGGCCTTGTCCATATAGTGCACCTACTCCATAGAGTGATGCATCACAAACAAGCCATATAGGCTCATCCTTTCATGGGTTGATAGGCCACAATACTGGATACTTGCATGCCAGATCTTTTATCATCTGGAAACATCTGTCATGGATTTCTCTCCACTGGAATGGGTGTTCATTCCATTGTATTCCTGTCAATGGCATTGTATATGCCAATATGTCTGGCATAAATTGTGCAAAGTACTCTATGAGGCCAATGAATCATTGTACCTCATTTAATGATCTGGGAGTTCTCCATCCCCTTATATGAGACATCTTGTCTCTGTCAGCATGTATGCCTTTCTCATTGATAATGTGGGTGAGGCAGTCTAACCTTTTGGCATACAAATCACACTTCTCCTTTTATGTGATCTCTAAAGATCACCATCATCAGATGTTGAAACATCACAGGGGCATTGCAATCTGCCTGTTGCATGGCCTGACTTAGGAAGGTCCCTTATATTGTTGAGAAGGCCATCTTCCAGATGTCTTCAGGTTCTATATGGACCTGTTCATACATGTTTGACAGGTCAATTTTTGAGCAATACTTCACTCATGCTATGTCCATTCAGATCTGATCTTGGTCAGGAAAGGGTGTGACATCCTTTATGGTATTGTCATTCCTCTTGTGGCAGTCTATGACTGTCCACAGTTCCCCATTTTTATTTGGGATGCACAACATCAGTGCTGCCTGTGGTATGCTTTTCAGCACCCACCACTTTGCATCAGTGTACAGTCAGATTTTCTCTGACAATTGTTGTTTTAATGCATCTGCACAGTGTGGCAAATGATAAGAATATTGTTTATTTTCATTGATCAGGGGAATCCTGTGGTTAACCTCCCATAATGGGGGCAACTTTGGGACTACACCACTAAGCCTATGCTTATATTTATGGAACCATTGTTCCTTTAGACAAGGTATATCCTCTTTCATCATTACTTTCTTTATGGGTTTTATTGATGCAAGACATGTCTTGCTTTTTACTTCCAGTCTCCCCTCCCCCTGCAAGCCCTCCCAAGGCCATTGTGGCCTTGTAGGGCATGCTAGTCAGGCAGAAGGAGGTACCTTCACACTAGGGTGTGACAGCCCTGTTACTCTGGCTTCTGGTTCAACCAGCAAAGAAATGCACTTGTTAGCAATGATGATCATTTGTGTAGCAAAGTCCAGCATGACTTTGTTCTGCCTTAGAAATGGTATCCCTAGGATACAATCATAGTGATCAATATTTGCTATGTCAAAGTATGAGGGTGCTTCATATTGGCCCACATGTATAGATGCATTCCCTCCATGAGTGATTTTTGATTGGCTACTGATGCATCCTAGCTGCAGCATTAGCTGCTGTTCCAGAGGAAAAATCCTCATTTTTGTGACTTTGGCATAGGCTGGGGTCACAAAGTTTCCAGTACTTCCAGTGTTGATCATTGTGTATGCCTTGCAGCCATTTATGACTGCTTCTATTGTCATGCACATGTGCAATTCTGGTGCTATGCATGGGCAAGAACCCACAGTTTGATTATTGGGAGAGGTCATGGCATATCTAAATGCATGAGTAATTGTTTTGGCCAGTGGTTCAGCCTTTCTTGTGACTTCCATCACTGCCATGTATAATTCTCAGGCATTGGGAGTGCCATCCTGCATAATCATCAGGTCACCATGAGGTGTTTCCACCATAGTATTGTCAGGATAAACCCTGATACAGTTGTTTTCTGTACTGTGTCATCTCAGACAGTTTTCCATCCTGTTTATTTTGTTTTCTAATTCCTGGTGAGTGACACTAGAATCTCACACCATTACTCTTAATTTGTTTATGTCCTGCAATAATTGCATTTGACTAGTTTCATTGGACCATATTTGGACAGCCATTGCACAAAGTGCATATTGATATCTATCAATCTTCAGCCTGTGGCCCTCCATTTGAGCTTGGTCACATTTGTCCCATCCTCAATTAAACTCTTGGAAGGCAAGTTGCTCTGGGTACTGCAGGGCTACAATCAACAATGTGTTTCCATTGATAGTGGCCTCTGCTATATGTTTGATGTGTCATTGGCATTCTGGGCATCATTGATTTTTATGTATGGCTCCATAGATGTATGACCATATCCATTGGTCCTGAGTAGGGTTTGTCCCTACATTTTGAGACCTATCATCTTGATCAGCATCAAGGTCCATAGGATTGTCCATAACTCTTAGAGATGCATTTCATATGCTCTCTTTGTTGTCAGTGGATTTGACATGATGCTCTATCTTCCCATCTTCTCTGATCCATACCTCCCTCCATGGCATTGTAGGTGCAGCAAGGCCCCTACTAGAAGATTTGAGAGAAGCAGCCAGGGAGGTTTTGTGGGTTGAAGGAGAAGTTTTGAGGGTGGAAGGAGTGGTTTTGAGGGTTGAGGAAGTGGCTTTGAGGGTTGAGAGGAGTGAGGGGAGGACTTAGGAGTGTGGTGAGCAAGTGATGACTAAGCATGCAAGATGTTTGGGGCACAAGAGTCACATGAAAAAAAACCTACACTATTGTGCATTCATTGTAGAGCAAGTAGCCCAAGCCTGGGGTGAAGCTTGAGAGTCTGTGGTCTCTGCTGCATATAATCATCTAATGGCTCTTCTCAGTGTTGCATTTTACAGTGGTTTTCAAAAGTTCAGGGAAAATTGAAAAATCAAAACTTGCATGGTGGGGTTTGCTGGTGAGGACCCTGGAGGTAGCCCTAGTTAGAATTTGTATCTATTAGCATACTGAGTTGGTCCTACTTCATGCCACTATGTCATCCCCAGTGCCAGAGGATGACAATCCTCCACAGTCCTTTTCCATTTTTCTTACTGTCTATTCAAAGATCAGGAAAACTTCTGCCAGAGGGAAGACAACATTGAAAGAGGAAAAGTCAACCAAGATGAAGGAACTATGTTTTGTTGCTGACAACTCCAACTACCTTGAGTTTCTGCAATCTATACTCATCAAGCATGGTCTGGAAAGCTATGAGGTTACTGAAAAGAGGCATTTTCCCCTGAAATACATTCCACCAAAGGCAAGAGGGTACATCTTTTTTTTTTCATGGTCGT
This sequence comes from Pisolithus marmoratus, assembly GCA_024613145.1. NCBI lineage: Eukaryota > Fungi > Basidiomycota > Agaricomycetes > Boletales > Pisolithaceae > Pisolithus > Pisolithus marmoratus. The sequence goes on from JANFAE010000021.1 coordinate 413,140, forward strand.
TCCAACTACTACTAAGTGTTCTGGTAGACAATGGGTATCTGATGCAATTGATGTCAACAACATTGCTGATTACAGAGAGATGGTGAAAAAAATTTCAGAAGACAAGCCATCCACAGTCAAGATCTTTGTAGATATGTGGCACATCAAAAAGTTGCCCAGACCTTGAAGTCCTCTGAGGATGACTTGGAGATCTCCTCTGACAGTACAAAGGTATGTCTCATCTTTCTTATGAAGTTACTGTGTACAGCTAACATCTATGACTACAGGGGACTTCTGGCCATGTCAAGAAAGTCGACCTTAACAATTGCCTTGTGTGATGGCATTTGAAGCTTCAGAAAGTGTACAAGAATGAGCTGGACAAAGGGCTCACTTATGTCAGCCCTCTCGGGTCAATCCCTCTGATGCCTGCAATGGTTCAGGACTGGTGTCTGGCACTAGTAAGGTTTCGATTGGCATGTCCCTGCATAAACTGACCTCATGTCACTAGGAGGATGGCCAGGCAACTATCACTACCCCACCAAACATCAAATCATTCAACATGGCCAACAAAGCCCCTCTCCTTCACCTGATGTGCAAGGCCACTGCTCAACCCACTTCTCCTGTTGCTGTGGATATCAACTCATTGACTTTGGCTATCCTATTATGAATGCTTGCTCAGTTTGACTCCAGCCTTCATCCACCAACTTTGCCTGCTACTGCCATGCCACAGACTCCTGTTCAGAATCAAGTGAGAGATGGTGACAGTAGATCATCACCACCAATCCCATCCCCCAGTAAACTGGTGTGCTATCTCCAGTTTGCTGAGTCTCATCTCAGTGTCTGCCATGTGCTGTCATACAAATCAGCTCTAGAACTTCATGGAATCAGTCCTGACATTCTTCCAGATGTCAGTGACAAATTATTAGCTGACCACAGCCTCTCATTAGGCGATGCAATCCACCTGAAGAAGGGTAGCATTGCATGGTGGAATGGACCTGATGTGAAATGAAAGCAAAGCAACTCATCATCTTCAGGAACTCCCAGGCCATCTTCCAAGTGCAGCAATACCCAGGGTAGCAGGTTGTATCAAGTATCATATAGCTATTCTGATGCAGAAGATATTGAGGAGGGAGTAGCACATACATAATGTCATGTCCATCATATACCTCGTCCATGCTGTAGTGGTTTCCCTGCATGTAGTTCTCATTCTATCACTCAAGAATACATGCAGCATTTTTTTTGTCAGGCTCAAATGGATACATGACAAACAGGACAGTAGAAATAATGAAAGTACTATACAATATACCCAGAGCCTCTAAAATAGCCCTCTGCCTTATCCAGTGTAATACTCTGACATGTGTGAACAATCAATGTCAGCAGCAAATCATGGGGGTAGCAGCAGAGATATGCTTTGACAGTGGAGAATGCTTGTTTGATTGGGTTATAATCCAGGGAGTATGTGGGGAGGTAAATGAGTCTGCACACTGTAAACACATCAGAAGTGGATTTCGAATATGTAGCTGAAGACTTATGATATTTGTCCTCGACCAGGTGATGAATGCTATCACCATGGTGGATACTGCAATTATCCATGACAACCATGCTGTGAGGGCTGGGATATGGGTTGGTGAACAGCATCTGTTTATCATCTGTCTATCAACAAGACCTCTAAAATATATCTGAATATGCACCACCTGTTCTTTGAGGAACTTGAGGAATTGTTCAGTGTTGATGGAACCCTCCACAATATCATATGCAATAATGCCATCAAGCATGATAGCTGGAACAATTGAATACTGCATTCCTCAAACAAATCACCTCTGAACACTGCAAGAAGCCCCCTTCTTGAGCACCCAAACCTCCTTGATACCCTATGTTCATCTTTTGCAGCCTCATTGATGAATATCAGCATGTTGGGATCAGGGACCTCTTCACCAATCTTGTTCATATATAGCACCCATGATAGGTCATTCTGTTTGCAGGCATGCACAGAGATGGTCTTGTGGGTTACACTGAGATGATGGAGAGCATGCAAGAGTGTTGGAAGAGTTGTGTGAATGTTGTGCTTGAGCTGGAGCTCATCCTGTAACTTGTCAAGGTAGATTGATGGGTGATGACTAACAACAGCAGAAAGTGAAGGCAAGATCAGCAGAACTAAGCACACAAGGGTGGCCCACTACACATGAATAGGTGTGGGGATTTGAGGTGCTACCACAGTGCTGATAGCAGCTGAGGACTCTGTAGGCCATAGTCTTTTTGATTCCAAGGAGTTGACAGATCCTTTTGACAGGATAGCCTTCATAATGAAGGACAGGAATGTGAGCCTTCAGCTCATCTGATGTAAAGATTGATGATAAAAGAGTGTAGGAGGAGATGCCAAGAGGTCTCCTGTTGGAAGGGGGGTCCTAGTTCAACTCAGGGAGCTAGAGTTGCCTGGTTGGGGTCAAGAGTGCAGTGAAAAGACCAAAAATGCGCCCTAAAAACCCAACAGAGACTCATGATAATGTCTATAGCACATCAGGAATGGAGAAACAATATCCCAAGCACTCTGGCTTGGAATTCCATCTGTCCCATCTGTGGTGGTACATCTATTATTTTTTCCAGGTATGTACACAGTGCTTGAATGTACTCATGCAGGCTTACATAAGCCACAATGCATCCAAACATGAAGTAAAAAGATAAAAAAAAAGAAAAGAAAACAAATCCATAAGTAAAAACAGTGAAATAAAAGAAAATACCTAGTGGAGAGGATACTCTCCCTACACTGAGATGCCTCATCATGGCATGAAGGACAGGTGTGTTGATCAGTCATGGGAAATCAAATCTGTGTTCAACAATCAGTGATTAGCTAGTTGAAAGTTTTGCTAATAGATACAAATTCTAACTAGGGCTACCTCTGGGGTCCTCACTGGCAGACCCTGCCATGCAAGTTTTGATTTTTTTGATTTTCCCTGAACTTTTGAAAACTGCTGTAAGTCCAGTGCTTGTTTTTTCAGTCATCAACTAAGTACCTGAGCTGTCTGGGTTTTGAGAATCCCCTTCAAGGATGAAATGAGACTTGCAGTCCCTCATTTCTCTGTTTTCCCTGGCCCTATGAGCTAATTCCCTACATCTGGAGCCCACTGCTAGGGGGTTCTTTGTTAATCTGGCACCAGCAAGGGACATGAGAAGCTACTGGGTAGATGACAGGGCCCACAGAAGCTATGTGGCACCAGAGAGGGCACCAACAGGCATGGAGAGAGGGCTGACTTACCATGAGGAGCATGACAAGAGAGGGCAATGGTATGGACATTTGAGCCCACATGATGTTTATTCTAGGAACCACCCTGTCATGCACTCTCAGTCTCATTCTAGAAGATATGTGCAGGGAAGCTCATATTCATATACACCACAACAACCTTGGGAGTACTCCCCTCCTTGTTCAACCAGAAGATCCCCATCTTGAAACCACCACCACCATCTTGTCAAGTCACACTATTACCCTCATGTGGAGTCTCATTCTTATGGTAGACCTTCATATGGGCAGGGTGAGACATGTGAATACATCCCTGAATCAACCAGATCAAGGAGCAGGGAGAGAAGGACATTAGGTACAAGGGACAAGCAAGATAGACAGTCATACTTGTGGGAGAGACAGGAGGAGAGAGGAGAGCAGCATCACAGAGAAACAGAGTCATATTGCAGGCATGAAAGGTCAGATGGGCAAGCAGTCCTCGAGATGTTAGGTCGAGGAGCCATGAGCTCTCACATGCTAGAACTGCTCGATGGAATGCCTAGTCAAAGATCAAGCAAGGTGCTGAAGTTGTCAGGTAAAGCACAAATCCCCTTCAAGGACAAAATGAGACTTGCAGTCCCTCATTTCTCTGTTTTCCCTGGGCCTACAAGCTAATTCCTTACAGTGTGCTTGTCATCATGATGTTGGGATAGATTTTGATGCTGGAGCTTATAGCTCCTTGTAGACAAACCATATTTACCATGTTGTCTACCAGTTTGGTCAAGCCAGTGCAGTCTCTGTGTGTATGCTGAATTTCCTCATGAGCTATGATTAGATTCTCAAGGATCTCCTTTCAGTATTCCTCTCTGCATCGAAGATGGTATGCCATCATTTGTAGTGCAGAGTGTGTCCTCCATGTGCCTTCTGGAGGGGTATCCTCTTTGGCATGTCTTCTGTCAATCACTCCTCTGTCATATTCTCAACAAGCAAAGTCATCAGGGCACTCTATCACTTGTATGAGCAAATTGTCATTGCTGAGTAGCCCTTCTGCTATGTGGTTGACTCAGTGTCAACATTCATCACACCTTCCTTCATGGACTGTGCCATATAGATGGGACCACTCCCATCATTCTATGTTAGTGTCTGCCATTGTCTCATAGTCCTTGTTTTTGCTGACATCATCAGCTTCAGGAGAACTATGTTCTCCAGATGTTACAAGGGTTCCCTCTGAGGATTCATCCTCTTTGATGCATATCATGGAACATGATATTATTTCTTTGCCATCAGGCAACTCATCTTCATGATGTATTGCACCCAAATATGTGATGGGTTCATCATCATTGTCTAATTTGGGATAGTTTTTGTAATTGTGGTCAATGACCTCATCCTTGAGGCTTTCTGCCTCATCAGGATCATTTCCTACATTATTCTCCTCATTGTCATTGTTCTCAATGACTATGATTTCATCAGTTTTGTTACATTCCTGCTCTTCAGGGATACCAGCATTTCCCTCATCCTCCTGGATGTTGACTGCATATAGTCTTGGCCTTGATATGGCCTTACCTTTGTCCTTTCAAGGGTGAGCACAGTCTGGGGCCATATGGCCCTCCTCAGAACAGTTGTAACATGTTATTCCTGGCATGAATTTTCAGGGTTGGTTCCCCTTTGCTTGCAAGTTTCCTCACTCTTGCTGTCAGGGTTTATTGCCTCTATCATTGTGGTGGTATTGTCCACCTTTCCTTTCATGGCCAGTGCTTTTTCCTGGGGAATCAGTCCTTTGACAATAAAGTGTATTCCCCTTCTTGAAATACTTGAACTTATTGTTCATGGTTGAGCCCATTGTGCTCTTATTTCTGTGTGGGTGTGAACCACTTTGTCCCTGGGAGGTTTTCCCTCCAGAGCTGGTGTGGCTCACCCTCATATGTTGATTTATTGCCTTTTGCACTGTTTCCATGCACTGAACTTCTTCAAGTATTTCCTCAATTGTGGAGTGCTTGGCAGATATTCTGTGAGCCTCATATATTGCTTTTATTATTGAGTGTGGTAGTCCCCACAAGAACTTCCTCCTGAACAAGTAATCATTGGGAGGTTGCACCATTCAGTGTGCATGACATTTAAGGTCATTATAGAATGCTAGAGCCCCTTTGTCATGCTCATACCTTGTTCAATCATACTTGTTGGCTGTGTTCTGTGCCAATGCTTCATGGACAAATCTTTTGAATAATCCACATATAAGATCTTCAAAGGACCATTGATGAATTTGTCAGTTTGGTGATTTGACCTCTTGGTCATACCATTGGGAGGCTAGCCCCTCCAAGAATAGCCCAGTGTACAGGGTGCAATCCTCATTGTGATCTGGTCCTGTAATCTTAAATGTATGGAAGTACTTTAATATCTGGCCTAGCCAGTCATTGAATTTTTTCAGGTCATCCTGGCCTCTATATTTTCCAGCCTTCAGTGGGCTCATACAGTAGCTTTCACCTCTGGCCCTACTTGGCCCATTGGTAAACTGACTTGTTCCCAGATGTGCTGAACATATCTGTTCTGCATGAACTCCATATATCTTGTATTTCCTGGGGTGTATCCCCTTAAATAATTAGGTCAATTGCCCTGTATCATGGGGCAACCACCAACCTGGGGAATGTTCCCACTGATGATATCTGCATCATCATCATCAGGGTCATCACCTCCAGGGAATCCTCTGCTGGGGGGTCCACCACTGTAATATCTCCCATATCCCCAGTGGGGGTACATCTCTGACCCTGCCACTTTTTTGGATGTCCATGGCAGGGTGTTGGTTTGGTATCTCCCAGGCATTATGCCTCTTGCAAGAGTGGTGATCCTCTTTCTTCCCCCTCCATCCATCTTGTATTGAGTATTCAGTAGGAATGTTTCAATGAGATACATCTCCATTGAAAGACAGCTTGGTGAAATGCTCCAAGGCTGGTGGTCAGTCTCAAAGGAGGTTTGGCCATAGACATGTGCCAGAGGAAGATGGCAATGAGAAATTTGCTCATGGCAGGCTTATGAATTCTCCAGCCACTTTCCAGCAGGCTCATAATGTAATCCCCCATGTTCTCTGGGAGCATTTTTGGAGGCTAATTGATCCTCAGAGATTGGAGGAAAAGGTCCATGAAAGTTCCTCTCTGAAAAAGCAGGTAGTAAGGCAATGGCTAAAAGATATTTCCTATGCAGAGGAGTTCTGGAACACCATTGCTGATATTGTCCTCCCTGATCTTGCCCAAGTTGGCAGGGATGCTATCTCTGCCAAGGCAGACTGGGTCATCACCCAACCCCCTTGCCCCATTAGGTGGCCTTCCATCTATCTTGGCATAGATGTCATAGTCAACCAAGAGACTCCTCCCCACCTTGACCAAGCTTCTGTGCCATCTCTGCTTGACTTGGTAGTGAGCCTGGGAACTCATGATGCCAATTTCATATATCTGAATTAGGCACCATATTCCATTATCAGCCAGGAACCATGGTTTTCCTTGCTGGCAAACTCCTCACCCACTCTGTCCCAAAGTGGGAGAATGGGGAAAGGATAGCATTTGCTCATTACATGAAGGATGCTGTCCACAACAGATTTGGGCTGGCCAGGCCAGCTTTCACCCAACAGAAGCATCTCTTGGGGAAATTTTTACAGACTTAGTATAGATACCTAGCTGAGCCTCTTAGCCAATTTCAATTGGAGTTTCCAAGTGAAAATTGTACATCCAGAGCATTCCTCATGTTACATATCAATCCTGTTGAACATGCAGTGAAGAAGGTCCAAACTCCTCCCAAAAACCTCTGGTAGAGGTTCTTTGTACACTTTCCAGCCCACCAAGACCAGAAGAGGAAAGCTCACACATAAAGAAGTGGATGCTAGGCACTGATACCTCCCATCTGGCAGTCAGCCTTCCACTCCAAGAACTCCAAGAACCATGGCATCCTCCCAAAATCTCAACTTCTCAGACTTCCCTGACTCTCTGGATATCCCTAACTCTAACTGGAATGATGCAGATGATGCTCCCCAGTCCAGAAGGTACACCAAGGTTGGTACTCTCATTTTGGAATGGTTCATCATTAAAAATCCCCTGCAGAGTCAAAATGACTTTATCAGAGAGTGGCTGCCTTGGTGAGCAGAATATCTCAATGTCATTTTGGAAGGGGAGCAGCTGGCTAAGGGGGGGATTTGTGAGAAGTGTGAAGAGGCAGAAGGAAGTGTCCAGTGTGTGTCCTGCACTGGTGTCCATGCCTGGTGTGGCCCCTGTGCTGTCAAAGCTCACAGGGATCTCCCCTTTCACAAGGTCCAACAGTGGAATGGTACTCACTACCAGCCTACCTCCTTGATGGAGCTTGGCTTCTTGTGGCACATAGGCCATGGGGGGGATCCCTGCCCCCATAATTGGTCAGATCCTGATCCAGAGGAGTCAGGCTATGTAACTGGGGAGGGGCCTCCCAATCACAGGTCAGTGGCATTTATTGGGGAGGGCCTTATGATGGCCTTGCCATCAGGAAGTCTTCCAGGTTCCATATGACCATTGTACATACCCAGGGTATTTTTTCTCATGAGGTGTCTGTGTGGAATTGCCCTGGCTCCAATCCTAGTGACTGGCACCTTGACTTGCTTAGACAAAGACTCTTCCCAGCCAGCATTTCCAAGCCCAAAACTGCCTTCACTTTGATGTGCTGGATCACTTTCTGATAGATGCTTTGGAGTGCAAGACTTCTGCTATGAGCTTCTATCAGAAACTCAAAAGGTTCACAGACAATGCATTTCCTGAAAGGGTACCAGTTGAGTGAATTTTTGTGATTGGTTAGTCAATGTTCATATTTTATTGGCTTGTTAGGATAGGTATAGGGAGCTGATGAGGGTTTCTTGGCTGTGGAGGGATTTGAAACATAGGAAATGGTTTGGGTTTGGCCATGATACAGAGCAAGATCCAGGGGATGGAGGACTTGCCCTCTTCTGCCCTGCCTGCCCCCAACCAAGTCTTAATTTACCTGCAGACTGGAAGGTTCAGTATGACAGGTATGAGATTGCAATCCATTCAAAATGGGATTTTCACCATCTTCAGGGATACTGTGACCAGGCAATATGTTGTAGATGGCAACTTCACTGCTCAGCATATGAAAGTGAACAAGCCAGAGCAACAGCCAGAGCTGGATGTGGCCTTGTCAGATGGAAAAGGGTATATGGTTTCTGAGGTTCCTTATCAGAGTCATCTACAGCAGTCTTTGGATAGCAAGGAGGTGAGGGGTCTCATGGTCTTGTGGATTGCTTACTGACCACACATTTAGAGATCCACCTGCAGCAATCACAGGGCTATCAATGCTGCAAACATTAACAAGTCCAACCTCCAGTCCACTGGCATTGGTGCCACTGCCTGTGCATGTCATGGTTGTTTTGTACCCCACTCTGTGGTGGATTTTCAGAAAGGGGAGAGGTGAGTGGACCCCTGGATTGAGATTGGTTTAGTTGGAGCTCATTTTGCACCAGGTATATGAACACAGACTACTCCATTTGTAATGCTCTTGGATATCATTCAGACAGCATCACAAAAGCCCTGGTGATTTATGATGTAGGGTGCCAGTGGAGCATCAACTTCAGGAGTGGAGTGAAAAATAGCCCCTCCCTCCTTCTTCCCCCAGCTATGGAAATCACTCCTGCTGTGGGCAAGTTCCACTTGGCTGCACACAAGCTCTCTTGCTTTCCCAGGTACAGCCTCAACTTTGTCAAGGGTGCAGGCCACTTGGATGGAGAAATTCTGGAGACATTGTGGGCTCCATTCAATAAGATCTCCCCCACTGCCAGGTCCATGACTCAGGCCCACAGGCAAGAGGTATATGATGATCATATGAGGGATTCCAACTGGAAAAAGCTTGTGGGAATAGGTGAGTTTTTTTTTTCTCTAGGGGAGGCAAATTTATGGAGGACATCACAGTCCCTTCCTTGCTGAAAAAATACAAGACTGCAAACAAGTGTCTGGAGGAAATGAATCAGGCCTATGAGCAGTTGACCATTGTTCTGGATGCTGACAAGTTCACTTGATGGGAATTGGATGCTCTTAGGGCAGAGGCAGACTGAAGGGAAGTGCATAGGGTTGGTGATGGCTCCCCTGAGGGCAGTAGATGGAGTACTGATGGACAAACTCCATGTTGAGTGCATCCTCAATAACAGGTGTCAGGTGGTCACCTTGTGATGCAAATTGTGGAAGGCATTGGGGGCCCCCCTCCATTCAGATATGTGTATGATGCTTGAGGCCACTAACCAGTTGAAGGAAAGCATGCTTGGAGTCATTGAGAATGCATCCCTGCAAATAGGGTCCATCGAGGCACACCTCCAGGTTCAGGTCATCAACCATGCACCTTCAATCTTCTCTTGGGTCATCCCTTCTTTTGCCTCCTCAGCAGAGTCCTACATGACTTCCCTGATGGTGAACAGTCCCTTGAGATATGGGACCCAAATTCCAGACATCAAATACTAATTCCTACATGCCCTTGCAACTGACTACACCCCTTACCTCACTTCATTAATTCCAAGGACAAAGAAGAGTTCTACACAAGAAGAGAGTTATGCCACCAGATGGACAGAACAGATCAGGGTTTTTAGAATCAGTCAAGGATTTGCTAAAGTTGTGAGGAGACCACAATGAGGTTTTCTCTGTATGTTCCCTTTACCTGTCAGATTCTCCATCAGAATTTCCCTGTTATTCTTCACCCATCCCTACAGATGCACAAATTCTTCCTGCTTCTATGTTACTATACAATGTCAAGAGTGAAAGCACTCCATCCATGGAGCCTTTTGACTCCAGTTTTATTCCACCTGGTGACCAGTTCTTATTTTTGACAAGTATGATGATTTCTCCACTGACAGTTTCTGCCCTACAATCTACATACCAGTTTGACCCTGTTTATCACATTTTAAAATACAAGCCTGTAGTGAAGAAGGTCAGACCAGTCCTGACATCCATGCCTGTGGAATTCCAGGTAGAGCATCAGGAGGTTGAGAACCCTCTAGCATCCCTTCCTGTACTCCCATTCTCTCCCCCACCCTTTGTTCCAGGTACCTGTTTCACCTAGGAATGTTCAGATGAGCTGGACTTGGACCTGGCAAGGTTCCTGTGGCCAGAAGAGTTGGCTTTGGTCTGCTGGCTTGTTCATACCCATGAAATGGCCTTCACTTGGGATGCCTCAGAGAGGGGTACCTTTCATGAAGACATATTCCCACCCCTGAAGACACCTACCCTGATGCACAAACCCTGTGTCAAGCAGAATATCCCTATATCCCCTGCTATCTTTTGCAACATTGTTAACACCATCAAAGAAAAGATCACTGCAGGCATTTACAAACCCTCAATGTCATCATACCACTCCAAATGGTTCTGTGTCATCAAGAAAGACAGGAAATCTTTGTGACTCATCCATGATCTACAACCTCTAAATGCCATATCTATTCAGGACTCTGCTGTGCCCCCATTCATTGACTATCACTGAAGCATTTGCTTGTCATGCCATCTATTCAGGACTCTGCTGTGCTCCCCTTCATTGACTCTATCACTGAAGCATTTGCTTGTCACTCCATCTATGGGATCTTAGATCTGATGGTTGGCTATGACCACCATACTATACACAACAACTACAGAGACCTGACCATGTTCCAGACTCCCATAGGGACACTTCAGCTTACCAAACTACCAGTGGGGTATATGAGCACAGTGCAAATATTCCATGGAGATGTGTGCTGGATCCTAAAAGACAAAAGCCCAGAAGTGACAATACCATTCATCAATGACTGCCCTATCAAGGGCCCTGAAACCTACTACAAAAATCCTGATGGCACTTTTCAAATGATCCCTGAAAATCCTGGTATATGGCATTTTATCTGGGAGCACTTACAGAATGTCAACCAAGTCCTTCACCACCTATGAAATGCCAGGGCCACCATCTCCACCAAGAAGTGTGTTATTGCAGCACCATTGATCACAGTGGTAGGACATAAGGTGTCATATGAGGGAAGAGTTTCTGATGAGATGAAGGTCCAGAAAATCCAGGACTGGCCCTACTGTGCTAACATTACTGAAGTTTGTGGATTTTTAGGGCTGTGCTCATACTGTCAAATATTCATTAAAGACTTTGCCAAGCCCACCTATCCCCTCATCAAGCTCACAAAGAAGGATGTTCCTTTTGAGTTTTGTGAGGAGCATCAAGAGGCCATGGACCACCTTCACCAGGCTATCATCTCATCCCCCATGCTTCACACAATAGAATATTCCTCCAACAGACCCATCATTCTCACCATGGACACCTCCAACATTGCCATCAGGTATATCCTCATGCAGGAAGGGGATGACAGGAAATGTTACCCAGCCCATTTTGGTTTGATAACTCTCAACAATTGGGAAAAATGGTATAGTCAGGCAAAGCTTGAGCTTTTCAGTCTCTTTCAAGCCCTACATGACATCAGACTTTACAGATTCAGGGTTCAGAACTTGGTCATCAAGGTTGATGCATGGTACATTAAGGGGATGATTAACAACCCTGATTTACAGCCCAACACTACCATCAATCACTGGATAGCCAGAATTTTACTGTTTGATTTCAAGCTGGTGCACATCCTGGCATCTAAGCATGCAGCCCCTGATGGCTTGTCAAGAAGACCAAAGGCTGAAGAAGACCCAGAGGTAGATGAAGAGGGCTATGAGGACTGGGTAGATGAGTGTGGAGCTTTCACTGTCAAGCTCAAGAACTGCAGGGAGGTACCTGCTCATCCACTACAAAGCCCCTCAGAAATTCCACCATCAGTCTTAAGTGCACTTCAAACCATTCCTCAAGACATTAGTGTCTTCCTTATGACAGAAATGGCAATGGCTGTTCTGGAAACAGAAATCCCATGATCTGAGTGTGCAAGGCAGAGGGAAAAGAGGTTGGAAGAGGTGAGGGAATTCTTGGAGATGAAGAAGACCCCAGAAGGGATGGCAGAGGCCAAACTGGAGAGCCTGTTGCACATGGCCTTAAGGTATTTCATGAAAGGGGGAGAACTGTGGAGGAAGGAGCTGCAAGGCCAGCATCAACTTGTTGTTCAACCCCACAAGCATCTAGAAATTATCCAGCAAGCCCATGATGACCTAGGACACAAGGGTATATTCTCCACCTGCATGCACCTGCTGACCTGTTTCTGGTGGCCTATGCTTGAGCAGGACATTCATTGGTTCATTCAAACTTGCCACAAGTGCCAAGTTTGCTATCCAGGCTGAGTTCATATTCCTCCAGTCATTGCCATCACCAAGCCCCTGTTTTACAAGGCATATGTCAACACATTTGTGATGCTGAAGTCAAATGGTTACTGCTACATATGTCACCCAGGCCTGCTGTTCCCTAACCAGTTACCCTGAGTGGGTGATGCTCAGACCCAAAACCAGAAGATCCATTGGGAAGTTTATCTTTGAGCAAATTCTGTGTCATTGGGGTGCCATCACTGAAATTGTCACTGACAATGGAGGACCCTATGTCCTAGCCCTCTCCTGGTTGGCAGAAACCTATGGGATTAATCACATCTGCATTTCTCCATAGAACTCACAGGCTAATGGGATAGTTGAGCACTGGCATTTTGACATCAGAGAAGCACTAGTAAAAAGTTGGAAGGGAGAGGTGTCAAGATGGTCAGAGGCTTCCCCCTTGGTATTTTGGGCAGAGCAGGTTACTGTGCACAAGGCCACAGGATTTTTCTCCTTATTATATGGCTCATGGCATTCACCCCAGACTCCCCTTTGATTTAGCAGAGGCAACATTTCTAGCACCATATGAGGTGGAATTATATTTGACTATGGACCTCATTGCCAACCATGCTTGTCAACTACAAAAATGCCCTGAGGACCTCACATGTATCCATGAGCTCATTCTAAAATCCTGGTTCTTGTCAGTCAAAGGCTTTGCCACATGTTTCAAGTGTACCATCTGCAACTTCAACTTCAAGCCTGGTTTGCTGGTACTCATCTGGAATTCCAGAATCAAAAAAGAACTCAACCAGAAAACTAAACCATGTTACCTAGGACCTATGGTTGTCATTTGTCATACCAAGGGGGAGTCCTACCTCCTCTCTGAGCTGGATGGTGCAATATCAAAATTCCATTATGCCATGTTTTGACTCTTCCCATACTATCCTTGAAACCAATCCTGAATTGAGGTCACACATCTCACTGACACCCAAAATTCTTACCTTGATCACCTTGAGGATGAGTCCTTGCCAGACCCAGACCTAGCTGGCATGCCAGAGGATGAGCTAGATGAGTAACCACCATTAGTGTTTCCTTCACTCTTTTCCATTACCATTCTTTTCTTGTCTTTGCTTTACTTTACTTTTCCTCTTAATTAATGCTGGTTTTGTTACAGTTTGTTCCTGCTAACATACAGAGAGTAAAAAAAATTCCACTCATACTATTCACCCATTACTTATATTGTGTTTCATTTTCAAGCCCAAGAAATTTAATTCTGATTGCAGAATGATAGCTACAACACCAAGTACTGTACACTATGTAAAACTTGCCAGTGTCCTCACTCCCCTCAGATTGCATCATCATATGTGATTGGCAAGGCTCTTGAGACCTCTGTGTATTTGAGATTTGTTGGATCCTCTTCCACAATTGTGTGAGGGGCATCTTTGGTACTCCTGTCCATGGCTGAGGCCATTTCTTGAGCCTTGAGATGTTGGCTCTGTTCTTTTTCCTTTACTCAATTACTCTTTCAAGGAGCATTATCCTCTCTTATTGCAGACAGTCTGATTTCCTGCCATCTGTTCTGAGGGAGGTCATCTCCCTCTGGGTCTAATCATACATCTGCATTGGCCCAGTCCACTTCTTCATTGGAGGAACTATCTCCTCTCTCATAGTAGCATGATAAACAATCCACTACATGGTTCTCAGTTCCTTTGGCACAGACAATATTTGTGTTGAAATTGGACATATAGTCCAGCCATCCTATTTGTCTACTGGACAATTTTTTCTGAGTTTTGAGGTATCCAAGTGCCTCATGGTCAGTAACAATTGTAAATTTGAAGCTGAGGAGTTTTATCCTCCCACTTAAGTAGTGCTTTGATTATTGCAAGAGTTTCTTGCTCAAACATCCTATAGTTCTGCTGGGCATCACTCGGTTTCTTGGACATAAAACCTGCTGGTCAGCAGGTTTTCCATTTGGGTCCCTGTCCATATAGTTCACCTACTCCATAGAGTGATGCATCACAAACAAGCCATATATGCTCATCCTTTCACAGGTTGATAGGCCAAAATACTGGATACTTGCATGCCAGACCTTTTATCATCTGGAAACATCTGACATGGATTTCTCTCCACTGGAACAGGTGTTTGTTCCATTGTATCCCTGTCAATGGCATTGTATATGCTGATATATTGGGCATAAATTGTGCCAAGTACTCTACAAGGCCAATGAATCATTGTACCTCATTTAATGATTTGGGAGTTCTCCATCCCCTTATATGAGACATCTTGTCTCTGTCAGCATGTATGCCTTTTTTGTCAATAATGTGGTGAAGGCAGTCTAGCCTTTCAGCATACAAATTACATTTCTCCTTTTTGAGATAAAAGTCAGCCTTTTCCAAGGTCTGAAATATGATATGCAATTGTCATTCATGGTCTTCCAGCATGTTGCTATAGATGAATACATCATCAAGGTAGACATATATGAAGCATCCTATGTGATCTCTAAAGATCACCATCATCAGACATTGAAACATCACAGGGGCATTGCAATCTCCCTGTTGCATGACCTGACTTAGGAAGGTCCCATATATTGTTGAGAAGGCCATCTTCCAGATGTCTTCAGGTTCTATGTGGACCTGTTCATACACATTAGATAGGTTGATCTTTGAGTGATACTTCACTTGTGCTATGTCCATTCTTATCTGACCTTGGTCAGGGAAGGGTGTGACATCCTTTACAGTGTTGTCATTTCTCTTGCAGCAGTCTATAACTGTCCACAGTTTCCCATTTTTCTTTGGGATGCTCAGCATCAGTGCTGCCTGTGGTACTCTTTTCAGCACCCACCATTTTGCATTGGTGTACAGTCAGATTTTCTCTGACAGTTGTTGTTTCAATGCATCTGCACAACACAGCAAGTGATAAGAATATTGTTTATTTTCATCAATCAGGGAATCCTGTGGTTAACCTCCCATAGTGGAGGCAACTTTGGGACTACCCCACTAAGCCTATGCCTATATTTATGGAACCACTGTTCCTTTATATGAGGTATATCCTCTTTCATTATTACTTCTTTTATGGGTTTTATCAAAGTGAGACATGTCTTGCTTTTCACATCTGGTTTCCCCTCCCCCTGCAAGCCCTCCCAAGGCCATTGTGGCCTTGTAGGGCATGCTAGGCAGGCAGAAGGAGATACCTTCATACCAGGGCATGATGGCCCTGTGATTCTGGCTTCTGGTTCAACCAGCAAAGGGATATGCTCATTAGTGATGATAATCATTTGCATAGCAAAGTCCAGCATGACTTTGTGCTGCCTTAGAAATGGTATCCCTAGGATACAATCATAGTGATCAATATTTGCTATGTCAAAGTATGAGGGTGCTTCATATTGGCCCACATGTATAGATGCATTCCCTCCATGAGTGATTTTTGATTGGCTACTGATGCATCCTAGCTGCAGCATTAGCTGCTGTTCCAGAGGAAAAATCCTCATTTTTGTGACTTTGGCATAGGCTGGGGTCACAAAGTTTCCAGTACTTCCAGTGTTGATCATTGTGTATGCCTTGCAGCCATTTATGACTGCCTCTATTGTTGTGCACATGTGCAATTCTGGTGCAATTCATGGGTGAGAACCCACAGCTTGATTATTCAGAGAGTCATGGCATATCTAAATGCATGAGTAATTGTTTTGGCCAGTGGTTTAGCCTTTCTTGTGACTTCCATCACTGCAATGTACAATTCTTGGGCATTGGGAGCACCATCCTGCATAATCATCAGGCCACCATGGGGGGTTTCCACCATGGTGTCATCAGGGTAAACCTTGATACAGTTGTTTTCTGTATTGTGTTGTCTCAGATGGTTTTCTGTCCTGTTTATTTTGTTTTCTAATTCTTGGTGAGGGATGCTAGAGTCTCACACCATTACTTTCAATTTGTTTATGTCCTGCAAACATTGCAGTTGACTAGTTTCATTGGACTATATTTGGTCAGCCATCACATGAAGTGCATATTGATGTCTATCAATGTTCAGCCCATGGTCCTCCATTTGAGCTTGGTCACACTCATCCCATCCTTGATTAAATTCTCAGAAGGCAAGTTGTTCTGGGTACTGCAGGACTATGTTTAATGATATGTTTCCATTGATAGTGGCCTCCACTACATGTTTAATGCACCATTGGCATTCTGAGCATTGTTGAGTTTCATGTATGGCTCCATAGATGTATTACCATATCCATTGGTCCTGAGTAGAGTTCATCCCTACATTTTGAGACCTATTGTCTTCATCAGTGTCAAGGTCCATAGGATCATCCATGACTCTTAGAGATGCATTTTGTATGCTCTCTTCATTGTCAGTGGATTTGACATGATGCTCTATCCTCCCATCTTCTCTGATCCATACCTCCCCCCATGGCAGGCTTGTCATCATGGTGTTGGGATATATTTTGATGCTGGAGCTTATAGCTCCTTGTAGATGAACCATATTTATAGCATTGTCTACTAGCTTGGTCAAGCCAGTGCAGTCCCTATGCATGTGTTGCATTTCTTCTCAAGCTATGATCAGATTTTTGAGGATCTCCTTCCAGTATTCCTCTCTGCATCAAAGATGGTACACCATCATTTGTAGCATGGAGCATGTCCTCCATGTGCCTTCTGGAGGGGTATCCTCTTTGGCACATCTTCCATCAACCACTCCTCTGTTGTATTCTTGATGAGCAAAGTCATTAGGGCACTCTATCACTCTCATGAGTGAATTGTCATTGCTGAGTGGCCCTTCTGCTACATGGTTGACTCAGTGTTGACATTCATCACACCTTCCTTCATGGACTGTGCCATATAGATGGGACCATTCCCATCATTCTATGTTGGTGTCTGCCATCATCTCATAGTCTTCATTTTCACTGATGTCATCAGCTTCAGGAGAACTATGTTCTCCAGATGTTACAAGGGTTCCCTCTGGGGATTCATCCTCTTTGATACATATCATGGAACATGATATTATTTCTTTGCCATTGGGTGACTCATCTTCATGATGTATTGTGCCCAAATATGTGACAGGTTCATTGTCATCATCTAATTTGGAATAGTTTTCATAATTGTAATCAATGACCTCATCCTTGAGGGTTTCCACCTTATCAGGATCATTTACCACATTATTCTCCTTGGTGTTGTTGTCCTCAACAACTATGATTTCATCAGCCTTGACATGTTCCTGCTCTTCAGGGACACCATCATTTCCCTCATCCTCCTGGATGTCAACTGCATATAGTCATGGCCTTGATGTGGCCTTATATTTTTCCTTTCAGGGGTGACAACAGTCTGGGGCCATATGGCCCTCCTCAGAGCAGTTGTAGCATGTTATTCCAGGCATGAATTTTTGGGGTTGGTTCCCCTTTGTTTGTGAGTTCTTTTTCCTGTGGAATCAGTCTTTCAATGATAAAGTGTATTCCCCTTCTTGAAATACTTGAACTTATTGTTCATTGTTGAGCCTGTCATGCTCTTACAGTGAGGAACAAAACTGTTGCAATGTTTACAACAATTTGATTGTGTGGGGTATAGCTAGGAAATGGGTGCAGCTGTGCAAATGTTGTAGGGAAGACATTTGTAGCCCTTGGTCCTGGCTTTCCATTGATGGTCTTCATGAGTTCAGGAGTGCAGTGGCTGTGAAGTTATGGGCTGATTACTGAGGCCAGTGCATTGCAACAGTTTTGCACCTTTTGTTGCAGTGGATGCAATCTACAGCATACAACATGTAGTTTGGACAGTAATGCCTGCTGGTGCTTACATAATATATCACATGATCAATTTAATGTTTTGTCAGCATGCAAACAATGCCAAACATTGGATAACATGTCATTTTTCTGTATTCTGCATTGCAACTCAAGAAATCATTTGTCTGGCTTATCAGGATTAGTCTCTCAGGCAAATATTGGCAAATTCAGGCATTTACCACACCACCATGAGTAGGGTGTGGGCCCAGTACCATCAATCCCTTAAAAAAGCTGCTAGGAGTCATCTTAGCACTGTTTCATCTACCAATGACTAAGGGGTCCTGACACTAATCAGTACTGAAAAAGCTGAAAATGCCATGGAGGTCAGCCTGACACTTCATGTCATGAAGAATAAACCAATCCCCTCCCATTCAATGTATTTTTGCCAAAGGAAAGCTGGTATCAAGGTTGGAGGGAGGCATGGCTGCCCTTTGAACTGGTGGTGTCAAGGAGGGTCAGCCAGACTATGCCCTGTGCTGGACTGGGGATGACTAGGAAGAAATTATTTGGTCATAAGTGACCAATGGCAACATTCATGGACAGACAGAAAGGGAAAAATCTGCATCCTGGCAGCCCAGTAGGCTTCCCCACCATGACCCCTAGGATGTACAGAAGGGTTTTGCTTCACCCTAACTTTGATGTCAGCTTCCTTTTGGAAAAAATACATTGGATGGGAGGGGATTGGTTTATTCTTCATGACATGAAGTGTCAGGCTGACCTCCATGGCATTTTCAGCTTTTTCAGTACTGATTAGTGTCAGGACCCCTTAGTCATTGGTAGA
The DNA here is from genome assembly GCA_024613145.1 of Pisolithus marmoratus. NCBI lineage: Eukaryota > Fungi > Basidiomycota > Agaricomycetes > Boletales > Pisolithaceae > Pisolithus > Pisolithus marmoratus. The sequence continues at coordinate 432,078 of JANFAE010000021.1, forward strand.
TGAAACAGTGCTAAGATGACTCCTAGCAGCTTTTTTAAGGGATTGATGGTACTGGGCCCACACCCTACTCATGGTGGTGTGGTAAATGCCTGAATTTGCCAATATTTGCCTGAGAGACTAATCCTGATAAGCCAGACAAATGATTTCTTGAGTTGCAATGCAGAATACAGAAAAATGACATGTTATCCAATGTTTGGCATTGTTTGCATGCTGACAAAACATTAAATTGATCATGTGATATATTATGTAAGCACCAGCAGGCATTACTGTCCAAACTACATGTTGTATGCTGTAGATTGCATCCACTGCAACAAAAGGTGCAAAACTGTTGCAATGCATAGGCCTCAGTAATCAGCCCATAAAGTCACAGCCACTGCACTCCTGAACTCATGAAGACCATCAATGGAAGGCCATGACCAAGTGTTACAAATGTCTCCCCTACAACATTTGCACAGCTGCACCCATTTCCTAGCTATACCCCACACAATCAAATTGTTGCAAACATTGCAACAGTTTTGTTCCTCACTGTACTTCCATGTGGGTGCAAACCACTTCATTCCTGGAGGTTCTCCCTCAGGAGCTGGCATGGCTCACCCTCATATGTTGATTTATTGCCTTTTGTGCTGTTTCCATGCACTGAACTTCTTCAAGTATTTCCTCAATTGTAGAGTGCTCAGCAGATATTTTGCAAGCCTCATATATTGCTTTTATGATTGAATACAGTAATCCCCACAAGAACTTCCTCCTGAACAAGTAATCATCAGCAGGTTGCACCATTTGGTGTGCATGATGTTCAAGGTCATTATAGAATGCTAGAGCCCCTTTGTCATGCTCATACCTCATTCAGTCATACTTGTTGGCCACATTCTATGCTGACACTTCATGGACAAATCTTTTGAATAGTCCACATATTAGATCTTCAAAGGACCAGTGATGAATTTGTCAATTTGGTGATTAACCTCTTGGTCATACCATCAGGAGGCCAGTCCCTCCAGGAATAACCCAGTGTACAGGACACAATCTTCATCATGATCTGGTCCCATAATCTTAAATGTACAGAAGTACTTCAATAGCTGGCCTAGCCAGTCATCAAATTTTTCCAGGTCATCTTTGCCTCCATATTTTCCAGGCTTTGGTGGGCTCATAGCCTTCACCTCTGGCCCAACTTGGCCCATCAGTAAACTGACTTGTCCCAGATGCACTGAGCATATCTTTCTGCATAAACTCCATATATCTTGTATTTCCTGGGGTATATCCCCCTAAATAATTAGGTCAATTGTTCTGTATCATGGGGCAACCACTGACTTGGGGAACTTTCCCACTGATGATATCTGCATCATCATCTTCATCATTGTTGGGGTCATCACCTCCAGGGAATCCTCCACCAGGGGGTCCACCACTGTAATATCCTCAAGGGTTGTCCCCTTGATCATTATCAATGGGAGGATTTCCTCCATATGGCCTTTGGCTGGAAGGTCTGTTACCATCTCCCTGCCTTCTGTGTCCTTCAGAAGGGTGTCCCCCTTCCCTTGCAGTTTCATTTGCTGCTGCTATGGCATGGTCTCTTGCCATTTGGTGGAGGATGGCAGTCCCTCCTTGGGTGCCAAATATCTGTCTGATAATGTCTGAATCATGCCTTGAGAAGTATGCCAGGCAATTTGGCATGTCAGCAGTGAATCCCCTTCTGTCATAGTCCACCCTCCTGGCACATTAGAGCTTCTGTTCAGAGGGTTTTCCCTCCTGGCAGGCCCTTCCTGCCACAGCTGAGGGGTGAGATCCTCCCTCTTTACCCATACTTTGGTGTTCAGACTTCCAGCTCTCCTGGTGTGATCATCACTGTTCCTCCTTGCCAGTGTATGTCTGATACATGCTATTGCTTTGGCATGGTGCCAACTGGGATTTATCCCATTGTAGGGAGCCTATACTCCCTAAGGCTACAGAGTGCCCTTAGCAGCCTTTCTCACTCTCAGTAGTTGCTCCCCCACACATTACAACATCTCCTTGGCTAATAACATTGCTGCCACATGTAACATCACACATCTTGTCACACACCTCCATTTGTCATGTGCTCACATCACCACCACTCTTCAGTTACCATAATAAGTCCATCCCCTAACACATGTGTCTGTCTATTCATGTGACACCTGAACACTGTCTGTTGGTGATTACTACCCACCCATCATGTGTCTCCTTATCTCCCCAGTGCCTATGTCCATTCTACAAGTGCTGAAGCTGTCACCCCCTTAGTAATGCTGCCTCCTGCATCCCAATGTGGTTGAGGAAATTGCCACCACCCTCTACAGTGTATCCTGCTACCCAAGCATGTACTGATGTCACTTATACTTCACTTTCTTTGTTTTTCTGGACTCTGTTTGCTTATCTTCATCTATGTCATGAGAGTGCATGTGGTTTTTGATGTGTTGGACTTTATGTTTTTCTCTTATTGCTTTTGACATTTGACAGATCCAGTTTATTCCAATTTTACCTGTCCCTATGATACAAAAGTCCACCATACTTACAAAAAGAAAGGACCCATCTTTTAGAGTCACTATCTGCATGTCTAAGAGTCTTCCTGAGTCCCCAGAGTTGTCTTCTGGGTATCTTTGAGTCTTCAGAGTGTTTCCAGAGTCCCCCAAATTCTGTCTCTTCATCTGTTTGCCATGTTCAAGTTTTCCCATGCTAAAAAATCACTGCCAGTTCTCACATTGGTCTCCTGTGTCTACAAGATTTTCCCTAGAGCCCCAAGTCTCTACATGCCTTCCCCCACCCAGGAAAAATCCCTCTTGCTGTCCTAAGGTGGCATTTCAAGTCTCTCATTGCCAGTACTCCCCAATGACTGAGAAAAACCCTCTCTCACCTTCTAGACCTCTTTCCTATCTCCTTCCAACACAGCACCCCTTGGGGTGAGCCTAGGTCTAATACACAGCTTTCCCCACTTTCCCCTTGCACTCTCACAAGAAGAGGAGCCCACATCATTTTGGAGCCCACTGCAAGGGGTCTGTAGATCTGGAAAGGAGATCTTTATGACCTACCCACCACCAGACAGAACTAGAAGAGCTCTTAAAGCCCTTCCATCATCTTTCAATCTTATCTTCTGATCTTTTTGTCCCTGTTGCTAACCCCTGTGATATCCCAGAGCTTAGCTCCCAAGATTCAGAGTTTTTCCCAACAGATTCCCTCCATCATCCAGAACCCAAGTCTCTGTCATCAGTTGATATACCATGTGCCTTTGATCTTGATGAGTCTTTTGCACTGCCACCAGAATGCCAAGAATTATTGCCACTTACTGACCTATCATCTTCATCATCTTCAACAGCATCAATTTTTGCTGCTGAACAACTTCTCTTACCATCATCATCTCTTATCACCTCTCAGAGTCTCATTTGGCCACCAGTTTGAGCTTTCCCACTGATACCACCCATAAATCCACCTTTGCTTTGTAACCCTGCCCCACCTTCATTGTCAATACCAGTTATCATGTCCAGCTCTACCAACCATCATGAAATGCTGCTTAGGGGCTCTAACAAGGCCCCAAAGTTCTCAGGAAAAACAGAAGACATTTGTACCTATTTTGAGGATGTCAACCAGATCTGTGCTGATGCAGGAATCACTGTTGACAAGGTCAAAATCAAGTGGGCTATCCATTATGCTGACTGAAATGAGTTGGAACTTTGGTCATCTCTCAACTCTGCTGGAGGTGACAACTGGGAAGACTTCATTAACAAGGTAACTAGCTTCTACCCTGGGGCTGACATCAAAGGGTGTCAGTACACTAAAGCTGACCTTGACACCCTCCTCCATCATCAAGTTCAGAAGCCTATGTCATCCCTCAATGATCTTGGAAAAATATGTTCATGAATTTTGCCACATCATTGCACTGGTCAAAAAAAGGAGAAGCTCCCTGACAACCATGTCAATGAGAAATTCCTTGAAGGTTTTCTGCCCAGATTCCATAACAGCCTTGCTACTTGTCTCCAACTCAAAGACTTAGACCATGATGTTGATGAACCCATGGCCATTTGATGATGTCTACAAGCATGTGACCTATCTTCTTAGTGGCACCCATTGAAACATCACTCAGGTCAACAGCTTGGCCTTATTTCCAGAATCCCACTCTCAACTGACAGCACTGCCAACCATCTTGAAGAGAGAGTATGTCCAAGTGACTGACTCTGCCCCAGCACCTCATCAGAACCAATCCCAAGAACAACAATTCTGCTGGTCATTCAACCCTCACTGCTTCTTCTGTGGTGGCACTAATGGCCATAGGACTCCTGAGTGCAAACTGTGCCAGGAATATATCTGCCAAGGGAAATGTGTACTCATTGGCAGTAGGGTCTTTATGAAGGATGGCTCTGATATCCCCAGATCTGCTGCAGGGCAGAATTTCAAAGAAAAGATTGACAACTTCTTGGCTCTTTGAGAGTCCATAATGGCATTGTGGGACACTACTTCTGGGGAAGAGTGTATGGGAAAATAGAGAAGGCTGAAGGAACAAATTCCTAGGTCCATCCCAAGGGGTGCTGAGCAGGGAAAGGGATGCACAAAAAGTGGAGGGGAATTGGTGGGGGGAAATTGCATAGGAATAGGTTGCTAATGCTAGAACAGGGTGTGGACTTGTAGATGTGGGGCTCCATATGCAATTTTTCTGTTACCAAAGAAGCTGATAGACTTGACAGTGACACTGGAAACACAGAGAGAAACTAAAAGACTCTATGCAGGGGACTCTTAAACACTTCAAACACTCAGAAAATAACTCTCCAAGGTGGATATCTTATTCTGACACTTGGCCAGAATATTTATGGTGTACAGGAAGTGACTACAGGTATGGAAAATTTTTAGAAAGAGCAATGAATGGAAAAAAATGACACCTGTCAAATGTACAGTACATATGTACAACCCTGCATGTGTACATAAGTAGGGACTGTGTAGATGAAACATAGAAAGGAAAAGAAGGAAAACCATAGCAGTACCAAAATCAACAAACCAGAATATACAAATGACAAAAAACCATCCTCATGTGTGCAGCTTGGGACCCCAGAGGAGGGAGCAGATCATGGAAGAAGCAGCAGTGGTGGCTGTGTGGCAGCTACAGTGGTGGTGACACCACAGGTGATGAGTGCTTGGAATTTGTATGGGAGTTGGAGCATAGCATTCTGTGATTGGCTGACCCTGATGAAGGCCTAGACTTCTGGCTTGAGACTGTATGATCAGTTGTGGGTTTTGGGGGAGGAAATGGTGAGGTGATCATGGAGTCAATGTGATGTGGAGCAGGTGATGGAATTCTCATATGGAATTCTTTGAACATGAGGCTGCATGGGAAGGCTTGAGGCTACACTGGGGATGTTCCACACTTGAGCAGGTATGGCTGTAAGCAGAGACATGGAGCATGGCATGTTACTTGTACACTCAGAGAACTCCCATTCTCTACACCTCCTGGGGTCTTTGAATGCTGACCATCCCTGGTCAGGACACAGGTGTATGAGAAGTCACTGCAGTGGTAAAGGGGGATTGATGTATGGGGCAAACACATGCCCAGAAGCAGATGACACATGTTGGAAATTCTGGAGGTAAGTGGAGCATGCTGTGGAGAATTCCATTGAGATAAAGCTTGCCTGAAAACACCCTCAAGCTGTCTTATTGTCTCAGATCCCTCACACAACCTGCTCCCTGCCCAACAGTTATCAGCATGTCCCAACCCACCATCCCAGTCTTCAGTTGCAACTATGCCAAGGTCAGGGTTCCTGCCATGTGGAACAACAAGATGACAGTGATATGAGACCTATTAAATGCCATTCCTTCAGAGCATGAGGATCCAGTGGACTCATACAGGTGGTTGGACTGGTATGACCAATTGCACATATGCCTCCAGGGTTTGTTCAGGCTGAAAGTATTCACAAGTATGCACAGGGGATGAGCATAGCAGTCCCTGAACTCCCTGAGGCCATTCAAGATGTGATGGCCACTGCTGACCTGGCCATTCCAAAACTCTAGGCTGTCCACTGTCAGCACAAGCCTAGAATGTTGGTGCCCAGGATTTTCATGGTCCCATGCAGTGAATGGGTCCCAAGCCTGGAGGGATATGGTGACAGGCTGAGATGGGCACAAAAGCAGACAGAGAGGGCAGCAGTGAGCAGTGGAAAGGGAAAACAGAAGGTATGCTTGGCACTGGAATTTTCCTGTGTCACAAAACTGACCCTGCATGCTCACAGATGACTCAGGATGATGATGATGGTGCTGATGACCATGACAACAACAGCTGAGGCAGCAGCAACAATGGGGATGACCAGGCATTAGAATACCTCAAGGGTCCATGTGAAGAGTGTAGCAGGGAGGGCAGGGGAGCATCCTGTGAAGGGGAGCCCCAGCAGGCTTGCCTGCAATGCTGACATCTGAAATGGAAGTGTTCTCATGCAGCAGGGAAGGTGGGCTGAATGGTGAGTACCTGCCATACAATCAGTTAGACCCTGGAATAATGAAGACACATAGTGCAAGAATCCCATAGTTCCCCAGGCAGCCACCTCATCATTGAACAAGTGAGCAAAACCAACACCTCCCTCTGCCAGCTTGTCTTCAAACCACCCTCCTGTCAAGGTTACCCTTTGACTCCCTTGGGATGCAATCAACCATGCTCTGCAATGTGACTTGACTCTGGAATTTTTGACATCTCCCTTGACAGCACCAGCACCCTCCCCCACCATTCCCTCTCCAGAAATCCCTGTCACTACCCAGTGCCAGCTGTTCCTCAGCTCCATGACCCCTTCTTCTGTGCAATACCCTGACTGTGCCCTCATGCCTGCCAACTTTTCTCCCCTGGCTGGTGTCAATGAGCTACAAGAACCATTTGAAGGGGGCTTTTCAGCAACAGTGACTGGACTTTTCCAAGACAAAGAAATGCTGGTTGCAACTGAAGAGGCTCCTGTAATGAAGGAAGAGTCTCCAATCAAACTGTGAGCCTATGCTTGCAAAAATATTGGAGCAACCAAAACACCACCCTCAATTTGAAGAGAGGGATGGTCTCTTATACATGAAAAATTGTGGAGGAGAGGAGGTATTATGCCTCCCACATGCTAAATACAAGGGCAACAATATCATTGCAAAAGTAATCAACCAAGCACATAAAATGCTAAGGCATTTTGGGACCCAATGAACAGTGGATTACATCTGCATGTGGTATTGGTGGCCAAAACTTGGCCAGGAAGTGGACAAGTTCTGTTGAACATGTCATATATGTCAAACCACAAAGACTGACAACCAATGACTGAAGGGCCTACTGCACAGTCTGCCTGTGCCATGAAGACCCTGGGGGTCCATCACAATGGATTTCATGGGACCTTTCCCACCAAGTAATGGGTATGACTACCTTTGGGTAGTGCTATGTATGCCAACTGACATTGATGATACATCTCATCCCTGTAACTATGACAGTGTGAGTCTCAGAGCTCACAGGAATATGCATTAAAGAAGTTGTTCATTTACACAGGCTACCACAGACTATTGTCTCAGACAGAGATGTGAAATTCACATTGATGTTCTGGTGAGAAACACACAGAATGTTGGGGACAAAGCTCCTTATGTCTATGGCATTCCACCCACAAACAGATGGTGCATCTGAACAAGTGATACAAAATGTAGCTCAGATGCTACAAGTGATGGTCTGACCAGATCAAAAGGACTGGACATCCAAACTACCAATGATCAAGTTCACAATCAACTCCAGTATAAGCAGCTCAACAGGGTTTGCACCCTTTGAGCTGAACTACAGGTACATGCCCACTATGATGCAATGCATCACTGAGGGAGAACCCTCAATGGCACCTGGAGTGAAAACATTTGTGAGACAGGCATTGGAGAACCTAGAGATGGCTCATGATGCCATCCTAGAAAGCAGAGTAGCACAGACATACCATGCTAATAAAAAATGAAGGCAAGGAAATGACCTTCAGGTCAGAGACTTGGTATATCTCTCAACAAAGAATCTGAACATCCCAAAGGGATGTGCACAAAAGCTTGTGCCAAAGTACATCAGTCTGATGAAGGTGTTGTGCCATGATGGTGAGAGCAATGTATATATGCTTGACTTACCAGACCAGTTGAGGTTGAGGCATATTCACCCAGCATTTCACATCAGGCTTCTATGCAGATACAAACAGAATGACAACATTCTGTTCCCAAGGCATGATGCCCAAGCATTCTATGATGTCGGTATGACCAATGAAGAAGAATGGTTAGTGGATGAAATACTTGCTCACCAATGGACAAATAACAGGATTGAATTCCTGGTTAAGTGGAATCTGAGAGACTCCATGTGGGAGCCAGAAGCCCACTGTAAAGACCTTGAGGCCCTAGATAGGTACCTTGAACTCCAAGGCATATGAACAGTATGCCAATTGCCTCAAAAGGCACTAAGTATGCATAAGCATACAAGTAACCACATAGTGGTTGCAATGTAGTCATAGACTACTAATGAAACAAACACAATGAATACAGTCAAAACAAGAACAAATTGTTAATAAAAAATCAAAAGAAACTGCCAAGTGCCTAGCACAGCATTCTGCCAAATAGAGTAATATACTTAGTATCCCAACAATCACTGTTCCATACTTCCATTTTTCCCATGTCCATACTTTCCTTTTTTTGTCACTAAAGTTTTATATCACTATGACACACCTCACCTCTTCTTTCTTAATGATCACCACATTCTAGTAGTAGTCTACAATGTCTCAATGTGATCACCATTGCACCCCAAGCCTAAACAGCTCATCTTGTTCCCATTCCATGTGATCTGCAACATCTGACCATGGCAGATCCCCTATGTGTTATGATGCATATTCTGACAATGAGGCCCCCTGCTCATTGTCTCCCCCTGGCCAGCATAGTGCATGCATGGTCAGCAGTGGCCACAAATGGCCACATTTCCCCTCATGCTCCCCATTGCCAGAGCATTCTTCTCATAGGAGCAAATGCTCCCATTGTCACCAGTGGGAATGCCACCCCACCATGCCTTTCCTGTGCCATCATGGTGCATGTTTGGAGTGTGACTCCTATGCACAACATTACAGGCTAGCAGTAGCCCTTAATGAGAACAGTGTTGTGGGACACTACTTCCAGGGAAGAGTGTATGGGAAAAATAGAGGGGGCTGAAGGAATGATTTCCTAGGTCCATCCCAAGGGGTGCTGATTAGGGAAAGGGATGTGCAAAAAGTGAAAGAGAAGTGGTGGGGGGGGGAAATTCCATAGGAATAGGTTGTTAATGCTAGAACAGGCTGTGGGCTTGTAGATGTGGGGCTCTGTATGTGATTTTTCCAATATAAAAGAAGCTGGTAGACTTGATGATGATGCTGGAGACACAGGGAAAACTTGAAAGACTCAATGCTAGGGACTTGAAGACTCTTCAATCACTCAGAAAATGACTCCAAAAGGTGGATATCTTATTCTGACACTTGGCCAGAATATTTATGGTGTACAGGAAGTGACTACAGGTATGGAAAATTTTTAGAAGAGCAATGAATGGAAAAAAAATGACACCTGTCAAACATGCAGTATGTACAGCCCTGCATGCATAAGTAAGTGGGGACCATGTAGACAAAGCATAGAAAGGAAAAGAAAGAAAGCCATAGCAGTACCAAAACCAACAAACTGGAATATATGAACAATGAAACACCCCCTTCATGCATGCAGCTTGGGACCTCAGCAGAGGAGTGGATCATGGGAGAGGCAGAGGCAGTGGCTGTGCAGTGACCACAGTGGCAGTGACATGATGGGTGATGGGCACTTGGAACTAGTATGGTGGTTGGAGCATAGCATATTGTGATTGGCTGGTCCTGTTGAAGGCCTAGGCCTCTGGCTCAAGACCATTTGATTGGCTTCAGAATTTCACAGAGAAGATGGTGAGGTGATCAGGGAGTCAGCATGATGTGGAGCAGGTGATGGAACTTCTCATATGGGATTCTTTGAACATGAGGTTGGGTGGGGAGGCATGAGGCAAGATTAGAGAAATTCCAAGCTTGAGCAGGAATGGCTGTGAGTAGAGACATAGTGTGCGAAATGTTACTTGTACACCCAGGGAATTCCCATTCTCTACAGCATCATGTCCTCTATGAGCCAACTGGCCAACCTCACAGCTGGCCTTATACAACATACATTGTACAATGACTTCCATCATCAAATTTGATCCTATGAAAGGAAACTGGATGAGGCCTAGGAGGCCAACAAAGACCTCCACAAGAAACTAGGAGACATAGTTCCCAAATTGTCTGTCCCCTCCATCCCTCCCCAACCCCCCATCACTTCTGACAAGCAATTTGCTCACAATTTCAGGCATGCTCAAATTGCCTCCCTCAGTGGCATACCCCACCATGACCAACCTGGCATTGGAACTTCATCATCCATGTGGGACACTCCCCCACCAAACACCTTTTCTTCAAGGGGGAGGGTGCAGGTAATACCTGCAGTACCTTCATTGCAGGTTGAACAGCCTGCAGATCATAAAGGGAAGCAAAGGCAACCCTTTCCCCTGCAGGTAGAACCTGCCTGTCCTCCTATGGAGGATGAAATTACACCCAGTGACCTCTATACTGATGTCCCTATGACCATTGACAAGCAAGTCATCCAGGGAACTATGTTCCCCAAATTTGACAGGAGCAAGTTCCTGTATAGGGTCCATTGCCTTGGCCAAGGCAACAATGGCATTAGGTGAATCCTCCTTATGAGGATCAATGACAATTTATTTGCCTATGGTGATGAGATGATTGGGAAGGTCATCAGTAACATGAACAAAGGGGTTCCCCTCCTGTTCCAACCCACAGATGACCAGTGGGTCAAGTGATCTGATGGGAGAGGGACATGATGGGTCCCATTGCCCTTTACAACACTGCAGAGGAAATCTGCAAACTGTATGCAATGGCATATGATGAGCCTGAGGATAAGGCTCCCTGTGTCCACAAGGTGCAGGATTTAGTAACATACCTCAAGCTGTGGAAAAGATGCAGGTTGGAGATGAATGAGGTCATGGACCTCACACTGAAAGCATTGAGGCCACCCATCTGGGCCTCCCAGAAAGCACATCAGAAGAGAGAGGTGCTCAGAGACAAAGAGAGAGCATCTTGAGCACAGGCAAGGGAGGGCAGACCCTCCAGATCCAAAACTGTTGGTAGCTGACTGACTCTACAAGGACAAATTTCAGATGCTCCTCCCATCCCCTCTGCAGCAGCCACAGAGGAATCAATGTGGGGAGTCTATACTCCCTAGGGCTACAGAGCACCCTTAGTGGCCTTTCTCACTCACAGTGGTTGCTCCCTCACACATTACAATGCTCCCTTGGTTAATAACATTGCTGCCACATGTAACATCACATGTCCCATCACACCCTGCATTTGTCATGTAATCACATCAATGCTGTTCCTCAGCTACTGTATCAAGCCTGTCCCCTCATGACATGTACCCCTGTTCCTGCCAGCAAAATTGCCACTGACTCACCAGTTACCACAATAGGCTCATTGGAAGAGCCAGACTGTGCCTCCTGCCACTGTTGTTCTTCTGCCATGCCTCTACTCTACACTGTCATGTCCCTTTGGTGCTACTCCCATGCCACCTGGCACATGGTCACATGACCCTGCCTGCTACTCTCCATCCCTCCCTGCTCCATCTGCCCCCCTGACTTCGAGGTAAACCTCCAGGTTTGCTATCCTTTGTCGCTTTCCCACTCCTCTATCCACTCACTCTCCTGCTCCTCCATCTCCACCTCTCCACTCTCTTTCCCCTGGTTCACCCTCTCTTTCTCTTCCTGCTGCATCTCCTCCAGCACTGACCCCTCCCTTGGAAGGAAGAGCCTTGGTCTTCTGGTGTGCACCAGCCCTCCTATTGGGAATCCCTCTAGTGTCTTAATTTTGTACAAGTTTCCAACTCTCTCTATGACTTGTCTTGGTGCTGACCAGCATGGTAGCAGTTTCCATGTGCTTGCCATGGTGAAGTCCAGTGCATTGTCATATACCTGCACCAAATCACCTGCCCTGAAAACCACCTCTCCCTCCTTCAAACCTACTACCCATTTGTCAAATGCCTCCTTTCATCATACTGCATGCTTGACTGCCTGGCTAGCACCATCAAGCTTTTGCTGCTCTACATATGCTAGCTGTATGTCCACATCCTTCCCTCCCAACTCTTTCACTGCTTCTTCCACTGGCATCTGAGTTGTGTTGATGATGAAACCTAGTAATAGTTCTTTTGGCGAGAGCTGGAACACTGGTATTATATGCTTGTTTAACTGTCATATTGCTTCTTTGAAATGAATTGGCCATGATGCTGTGACATTTGCCACTGGTGGTGCTTCCCCTTCGCCTTCTCCTAGCTCTGGGCTGCACATTCTTTTTAGTCACCCTAAAAGTTTCCCATTAGCATTTTCCACTAAGCCATTGACCCATGGTGTGTAAGCTGCCACTATGCATTGTTCCACTCTGTTTGCCTTGTACCACATCTTGACCTCTCCATTGTTGAAGTGTGTGCCTCCATCTGTCATGAAGGTTTTGGGTGCCCAGAACATTCCTTTGATTGCCTTTAGGCTGTCCACCATTGTCTTTGCTGTGCCATGCATCTTCAACTTGAACCCCCACACATACTGTGAGTACATGTCCAGTACTAGGAGCACTGTGTGGTACCCACCCTTTCCTTTTGGCAAGCTAAGGTAGTCCACCACCACCAGCTTGAAAGGGTGCCATCTTGTTATTGGGTACAGTAGTGAGTGCAGGCTGGTACTGCCAAAGTTTTTGCATTGCAGACACTGTCTTATGGCTTTCATGATTGACAGGTCGAGTCTTGGGCTGTAAATTCTGTCCATTAGTTGCAGCTTTACTAAATCCCTACCCCAGTGTCCATTACTCTGGTGTTCCTTTGATGCCAGTTCCACCACCTCTTCTTGCATTATGCACTCAAGCTCCAGTCTTGCTCAAAGAGACTTGGTGGATGCTAACCACCATAATTTTCTGTCCTTGATGCAGTAGCCCTCTGCTCTATGTCTTGCTTGTCTTTGCTCCCTACTTGTGTCATTTTTGTCCAGTTTGGTGATAGCCTCGATGACCTCTAAGAACAATGGTTTGTCAGTAAACCTCTGCTGCAACTGGTTTATGGTAGACTCCTGGCTTATCATGAACAGGTCATTTATGACTCCCCTTGTCACTTCCCAATCTTCACTGACTGCCCATGTGCTGCCATCTCCTGGCTCTTTTGGTTGCCCCATGTACATGTGACTCAGTGCATCCACTGCCACATTGGATTTCCCTGGTCTATGGCATACTGCCATGATCTGGTATGCTGATATGCCATCCCTCCATTGTGGATGCACTGTGGACAGTCACTTGCTACATAGCATGTCCCTTAGGGCTATACAGTCTGTTTTGACCTCCACTGGGAACCCCCATATCATGTCACTGAAGTGGTCAAACCCAAATTTGAGCACTGTGAACTCCAGGATGTACATACAGTTTGTATCTCTCTTCTGCTGGTGATGTCCTTTTCAATGCAAACCCCACCAGGTGTACTGTCATCTTTTCTTCTCTGCTTGGTTGCACCATGGTGAACCATTGCAACAGCACTGCCCCAAACCCTTCCTTGCAGCCATCCATTGTGAGGATAAATGGCATGCCATTGAATTTGGGTGCTCACAGTACTGGTTCTGTTACTAGCACTTGCTTCAGCTGTAGGAATGCCTTCATGTGCTTTCATGACCAATACTTGTCTAACAACCTATCCCACAGGGGTACTGGTGATATTGCTTCTTCCCTGTTTTTATTGCCAGGTCTGGAGGATCTAGATTCCTCTGCAAGTCTGTTAATGGCACTGCTATCCTTGCATAATCTTTGATCAATGTTCAGAAGTAACCCATTAGGCCTAGGAACTGCATCAATTCTAGCAGCATGGTTTGTGCCTTCCACTTAGCTATAACCTCCAGCTTGGCTATGTCTGGCTTGATGCCACCTTTCCCCACCCTTACTCCTCTGAAGATGACTTCCTTGAAGAACAGCTTTGTCTTCACTGGTGATAGAGACAGATCCCTTTCCCTGCACCTCATCAGGAATTTGTGCACTCACTGTAGCAACTCCATGAACACATCCCCCACCATACCATTGTTGTCTATGAATGTTTTGAGCCCCAGTTCTGTTGTGATGTCCCTGAACACTGCATTTGTCATATCCAAGAAACATGCTGATGCTCCTAGGAGACCCATTGGCATCTGTTGATAGCACTGGAACCCCTGTCCCTCCATGTATATGCACAAGTATGGCTGGTCCTGTTCCTTGACCTCCACTGCATAGAAACCTGATGCCAGGTCTATTATGCAGACATATTCATGTCCTGCCAGTCACTGTTGCTTTGCTCTGATGTCTCCCTGCAGCATCAGCATGACCATCATTATCTTGTTGAGTTCTCTGAAGTTCTGGCAGACCTACCATTTGGGTTTTCCCTCCTGGGGTCGGTCCACCATGGTTTGCACCAGCTTTTGTGGGGGGTCTGAACTTTGCTCCCCTCCATTTAGCCTGCACTGCTCCTCGACAATCCACCTAATCTCGTCCATCATTAGGCCTGGTGTGCCATGTGCTTTCTGCACTAGCACCATTGGGTGTACTGCCTTGACTTCATCTGCTCATATGTCATGCAATATCCCTGCCTCATTGAACTCATTGAGTATGGGTAGGTACCATTCCCTTTGTGCTTGTGTCAATGGCTTCTGATGTACCTTTAGTGGAAGTCTGGTGCCTTCCAGGATATTCAGTCTGAACTTAATGAAGTCCACTGGCTTCACTTCCTGTACTGACAGTGTGAACATGTCTGCAAATTCTGCTACCAGATCTTGTACTTGCTGGAATTCATTCGGCACTAGATCTCCATATTCAACCATGTCTACCACCCTTTTTACCCTGGGGGGATAGAACAGGCCTTTCTCCATAAGCCAGGTGAATATTTCTGCATTGCTCTCCTCTGCACTTATCCTCATCTCCCCTAGTCATTCATCATCCCCTTCACTTGCCTCCTCCTCTGCTGCCATGACTCCCACCTCCACTTGACCCTTGTCTCTCTCCCTTTCTTCCACCTCTTCTCATGCCTGCTTGTCCTCATCCTCTTGACTCCTCTCTTTCCCTCCTTTGGGGTCTGGTACCTGCATTGGTAGGACCAATGCTGGTATTGTTCTTTTTGCATAGTTCATGATTTCATGCTGCCCACCTCAACTTGGTAACCAAATTGAGTCTGTTCCATAGTCATGTACTGCTTTTGCTTTGTCCAACAGTGGTTTGCTTGCCAGCATTTTCCATCACCTGCCACTTGGGAAGACTTCAAAAGACATTTTGAGTGACACTGGTCCCCATCGCACCACACCTGACCACATTCCCTTTGACAGTATTAATGACCCATCTGCCATTCTTAGCATCTGCATGGATGGAGTTAGGCCATCCAGCCTCCATGCTATTCTCTGGTATGCCTCCCAGTTGATCACATTTATCATTGCTCCACTGTCAACCAGTGCTAGGAACCTTATGCATTCCCCTTGTGGACCTTCTAGGCTTGGCACTGCTAGAAAGGGGCTGCTTTTATGTGCACTGATCAGTTTACCCTTTGCATCCAACTGATAGACATCAGTGACTGTATTCCCATGGCTTTCTAGGTTACTGCTATCTTCATTACCTGCTTGCTCCTCCCATTTCCTCTCTGCTGGGTCACTTTCAGGTGGATCAGTTCTCAGGACTACAGCTGATCTGCTGTTACCTGTAGTCCCAGGTCATTTTCCTCTTGCACCCATTCCCATGCATTCCTGTACTCACCCTGGTGCTCCTCTGCCTGCCATGCATCCCATGGTGCTACTGCATGTACCATTGTCACTGGCTGTCATGTTGTGTGGCTGCCTGCATTGCTGGCCATGCATAGTTTACTGGTGTCATTGCTGACCTGAGCTGTGTTGTTCTTCTTAACATGGTGGCTACCAGCTGCCTCCAGTGCATCTTGTGAGGTTTGAGCATCTCTTTTGCCATGCATGCACTCCCCACATGCAGTGGGTCTGTGACTAACCCACAACTAAAGCACTCTCCAGCCCCTGCTGCCACCATTCCTGGTTTTAGAGGATATGGTTTTTCAAGAGATGGCAGGACATTGTAGCCATATGTTCTGTGCCACATCTCGACATCTGCTTCATACTGGCACCTGCCTGCTTCAGTGTCTGGCCTTCAAGGGAGTGAACTTGCTTTCTCTAGTATCTGGGCCCTTGTGAGTGGTGGCTGTTGCACTATTGTACCTCTTGTGTGCATCACCATTGTGCTGGCGAGACTTGGTCCTGGCTGCTGTGGCATGAGCATTGTGCATATGGGTCCTCATGTGCCGATATTTGCTGCCCAGATGCTCATGTTTGCCATCTGCTGCTGCAACAACATATTTAAGGCCTGGTCCCTTGCTCACTCCTTGCTCTGCTGCTCCTTGTTTCTCCTCAGCTTGTCCACCTTGATGCTCTGCACTGCCACTACAAACTCTTCCCAACTCGAGTAGTCCTTGTCTAGTTCATCTCTGAGGACTTGCAGAGCTCCTTCCACTGTGCATACCACCAGTGTCCCTCCCACATCTCCCATGCTAAGTGCCAACCTCTTTACCCACTCTGCCCAAAGTACATGGCCATAGTCCCCTGCTCATCCTTCTTCTACCCACTCCCCTATCTCTTCTTCCCATAGCACCTGGTCCTTGATCCATTCTCTTTGTTGTACCCTTGTCAATTTGGGGCATCATGACAGTGGCCATCTTTTCATGAATGTGGCTTTTAGTGCTGCCATGTCCTTCTTGTCCTCTGACAGTACTTCAAACCATTCATCTGCATAACTTCCCAGCACCAACTGGAGCCCAAACCTGTCTATTTTCCTCGTTTCCAACCATGAATCTGGTACTGAGAGCTGAAACTGCATGAACCACTCTGTTGGCCCCTCCTTGTTGCCATAGTCTCCATGGAACAATGGTATAATTTTTGCCATATCTGTCATGGTTCCTTGGGTTGCATTTACTGACTGTGAACTCTGCACTGGTGCTGGTGTTCATCCTATTGTTGACCTGCAATGCCTGCCTCTCTGACTTACGTTGGGGGTGGGTGACAGAGGTGTTGTTGGTCACATACTGTATGGCTTGTACATGTATGTTGCTGTTGGTGTTACAAAGACAGTTGGCCTCAGCCTGAACTGGGGTGTGTTTCCAGTACCTTCCTGTTGGTTGTCAGATTCTGTAGCACCTGAGTCCTCCCCTTTCCTTTGTGTGATTCCCAGTGCCACTGTATCCCCATCTGATACTGATGATTCCAAGATGCTACTCTCTGACATTGGTTTGCTTTCCTCACTTTGGTTCTGCTGCCCGATGCCTCTGAGTGATGCTACCACATGCAATGGGATTGGGTCTGTAGTCACCTGCCTCCTTAGGGTTCAGGTTCCCTTCTCATCACCAGATGGAAGAGCCAGACTGTGCCTCCTGCCACTGCCATTCTTCTGCCATGCCTCTACTCTACACTGTCATGTCCCTTTGGTGCTACTCCCATGCCACCTGGCACACAGTCATGTGACCCTGCCTGCTACTCTCCATCCCTCCCTGCTCCATTGTCCACTAACATATGTGCATCCCCTCTCTTCACATGACCACCAAACACTGTCTGTCAGTGATCACTACTGACCTGTCATGTGTCACATTATCTCCTTGGCACCTATATCCACCCTACAAGTGCTGCCCACTTAGTAATGCCACCCTCTGATTTTAGGGTTAGTTGATGAAATCACTGCCAGCTCCCACTGCATGTCTTTGCATTGCAAGTATGTACTTATACCACTTCTGCTTTATTTACATTCATTTTCTGGACTCTATTTGTTTTACCTTCATCTATGTCACTGCAGCATATGTGACTGTCAAAACATCAGCCTTTTTATTTTCTTTATTGCTCTTGGCATATGACAGATCTGACAATTTCTGATTTTACCTTGGAACCTACTTTCCTTATGCTACAAAAGTCTGCCATATGTAGAAAAATAAGGCACCCACCTTTTGGCATCACTTTTGTGTGTATCTGAGAGTCCCTTGAGTCCCTAGAGTCATATCCCAGAGTATCTTCAAGTCTCCAGAGCATCCTCAGAGTCCCCAGAGTCTTTCATATTGTCTATTTGCCATCTTTGAGTCTTTCTCCACTAGTAAATCACTGCCACTTCATTAAACCAGTCCCTTATGCCCACAAGAATTTCCCTGTCATCTACAAGAGTCTACTATCACTGCCCTTTGAGTCCCAAGTCTGTACAAGCTTCTACCAACCCAGAAAAATCCCTTTCACCTTTCTAGGGCAGACTTTTGAGTTCTTCATCACTGACACTCCCCAGCTCCCAAGAAAAATCCTCCTTCGCCCTCAAGGCCTCCCTATCCTTCTCCTTCTGACTCAGCACCCCTTGGGATGAGCCTAGGATTATTCCTACAGCTTTCCCCTACTTCTCCCTTCACACTCTCACAAGAAGAGTCACCCACATCATTTTGGAGCCCACCATGAGGGGTCTGTAGATCTGGAAAGGAGATCTTTAGGACCTACTCACCTCCAAACAGAATTAGAAGAGCTCTTAGAACCCTTCCATTGTCTTTCTATATCATCCTCTGATCTTTTTGTCCCCACTGCTAACCCCCATGATATCCCAGATCTTAACTCCCCAGATACAGAGTTTTTTTCAAGCAGATTCCCCCCATCATCCAGAACCTGACCCTCCATCATCAGTTGATATACCTGGTGCCTTTGAGCTTGATGAGTCATTTGCACCACCACCAGATTGCCAAGAATTATCACTGCTTACTGACCTATCATCTTCATCATTCTTGACAGCTTTGATTTTTGCTGCTGAACAACTCCTCTTACCATCATCCTCATATATCCCCTCTCAGAATCTCATTCAGCTTCTTGTTCAACCTCCTCCACCAGTATCAACCAGAAATCCACCTGCACTTCATAATCTGCCTCTTCCTCCATTGTCAATACCACTTACCATGTCTGCCACTAACAACCACTGTGAAATGCCACTTAGGGGCTCTAATAAAGCCCCCAAGTTCAGGAAAGACAGAAGATATATGTGCCTACTTCAAGGACATTGACCAGATCTGCACTGATGCAGGTATCATTGTCAACAAAGTAAAAATTAAGTGGGCTATCTGTTATGCTGACTGAAATGAGTCAGAACTTTGGTCATACCTCGATTCCACTGCAGGTGACAACTGGGAAGATTTTGTCAATGAGGTAACTAGCTCTACCCTGGTGCTGACATCAAGGGGTGTCAGTACACTAAAGCAGACCTCAAGACCCTCCTCCATCACCAAGTCCAGAAGCCCATGTCATCCCTGGAAGACCTTGGAAAATATGTCTGTGAATTTTGCCACATTGTTGTGCTGATCAATAAAAAGAAGAAGCTCCCTAATGACTATGTCAATGAGAAACTCCTTGAAGGTTTTCCCCCTAGATTCCATAACAGCCTTGCTACTCATCTCCAACTCAAGGACTTAGATCATGACATCGATGATCCATGGCCCTTTGACAATGTCTATAAGCATGCAGCCTACCTCCTGAGTGGCACATGTAGAAACATTGCTCAGGTTGACAGCTTGGCCTTATTTCCAGAGTCTTACTCCCAACCATCAGTGCCACTGACCATCTTGGAGAGAGAGTATGTCCAAGCGACTGACTCTGCCCCAGCACCTTGTCAGATGCAGCCCCAAGATCAACAATTCCACCACTCCTTCAATCCCCACTGCTTCTTCTGTGGTGGTACCAATGGTCACAGGACTCCTGAGTGCAAACTGTGCTAAGAATATGTCTGCCAGGGGAAATGTGTGCTCATTGGCAGTAGGGTTTTCATGAAGGATGGCTCTGACATCCCTAGATCTGCTGCAGGGCAGAACTTCAAGGAAAAGATTGATAACTTCTTGGCTCTTCAAGAGTCCATAATGGCATCAGCTAACCTAGTGTCTATTCAGTCTCCTGGTACTGCCTCTTCATCTTGAGGCTGTGATACCCCTCCCCACCTCATTAACATTATGTTCTTTGGCTCTGAGGACACTGCTGAGTTTCAGGTAGAGGTTCACCACTCGTCTTACCTTGTTGACCAGGAAATTGAGGAAAATGCTGATGAAGAAGACAGGCATGCCTTGGCCAGAGCTTATGCTCAGGTTGAGGAGCTTAAGAATGCCATCAAAAAGAAGAAGCCCACTCATTTCAATGGCATAGAAATCCCTGCTCATCATCCTCATAATGCTGCCACTGTCAACCCCCCTCCTGCCAATAACTCCACACCAACCTCCATCTTGAATACTCAGCTGCTGTCTAACATCCCTCAGACAAGACCAAACACTGCTGAGGTGTCCAGCTCCAAACCCCAGTCTAACCCCACCCCTCAGTTTCATTACCAGAGTGGCTTTGATGAAGCTGCTGCCACTAAAAGACTCATGTCACAAGTCTTAGGGGCCAAAGTGGAAATCTCCACACAAGATCTTCTAGCTGTCAGCCCAGAAATCCACAAAAAAATCAAAGAAATGGCTATGATGAAAAAGATCATGATTGGTAGCCTCAAGACTGCCTCAGAATTGTCTTCATCATCAACTTGGGCTTCATATGAACAATATCTTGTCAAAGGCACTCAGGGCAAGTGTGTCAGGCTAGCCACTGCCCCCTTTGTGCAGTAGATGGCATCCTCATGGATAAACTTCAGGTTGAGTGTATCCTCAATAGTGGTTGTCAGGTAGTCACCCCCAGGCATGAGTTATGGGAGGCCTTGGGTGCCCCCCTTCATTCTGACATGTGCATGACTTTAGAAGTGGCTAACCAGTCAAAAGAGAGCACCTTAGGTGTCATAGAAAATGCTTCCCTGTGTATTGGGCCCATCAAGGCTCACTTGCAGATTCAAGTCATCAACAGAGCCCCCTTTGACCTCCTTCTAGGCTGTCCATTTTTCTCTCTGCTCAGTAGCATCCTCAGAGACTTCCCAGACAGTGAGCAATCATTAGAAATCCACAACCCCAACTCAGGTCACCAGCTGTTAATCCCAACTCATCCCCATCATTTCCTCTACCAGCACCCTCAATTTATAAACCCAGAAGATGAGGTGGAATATTTTGCCTGCCAAGAATGCCACCATCACTTGGAGATTGGAAAACAGGGTTTTTAATGTCAGTCAATTACTTGCCAGAGTTTCAAGGAAACCAAAAGAATATAGTATCCATGTGTTCCCTTTATGTTTCCAATTCCCCTTCTTCAATGAGGTCATTTGTTTCACCATTTCATACAGACTCTACAGAAAATGCCACTGCAGCCTATTTATACAACTATAACACTGACAGTATGCCCATTCTTGATCCTTTTGATTCAAGTTTCATTTCCCCAAGAGATCCCTTTTTGTTTTCTATGAGCACTATGATTTCCCCACTGACACTTTCAGTTCTAAGATCCTCTCTTCATTTCAACCCAATTTATCAATCTTAAAGTACAAACCTGTAGTGAAGAAGGTGAAGCCTATCCTGACTGCAATGCCTGTCAAGTTCAGAGTTGAGCATCAGGAGATTGGTGATCCTCTCTCAGACTTGCCTGTATTACCATACCACCCCCCTCCTTTCATCCCAGGATCCAGGTTTATGGTGCAATGAGCAGAAGAGCTCAATCTTGACCCCACCAAGTTCCTTTGGCCAGTGGAGTTACACCTTGTTCAATGTCTCATTCATACCCACAAGGCAGCATTCACTTGGGAGACCTCTGAACAAGGAACCTTTCATGAAGACATTTTCCCCCCCTTAAAAATTCCAACTCTGCCTCACAAGCCTTGGGTTGAATGCAATATCCCCATCCCACCTGCCATTTTTCAAGACATCATTAACATAATTAAAGAAAAGGTCACCGCTGGTGTCTACGAACCTTCAACTCTGTCCTATAGATCTAAGTGGTTCTGTGTTGTCAAGAAAGACAGAAAATCCCTCCATTTAGTCCATGATTTGCAGCCACTAAATGCTGTCTCCATTCAGGATTCTGCAGTTCCCCCTTTCATTGATTCAATCACTGAAGCTTTTGCCTGTCATTCAGTTTACAGAATCCTGGATCTGATGGTAGGGTATGACCACAGGACTATCCACAATGACTACCAAGACCTTACCACCTTCCAAACCCCTATTGGCATGCTGCAACTTGCAAAACTTCCTATGGGTTATACAAACACTGTCCAAATCTTCCATGGAGATGTCTGCTGGATCCTGAAGGAAGAAACCCTGAAGTTACCATTCCTTTTATCAATGACTGTCCCATCAAAGGGCTGAAGTCCCACTATCAAAATGCCAATGGCACTTATGAGACTATACCTGAGAATCCTGGAGTTCACCACTTCATTTGGGAGCATCTCCAGAACACCAATCATGTCCTTCATTGTCTCTGTCATGCTGGTGCCACAGTCTCCACCAAGAAATGCATAATTGCCATGCCATCTATTGTGGTTGTCAGTCATAAGGTATCATATGAGGGGAGGATCCCAGATGAAGCAAAAGTCCAAAAGATTAAGGATTGGCCTTATTGCACTAATGTCACTGAAGTCAGGGGCTTCTTAGGTCTTTGTTCATATTGCCAAATCTTTATCAAAGACTTCACCAGACATGTGCATCCCCTTGTTGAACTGACCAAGAAAGATGTTCCCTTCAAGTTCCATGACAAACATCACACTGCAATGGATTATCTCTGCTCAGCCATCATGTCATCTCCAGCACTTCAAGCTATTAACTATAATTCCACCCTACCCATCATCCTTGCAGTCAACACCTCTAACATTGCTGTTGGCTATATTCTCATGCAGGAGGGCAAAGATGGCAAGAGATACCCAGCTTGTTTTGGATCCATCACTCTCAATGTTTGGGAGCAGCATTATAGTCAAGCCAAACTCAAGCTCTTCAGTCTTTTTTGGGCCCTACATGACATATGACTCTATATATTCAGTGTTCAGAATCTCATTGTCAAAGTGGAAACACAGTATATCAAGGGCATGATAAATAACCCTGATTTACAGCCTAATGCCACCATCAACTGTTGGATCACTGGCATCCTTCTCTTTGACTTCAAACTCATCCATGTACCTGCCACCAAGCATGCTGCACCAGATGGGCTGTCAAGGAGGCCCAAAGCTGATGAAGATCCAGAGGTTGACAAAGAAGAATATGAGGACTGGGTAGACAAATGTGGGGCTTTCACAATGGAACTGGTAAATCATCAAGAGCCAAAGACACTGTCACTATGTCTTCCCCTTAAATCACTGCCATCCATCTACCACTTATCCAGTCCCCTACCCCAGGATATCAGCATTTTTACTGCCATCAAAATGCCACCAGACAATGCAGAAATAGAAATTCCATGAACTGAGAAAGCAAAGCAGAGAGATGAGAGGTTGGACAGGGTGAAAGAGTTTTTAGTGATGAAGAAACTGCCAGATGGGATAGGAGAGAAGGAGCTGGAGAGCCTCATCCAACTGGTGTCAAGTTATTTCATCAAGGGCAGAGAACTTTGGAGGAAAGAGCCACAAGGTTGACACCAACTTGTAGTTCATCCTCATAGACATCTTGACCTTATTTGCCAAGTCCACAATGAGTTGGGCCATAAGGGTATTTTCTCCACCCACATGTGATTACTGATGTTTTTGGTGGCCCATGCTAGAATAGGACATTCACTGGTACATCAGGATGTGTCACAAGTGCCAAATTTGCTGCCTCAACCATATTCATATTCCCCCCATCATAGCCATCCCAGAACTCCTATTCTACAAAGCCTATGTTGACACCTTCATCATGCTGAAGTTGAATGGTTACCAATACATTACCCAGGCCCATTGTTCCCTCACCAGCTACCCTGAGTGGGCCATGCTTCGATCTGAAACCAGAAAGTTGATAGGCAAGTTCTTATTCAAGCAGATTCTGTGTCATTGGGGAGCTGTTGGGGAGATCATCACTGACAATGGCAGACCTTATGTCTTAGCTCTTGACTGGCTCTCCCAGACCTACAGCATTCAGCACATCAGTATTTCCCCCTATAACTCACAGGCAAACAGTGTCATGGAATGGTGGCATTTTGATGTGAGAGAAGCAATGGTGAAGAGTTGTGAGGGAGAAGCATCAAGGTGGTCAGAGGTAGCCCCCTCAGTCTCCATATGATATGGCTCACAGTGTCCATCCCAGACTTCCTTTCGACTTCACTGAGGCCACATTCCTCTCCCCTTTTGAGGCAGACTTTTACTCAACTACTGACCTCATCACCAATCAAGCTCATCAGCTACAGAAATGACCAGAGGACCTGGCACTGATTCATGACTGAGTCCTAAAAGCACACTTTGCCTCAGCCAAAGACTTTGTATCCTGTTTTGAGGGCACAATCCATGATTTTGACTTCCAACCTGGCTCACTCATCCTAGTCAGAAACTCATGTATTGAGAAGGAGCTAGATTGCAAGACAAAACCCTGCTACTTAGGTCCCATGGTAGTGGTGTGTCATACTAAAGGTGGATCTTACCTCCTTGCAGAGCTTGACAGAGCCACCTCAAGATTCTGCTATGCTGCCTTCCATCTATTCCCTTATTACCCTTGCAACAAGTCTTGAATAGAGGTCACCCACTTGGTGGGCCTCAAAAACTCCACCATAGATCAACTCGAAGATGACTCCCTTCCTGACCCAGAGCTCACTGGTGTCCTTAGGGATGAGTCAGATGAGTAACCTACACCCTATCTACCATGTCTCTTTTTGTCTTTTCTTTCTTTCATTGCTTTCTTTAACTTAACAGACAATCATACTCTATGCAACTTTCAAAAAGACCACCATGAAAAATATATAAATATACCATCAATTCAAGCCCTTCATTTCTTTCAAACTTGTTTCATAGACTTACTCACCCCTTCTCTTTAAAGAATACCACCAAAAATATGTTATGGAGAAAGACAATAGAAAAGCTGCTCCTTCAGATACCACTCATTACTTCCTCTTTCTTCTTCTCATTTACAGATATTTTACTTATTGTTGGGTGTTCCAACTCCCTACAGATGGTTTTCTCCCTACTATACCCACATGTGCAGCAATGTTTTCATTTCAGATTGGATTTTGTACTCTCAACCAGAAAAACTGCTTATGAGTCAGACACACACTGCTATTTCTCTATGCTATGGCACAGATGATGACACCACCCTATGGACCCTCTATGTTGTACCTTTCCCATCACTCCTTCAGAGACTGTAGCTGTTGCTTGTTACTGCAGATCACCACAGCCATAGTCCCTGCCTCATTAGTGACCTGCAATATCCATGAGTATAGGTGGCTCAGCAACTCCTCACTCCACACGATTGAGTCCCAGAGACTGGCAATCATTATGTCCAGTTCTTTGATCACTCTTTGACCTCTCCTCTGTGTCCATCATCTGCTCCACAATGGCCATGGGAAACCCTCTACCTCTTCCTCAGGTGGTGGTGACACATGTGGGGATCCTTGAGGAGTAGTCAAGTTGATCTCAACCTCTTGCATTTTTATGACAGCTGGCACTTCATCTGGTTCTTCAAGAAGGCTGCTAGGACTAGTGAAAAATGCAGATGCATCTTCACCTGGGTCTTCTGCAGCTCTTGGAGGTTCTGGGATGGGAGCAGGAGTGGGTGGAGTGCTAGATGGGAGGAATAAAGGGGTGGAGGCAGCAGGTGGTGGCAGCATGCATGGGACAGACACTGGTGCAGAGGTCTCTTTGTTCAGGCCTATGTGAAGGATGACACATTGCTTGCATGTTGAAGTCATCGATGAAGTGGTAGGGATGAGAGGGGGTACAGTCATGGTCCTTGGTCTTTTGCTCATTGAGGCTGCCAATGGTGGTGGACCCTCTTGGTTTTTGCACTGCATGTTCTCTTAAGCTCATCCCCATGGTGTCATGGATTCATGACTCACCTTCTGCCCAGTCTTGTAGGCTTTGTCACACTTTTTCTTCCCCTGGTGGCACCTCTCACAGGCCTGGCCTTCCTCATGCATGCACAGGATCCCTGGTTTCATGCAAATTCCACATGGCTCTTGGGAACTCCCAGCACCTTCAATGTCCATTTTGACAATGCCATGCACCTCCTTGATACATGTTGATGTACTGTCATTAGGAGCAGAAGGCTCCTTCCCTGCTGCAACATCAGTGGATACCAGCTTTGAAGGGCAAAAACATTAGAGAGACAGAGAGGGAGGATGGGGAAGTGTACACACCTTCTGTTTAACTCCCTCTCTCCCAGCAGCCTTTCCTGCCTGCCTTTGTGAGCATCTGACCCCTTCCCCTTCTCCCTGAATGGTACTTGATGATGGCACTTCCTTGCCCTTGCCTTTCACTGTATGTTGGGGAAACCAAGCCTGAATCACTGTTAGCTGCTTGAAGGCCTCACTGATGGCAATTTTGGTGTCCTCCTTGTAGTTGGGCACAGTGGTGCTAACATCACTGGTGAACATACAAAGCTTCTCAATGTGCTCCTGTCACCCATTGTTACCACTGAGCTATCAACTAGGTTGCAGGACTGACTCACTGACACCTCATAATACTGGTCCAACCACTCGCATTCCATGTCCTCTCCTGCTGCCTCATCTGGAATCTCCTTCATGATGACCTCCAACTTCTTCATGTCAGCCACCCACAACTTCAGCACAAGCTGCTGCACAGCATTTGGGGGGACAAAACAAGGAGTGGCTATGGTCATGTTCTTGGAGGTGGACATGGCATGAGCTGGAAATGATCTAGTGGTAGTCTAGAGGGTGGTGGGGAGTGGATTAGAGAAGGAGAGAAGTGGCATTTTGTTTGGTATGTACATTTTGGCAGTCTTTGTTGATGTGGAAACATTGTTGCCCCAGCATGTGACTGAGAACCCCATACCCCTTCTGTTGATCCATGCACAGCCACACCACATGTCTGACATCATCCCATCTCCATTCCATCATCCCTGACTGAGGATGGTGTCACACACCAAAGGTGTTTGGCAGTGTGCACATGGTCCTAGGTGATGAAGTGGCTAGTGAAGAGTGCTGCAGGAGTATCTCCCTAATGCAACAGAAGACTGCTGGCCATCAGCAGTCACCCTTCACACAAGAGAAGACCCTCTGGGATGAAGGTGACAATAATAGGAGCAAAGATGCAGTAGGATTGTGTTGAGAAGAGCATCTCCTCACTGTCCAGGTGAAAAATTGTTTAAGTGCCAGTTGAAAAATTTAAGCATGCATTTATGGCATTCCAGTTTTTCAAATATCTCCACCAGTTCACATGATATTGACACCATTTCCATGCTCATGTGTACCTCATTCCCATGCCATCCTACCTGCCAAATTTGGAAGCAATCCTTGCACTCCACAATTTTCCACAGCATTTCTGCCAACAAATGCCCATTTCACCTATCACATTAAAGATGGCTGCCTCAACAATGATCTCATCACTCAGATCCTTTGCCAAGGAGAATGACTATGTGTACCTTGCAGGCATTCCTACTAGCTTCTGTTCTGAAGCTTCCTGGCACATCCCATCCTCATCCACCCCCTCCCAGCCAGTCCATCTAGGACAGTGAGTTCTCCTTGTCAGTATGACATCTAGGAGGACATTCTTTGGACATCTCAGGCCTGTGATAAGGCTTGAAATTTCTTATGTGGTTGTTTCTGTCATCCCAGTTGAAGAAGCCTATGGATTCTTCCTTCCCTCCTCCTGCACTGTCTTCCTGCCAATTTCATCTCTGGTTCTTTCAAAATTGCAATGGCTACAGTACTCCCTAGTGTACTCTACCCTTCCAGATCACATACCAGACCAGATTGCAGCAAATGACCCTCCTCTGGTAAGAGAGGATGTCCCTCTGTCCTCCCCACCTCCTTCAGAAGCCTAGCTGATGGGAGGGAAACACTTGGTTGAGGAGAGAAAAGGGGGGGAGTGCAAAATCCTATGGCCCTGACACCCAGTAGACCCCCAACAGTTGGTGACAGTGGCAGAAATTGTAGTTATTCCTTGTTTGGATGTGCAGAGCCCCCATCACTTCTAGATCATCACAGCCTCATTCCCTTCCTTGTACCATACAGTGACTCCTCTTGACATGCAGTGCAGTCCCTGGCATGTGACCAGTTTGCTCCTTTCACTGTTTTTGGTTTCTGACTTGCCATGACTCATTCTTTGACTCATACTGTACCACTATGTCCATTTTTGGTTTTCTGCTTACTGATTTCTTCATCATGCTTATAAAGGACATTAGCAATCACTTACAGTCATCACTGGGCACTTACCAGTCCCTTACCAGTAGCTTACACAGCATCATCCCTTGTTTACATCTAGCTGTGCTGACAGTGAGTATATAGGTTCCCCTGTACCTAGACACAAAAACAGAGACCCAGACACCCATTAACTCGAGATCATCTTCATCTCTCACCATCATCTGAAGCCTTCCTATCCATCCTATTCATTTTCTGAAGTCTTTCCAGTGGTTGAGGCTTACCTGAAGAGTCTATCCACTGAGTTGCTCATCATTATCTGTATCAGTTCTTCATCACTGTTGCATCTGCACCTCTCCTCTTCATCTCCCATCCCATCCCTTACCTGGTCCTGGTGCCAGTGTCTCAACAGGCCTACCTCAAAACCCTCCCCTGCACTCACCTTCTGGGAGCAGAACTCCACTTCCTCCACTCCCTTCAATCTAGATTCTGCTGAGGCAAACTACTACTCTTTCTTTTGTCTGTGTGTTGGATTTTCAGCTGGTTCCACTACTGATCCACACCTTGACTCACAATGGTCAGCATTCAAAGACCCTGGGAGGTGTGGGGAGTCTATACTCCCTAAGGCTACAGAGCACCCTTAGTGGCCTTTCTCACTCACAGTGGTTGCTCCCTCATGCATTACAATGCTCCCTTGGTTAATAACATCACCACCACACATAATGTCACATGTCCCATCACACCCTGCATTTGTCACATAATCACATCAATGCTGTTCCTCAGCTACCATATCAAGCCCATCCCCTCATGACACATACCCCTGTTCCCACCAGCAAAATTGCTGCTGACTCACCAGTTACCACAATAGGCTCATCCACTAATGTATGTGCATCCCCTCTCTTCATGTGACCACTGAACACTGTCTGTCAGTGATCACTACTGACCTGTCACATGTCACATTATCTCCTTCGTGCCTATATCCACCCTACAAGTGCCACCCACTTAGTAATGCCACCCTCTGATTTTAGGGTTAGTTGATTAAATCACTGCCAGCTCCCACTGCATGTCTTTGCATTGCAAGTACATACTTATACCACTTCTGCTTTATTTACATTTGTTTTCTGGACTCTATTTGTTTTACCTTCATCTATGTCACTGCAGCATATGTGACTGTCAAAACATCAGCCTTTTTATTTTCTTTATTGCTCTTGGCATATGACAGATCTGACAATTTCTGATTTTACCTTGGAACCTACTTTCCTTATGCTACAAAAGTCTGCCATATGTAGAAAAATAAGGCACCCACCTTTTGGCATCACTTTTGTGTGTATCTGAGAGTCCCTTGAGTCCCTAGAGTCATATCCCAGAGTATCTTCAAGTCTCCAGAGCATCCTCAGAGTCCCCAGAGTCTTTCATATTGTCTATTTGCCATCTTTGAGTCTTTCTCCACTAGTAAATCACTGCCACTTCATTAAACCAGTCCCTTATGCCCACAAGAATTTCCCTGTCATCTACAAGAGTCTACTATCACTTCCCTTTGAGTCCCAAGTCTGTACAAGCTTCTACCAACCCAGAAAAATCCCTTTCACCTTTCTAGGGCAGACTTTTGAGTTCTTCATCACTGACACTCCCCAGCTCCCAAGAAAAATCCTCCTTCACCCTCAAGGCCTCCCTATCCTTCTCCTTCTGACTCAGCACCCCTTGGGATGAGCCTAGGATTATTCCTACAGCTTTCCCCTACTTATCCCTTCACACTCTCACAAGAAGAGCTGCCCACATCAAGACCCATCATGCCACTCACATCATGTTGCAGCACAGCCATCAGGGGGATCTGCCCCCAATCAGTACCAGAGACCTCTGGAGTTGTCTTGACCATGAGGAGGGGCTGTCCCTGAGCTTCCACAAGGGGCTCCATCCATCTATGCCCCAGTTGATGACTTGGTAAAATTCATTCATCAATATCAGAACCAGTCTGATAATTTTTATGAGAGCTCTGCACTCTCAAGAATGTTCCCCAGAGCCTTAGGCTTCAGCTCACACCCTGATGACAACAAGGTGCAGGTTAATCCTCCATCATGACAGGATGTCTGAGGATTCCTCCTCTGCAAACATTTAGCACTGGTCTCTTGAAGGGACCATGACCAAAACATCTGGCTCTGCAAGCTGATCAAGCTCCTTGCTGTAAAGGGTCAGTATAGGGCCCTTCTGGAGTGGGTTGAGGTAGCCTACCTCTTCCCCTTGGGAAGGGGGATTCACCCATTCAGCCACTATGGCTGATGTTGCTGCATACCTGGTGGCCAATGGCATCACATATCATGATGCTGATGATGCTCTCAAGTGGGCATGGAGAGTGGGCAATGAGTACATTGCCTGAATAATTAGCAATGGAGGGGATAAGGACCCCAACATCAAGGCAATCATCAATCAGATGAAGGCCACCTTGAATGAGCTGCTCCCTGTGGCTGAGCACCACTCACTGGAGTGGATCAACCTCCAGGCTCATGTGTTGGGGGTTCCCCAAAAAAAATATTGCACCCTATGAGGCATGTCCCATTGAAGAAAGGGACCTGCATGTACTCAGAGAGTTTTCCAAGTTGGCAGCTCTCTATGACCTTCCCCACCATGCTAGAGGGGAGAGTAGTAATGCAGGAGGGGTCATACTGATCCCTGCTAGTACCCTTGAGGAGGGTGAGATGGAGGATGATTTGAGACCAATGTAGTCTTGAGGGTAGTCCCCCCTCAGAGGTCCAACCCTCCAATACAAAAAATAGTTGCATTGCATGAAGGTTCAACCCCATTGTGCATAGACCTAAATCCATGTTTTGAGGCATAACCCCCTCCAGTGGTTCATGAGGTTCAACATCTTGCTTGTATATACTTGCCTGTTTTCTTTTTCCCTCTTTTCTTTCTCTTTCTTTTTTGTTTCCAAGCTGTTACAGGCTCTACAGGGGGAGGGTGTTAGGGGTGCACCAAATATGGTGCTTATTATCAATCACAGGCATGTGGTACTCTGGTATCACATGCCTGGTAGCTCATCATATATATGATGTTTCAGAAATTTTACATAGGACAATCTTTTGTCTCTATGTATCATATCTCTGCAAATACCATACAGTACAGTTTGCTAGTGTGATCTTGAGATGAAAGGTGCCCACACCCTTACAGTATGATTGGGGTAGTGAGATCACCAATGCAATTGCAACAAGTGAGTTGTCAAGAGGTTGGTCAAGAGAGGCCAGAATGTGGGCCTTCTGATGCATTGCATTCAGCTGTATCTCTATAGGCTGGTCACCTGCCAGTGTCCCTCAGAAAAGTTTGCCAATTAAATATGCAATACTCTGCTTTCCTTTCCCTTCATATCTATCACCAAGTTTCTTCCAGTTGCTGTCACAGTAGTCTCATACATGACATCACTCAGTGGTTCATCTTTGAGGGTAAGGGTTATTTGCATGCATGCCTCTTGGTCCTTGATTAGCCACTCCTCATATTTGTCTGGGTGTGAGTTGGCATCTGGAGCTTTTGTCTCAGTGCTGGAAACTATGTTCCAGAGGTGTCAAACTGACAGTACTTTTTTCATGCAAAACTTCTACATTTGAAAATTTGAACCATTGTTTGTGAGTGCTTCTATGTTGTACAGTCTGCTGGATGCATGTGCTACCTTGGCACTTCTAGAGGCTGATACATTAGTGCTTGCAGATGGTCCTGCCTTCATCATAGACCAAGTAGGTCCAGCTGTTGAGGCAGAGGGTGTGGGAGTTGATGACATTTCCTGTAACTGGTAGTGGTACCACATTATTCAAATTTGAATTAAGTTAGAGCTCAGGGCTCATAACCTTTTGAAGTGAATCGCAGTCTGGACCTATAAAGAGGGAGACTCAGACTTAAGGAAAGGAAGTCTATGTTGTAGTCATCTAACCTATAAAGAGGGAGACAAAAGGATTGTACTGTGACAAGTGGAATGATAGTTACCTCAGACTTAAGGAAAGGAAGTCTGAGGTCAAAGGGAAAAATGTTCAACCTAAGTAATGGGCTAGATTATGTAAGGCTGTGTGACGATAAGTAACATACATTAAGGAAAAAACATTAAACTCCAACAGTAATGACTGGCCACAATGGGACAGCTTGCAAATCATACAGTGTGTTTGATTGCATTTGTATATTTTTCACAGCCTTCTATAGTGTACTCTACTCCCACTGTGTTGTGAGTGGCAGGTAGAACTGGAGATATACATATGTATAAGTTGGCAGAGTGGGAGTAACAATTGGACATTGCCTGGGCCTGAGGTATACAGTATAAACAGTGCTAGATGATTGCTGCAATGGCATGTTTGTACACTCAGCAGGTAGATACTCTTCAGGTGGTCCTTGACTGCTGCAGGCCCATCCATTGTTTCTAGTACTTAATCAGATACTTAGAAAATCAGACAGTTGCCCTGAAACATTTTTGCCATTCCTTGCCATGAACCATCTGACTCAAGTCCAACTCTGTGCAACAACCTCTTGGAATAATTACAGTGGTCCACATTGCAAAAAAGGGCTTCCTTAGTGCTGGAGGAATCCAAAGTAGTAACCTTCCCCTTGGGCCTTTGATCCAACCATCATGGTTCAATTTGACAGGTTGACCCCATATTTTGTCCCCCTGCACAAACCCATCAAGAAGCTGTTCACAGTTAGAGAGGGCATGCAAAGGATTTGATGAAAAGCAAATGTGATATCCCATCACACCTTCAGAAACTTTAGGTGAAATCATGACATACAACAGGTGGTGATACTTACAAGATATTAGATGAGGTGAGGCAAGTATGTCTGGAGGAGTGGGTGCCACCAGTTTCAATTTTTGACTCCTCCTATGCTCATACTTCACAGGATCCCAAACTGCCACATGGCTGTCCAAAAAATCTGAGGCAACCCTCTTGCCATCAGGGAAGAATGCAACTGAACTAAAACTGACTTCAGCAGTATGGCCCACAAGAGGGCTGCCAATCTGCACACCTCCCTCAACATCCCAGACTCTCACAGTGTTGTCCCTTGATCCTGAGACAATCCACTTTCCATCAGGGGAGAATGCAACTGAATTGACAGAAGAAGTATGGCCCTCAAGAGAGCTGCCAATCTGCACACCTCCCTCAATATCCCAGACCCTCACAGTCTTGTCCCAAGAGCCTGAGACAATCCTCTTTCCATCAGGGGAGAATCCAACTGAATTGACTTTAGAAGTATGGCCCTCAAGAGGGCTGCCAATCTGCACACCTCCCTCAACATCCCAGACCCTCACAGTGTTGTCCTTTGATCATGAGACAATCCACTTTCCATCAGGTGAGAATGCAACTGAATTGACAGAAGAAGTATGGCCCTCAAGAGAGCTGGCAATCTGCATACCTCCCTCAATATCCCAGACCCTCACAATCTTGTCCCAAGAGCCTGTGACAATCCTCTTTCCATCAGGGGAGAATGCAACTGAATTGACAAAAGAAGTATGGCCCTCAACAGGGCTGCAAATCTGCACACCTCCCCCAACATCCCAGACCATCACAGTCTTGTCCCCTGAGACAATCCTCTTCCCATGAGGCCTCTTCCCATCAGGGAAGAATGCAACTGAATCAACCAAAGAAGCATGGCCCTCAAGAGGGCTGCCAATCTGCACCCCTCCCTCAACATCCCAGATCCTCACAGTGTTGTCCCAAGAGCCTGAGACAATCCTCTTTCCATCAGGGGAGAATGCAACTGAATTGACAGAAGAAGTATGGCCCTCAAGAGGGCTGCCAATCTGCATACCTCCCTCAACATCCCAGACCCTCACAGTGTTGTCCCAAGAGCCTGAGACAATCCTCTTCCCATCAGGGGAGAATGAAACTGAATTGACTGCAGAAGTATGGCCCTTAAGAGGGCTGCAAATCTGTGCATCTCCCTCAAAATCCCAGACCCTCACAGTGTTATCTGAAGAGCCTGAGACAATCCTCTTCCAATCAGAGGAGAATGCAACTGAATTGACAGAAGAAGTATGGCCCTCAACAGGGCTGCAAATCTGCACACCTCCCTCAACATCCCAGACCCTCACAGTCTTGTCACTTGAGCCTGAGACAATCCTCTTCCCATCAGGGGAGAATGCAACTGAATGGACAGCAGAAGTATGGCCCTCAACAGGGCTGCCAATCTGCACCCCTTCCTCAACATCCCAGACCCTCACAGTCTTGTCACTTGAGCCTGAGACAATCCTCTTCCCATCAGGGGAGAATGCAACTGAATTGACAGAAGAGGTATGGCCCTCAAGAGGGCTGCCAATCTGCACACCTCCCTCAACATCCCAGAACCTCACAGTGCTGTCCCAAGAGCCTGAGACAATCCTCTTCCCATCAGAGGAGAATGCAACTGAACTGACAGAAGAAGTATGGCCCTCAACAGGGCTGCAAATCTGCACACCTCCCTCAACATCCCAGACCCTCACAGTCTTGTCACTTGAGCCTGAGACAATCCTCTTCCCATCAGGGGAGAATGCAACTGCATTGACAGAAAAAGTATGGCCTTCAAGAGGGCTGCCAATCTGCACCCCTTCCTCAACATCCCAGACCCTCACAGTCATGTCCAAAGAGCCTGAGACAATCCTCTTCCCATCAGGGGAGAATGCAACTGAATTGACTTTAGAAGTATGGCCCTCAAGAGGGCTGCCAATCTGCACCCCTCTATCAACATCCCAGACCCTCACAGTGTTGTCTGAAGAGCCTGAGACAATCCTCTTCCCATCAGGGGAGAATGCAACTGAATTGACAGAAGAAGTATGGCCCTCAAGAGGGTTGCCTATCTGCACCCCTCCCTCAACATCCCAGACCCTCACAGTGTTGTCTGAAGAGCCTGAGACAATCCTCTTCCCATCAGGGGAGAATGTGACTGAATTGACAGAAGAAGTATGGCCCTCAAGAGGACTGCCAATCTGCACACCTCCTTCAACATCCCAGAACCTCACAGTGTTGTCTGAAGAGCCTGAGACAATCCTCTTCCCATCAGGGGAGAATGCAACTGCATTGACAGAAGAAGTATGGCCCTCAACAAGGCTGCCAATCTGCACACCTCCCTCAACATCCCAGACCCTCACAGTGCAGTCCCAAGAGCCTGAGACAATCCTCTTCCCATCAGGGGAGAATGCAACTGAAGTAACCCAAAAGGTATGGCCCTCAAGAGGACTGCCAATCTGCACACCTCCCTCAACATCCCAGACCCTCACAGTCATGTCCAAAGAACCTGAGACAATCCTCTTCCCATCAGGGGAGAATACAACTGAATTGACAGAAGAAGTATGGCCCTCAAGAGGGCTGCCAATCTGCACACCTCCCTCAACATCCCAGACCCTCACAGTGTTGTCCCAAGAGCCTGAGACAATCCTCTTCCCATCAGAGGAGAATGCAACTGAATTGACAGGAGAAGTATGGCCCTCAAGAGGGCTGCCAATCTGCACACCTCCCTCAACATCCCAGACCCTCACAGTCTTGTCACTTGAGCCTGAGACAATCCTCTTCCCATCAGGGGAGAATGCAACTGAATTGACTTTAGAAGTATGGCCCTCAAGAGGGCTGCCAATCTGCACACCCCCCTCAGCATCCCAGACCCTCATAGTGTTGTCCCAAGAGCTTGAGACAATCCTCTTTCCATCAGGGGAGAATCCAACTGAATTGACTTTAGAAGTATGGCCCTCAAGAGGGCTGCCAATCTGCACCCCTCTATCAACATCCCAGACCCTCACAGTGTTGTCTGAAGAGCCTGAGACAATCCTCTTCCCATCAGGGGAGAATGCAACTGAATTGACTTCAGAAGTATGGCCCTCAAGAGGGTTGCCAATCTGCACACCTCCCTCAACATCCCAGACCCTCACAGTCTTGTCACTTGAGCCTGAGACAATCCTCTTCCCATCAGGGGAGAATGCAACTGAATTGACAACATAAGCATGGCCTTGCAGGATCAGCTGTGCAGCAGGCCAGTCATTCAAACCCTTTACAACAACTCCAGCAAGGCCCAGATACTTTGGCAAGAGTATCATGGATAACAGTGAGGTTTGAGGAATAAATGCCAATGCAGAGACATAAAGGTGTGGGGTACTCTCCACCATTGCACTGCCAAAGTTTTGAATGAACTTGATTCCATCTTCTGCCAAAGCCAGCATTTTCTTGAAGCCATTGTGCCCCTGCAATGTGATTCAGATGTGATCAAAACTAGCTACCATTGAAGTACCTACCTGTAGCCACTTCGAAACACAGGCAAGAGCACCCAACCCTCTTCCAACCATACCTAGCAGACTCAATACCTCCAACCAGAAGAGTATTTTTTCACTTCCAATAATATCCCTCACCACCCCTGCAAGGGCTGAGTCAAATTCAGTCATCTCCAGATGCTGAGCCCAAAATTGGCAGCAGTAGGAGAGGTGGTGCGGGATGTTCTTCTTGATTCTCTCGGGCAGATCAGCAACCTCTGCATTGGCCAAGTAGGAACTTTCCAATCCACAGATATTGAATTGAAGCTCATCAGAAAGAATCTGCAATGCAGCGAAGGCTAGGTCCTTTGCATCAGAGGTGTCAATGAAATAGATACCACTCCGAGACTGATCCGTTAGGAATTCATAGAAAGATGCGTGAAGGGGACGGACAGGAGTGGAGTGGTCTACAATGCCACTCAACACTGGAGACATGAACCCGAGAATGAGAACAATGTCGTACTGGTCCTGTGTCTTCGGGAATCTTTCACGGATGCAATTCAACGATGCCATATGAAGCGGTTCGAGCGTCACCAGAACTTGACACATCACGGAGCGGTATCGTTCAAGGCCTCTCCCAGAGTCAGGTATACCCCCCTGCAGGATTGTCCAGTAAGTCGAGTCCAGGAGCGTTCTTCCTTCTTTGCACTCGAGGGTCATCAGGTCGTCGTAGCGCTCCTTCGGAATTTCTCCCGCTTTATCTGGCTTGATGAACTGGCAGGCAAGACGAGCCCACTCAAACAGACCACCAGACTTCTTGACGATGCTCTGGATTTCTGCCTCTCCGATGCCTGGAACACGGTCGAGTTCCTTGGAAACATAAAACTTGATATCACGTTCTGCCAACCACAGCGGAATGTCATCCAACGAGGTTGCCTTCACATGCAGAGCAACTCCTAGGTAATCCTCGATGTCCGGCAATGTTCTAGATGTCAATAAGATCCGGAAAGGTAGTTTTGCAGCTTCCGGTGATGTCAGGAGGCGTAGGATATGCTTCCTCGATGACGGTGGCCCGCTTTCATCCAACGCATCAATTACCACGACTATATTCCCAGCTATCTCCCCATTGATCTCAGACAGTGGGTCCAAGATGAATCGTTCCCACTGCTGCAGTACGTCAGATGTGGTCTTGAGAGAGTGGTTATTTGACACAACATTTGACAATGCTCGCCGAAACGCGGGGTCACGATCAGCCAAGTCACGGGCAATGGTGGTCAGAATCTTTCCCTCCCTCCGTTCCTGAAGCCTGTCACGGGCAAAGCAAAAACAAGACCCAAGTACACCTAAATCTTGGGTCCAGGACGCAATTGTATGAGCAATAGCAGATTTTCCCCTCCCGGCCTGCCCGTGCAGCCACAAGATGCGAGGGGCATCGTTGCAGCAATCGGTAATCCAGTTGAGGATTTCAGTTAGAATTTCTGTTCTTGTACCATTGAGGCATATCTTGGCCATATTCAGACCCGCATCGCCTGCGTAAGCCATCCCTTCGAAATTTATGTCTTCAAGCGCGTGGGATATCTTGACCTGAATATCCCGGACTGTGCGGTCCCGATATTGTTGCATTAGGTCTCCCAGATTCTTGATGTGACCACGGGCGATGGTTTGTGGATCGTGGACTAGGCTATTTGCAATCCTGACAACTGATAATGCATCGGCATCAGAACATGGGGAGTCCAACAGAGTTACGACAATCATAGGACATACCAAAGTTCTTATTTTTGGTATATTTTATGATGAACTCCGCCGCGCCCTTGATCTCCTGTGAAATCTTTCGTAATGTCTCCTTCGTATTATCAAAGTGCGCGATGGTATCCTCTTCCATGAGAAATTCGTAGACATCCTTGACAGTGCTGAGAAGGCCAAACACCTCGCTGTCTAGGTTCGCTTGATCAATGAGCAACTATCAGGAACTAGATGAGTGAGAAATAAACAAGAAGAAGAGGAGACGGACTTGAGAAACACCGGTCAGAATCCCCAGTGCAAGATGAACGTAAGGGTGAACCTACATGCTTATATCAGGACATGTGGGCGACGGAAGAACAAAGTGCTTACATTTGATAAAGCGGTAACGAAAGAGTTGAACAATTTAAGAGACTGGAGCATGCCCTCAATAGTTTGAATGTTCGGCATGGCACTATTCGCCTGTCCGACAAGGCCAGCAGCTGATTGGAGGGTCGAATGGATGGGTTTTATGTTACTTATTGCCTGTTGAGCAGCAGCGACTTGCTCGCCAGTACTGGGGTCAGATGTTTCCGTCGTGGGACCCTGTGATTGAGGCTGGCGCAAACGACGGAAAATCTTGGAGAACATCCTTGGAGGAGTATTGACCGATGTTTCAGCAACCGCGGAGGCATCAGCACGGGTCTGAGACCCTCCTTGTGACTGCTCCTGCGAATACCGATAAATTCCATAGGGTGTCAGGTGTAAGATGCATACCGAGGGAAGTTTACGCGTAGAGCTGAAGAAACGTCGTCCCTTCGACTGCTTGGGGCTCATTGGGAAATCCGTAATTCGAGCGGGATTCGTAGGTTGTATTCGAGGTTAAAGGGTGTAAGCGCCGTGATGGCTGTGGACACGTTGCAGCCACACAGCTAGAGCTCAGACCAGATTATTTACCTGGCTTGGCGAGGTTTCCACTGCACTTATATTCCTTGAGAACCAGTTGCATTTAAAAGACGGGTCTCGATACGCCAGTACGTTTCTGGCCCATGTTACGGATGTTCTACTGCTTACCAGGGAGCATTAAACGGCCCGAGTGTCGCAATCCATTCGAGCTCCAAGTATCCAGATATCACGATACGCTCAACCTTTACATTCTTCGAGTTCGACCCAAACCGTCGACGCCATGGA
Source organism: Pisolithus marmoratus (assembly GCA_024613145.1). Classification (NCBI taxonomy): domain Eukaryota; kingdom Fungi; phylum Basidiomycota; class Agaricomycetes; order Boletales; family Pisolithaceae; genus Pisolithus; species Pisolithus marmoratus. The sequence goes on from JANFAE010000021.1 coordinate 471,389, forward strand.
TGGTGGAGGACATGTAGTCGGAGTCGCGGACAAGAGTGTATTCATAGTGATACCCCGCAGGAGCTGATCAATCATTAGAGGGCTGCAACGTCGATATATTCGCCTGACGATGGTGCGGTGGTTTACTACCGATTACTTATACAGCGGGAGCTGGTTGTCGGCTTTGCTGAGCATCTTGGCGTGCCCCCTGCACTGGCTTCATCGTATTGCTACTAGGACGAGCCCTTTGCACCAGAAAATCAAGTTGTATACACCTCAAGCCAACTCTGGCTAATCCACGAGCTTATCTCCAAGCTAGGGAACAGCGGCTCGGCTCGCGAGTAACTTCCGCTGATCAGCACCCTGCCTATCCACCTCCACACGCCCAAATTACTCACTCTGCTTCTCCGTCTCCCGACGTATGTAGTATACAGGGCCCCTAGTTGGACAGCTCACTATGAGCGTCAACGTTTTGCCGATACCATACTCGCAAAGTGTCGCTGGTGGCATCAACCATACATCTATGCCTCCGAAGTGCCATTAATCATTATTGTATATCTAGGTGTCGTTAGCATGAAGCATGCCGTGAAGGCTACCTAATAGCAGATCATCCAGCTTTGTAACCCACGCGTAGTGAGGAGTGTGCATTTCACTATCAACGTAAAAGAAGTTCTGCACCTACATAAGTAACCAACGACGGCCCACGAAAGAAAGGTAGATTGCAACAGATGGCTGGCACTTCTTGAAGTCAGACCACGGCTTAAAGTATGACCATCCTGCACTTAGTCCATCATGTGGATTAGGCTTGACAGCTTCAATTTCCCGTTTATCCGACTTGCCTGATTTCGTTCTTCCCCACTGCACCGACGATGTCAACCGACACCGTACCGACCAGGACTGTTGTTGCCACGCATCTTTCCCCGTTGATCCCATACCCTTTCACCCACAGCGCCGCTCTCGTCCTAGGTCGGTGGACACCAATGTACAGATGTACAGACAACAGAAGTCCGCTCGTTACTCCTCAAACCAGCCTTCTCTAGAGAGCCAGTGTTCCTCCAGCTCAGTCGCGACGGCGTATAGCCAGACATCGATGCTGTCATCGTAGCTGCGTCAGGATTGCAACCGTTGCTATCTTGAATTTCTGGGGATGCTCTAGCTCGAAAACCACCTAGTAGACAACTTACCGATGGCATATATGCTATCACACCAGCGAACGGAACAATGAGTCAATGACCGCGATCGTCTTCGGGAACCTCACGTATGGATTCCACAGGCCATGCATTCTCGATGTCAAATTGGGAACCGTACTTTATGATGAAGACGCTCCTCCTGGAAAGAAAGGAGCGCATGATCGCACTGCTGTGAGTAACACGAGTCTCACCAGGGGCATATGTCTGACAACATTTCAGGTATACCTCCCTGTTGATGTCGTTGATGTCTGCCTTTGTGCTGACGAAATTGTATACGCAAATGATCACCCCAATGCCGTACCTACTGCTAAGAAATGTGGTAAATGGTCAAGCCAGAACATCTCCCAGTCGGGATCACACGGTTCTCTCTCCATCGCAATCAGCTTCTCCCACTTTCGTACCTCCCCCAGTTCCAATGGCATCAAACCCACTCCCGCTAGTCGATGTCATGACTAATCCCGATAACATCCAACGAGGCCTACCTCCACTTTCGCTGTTCGTCCTGCTCACACGCCTGCTTCAAGCACTTGAATGTCTCTGCGTGGCACTTTCCACGGCTGAAGTACGCATGGTGGGAGGGAGCATATCATATATGAAGGTGACTGGGCATGCGCAGAAAAGGTTGCGCGGACACCGGTAGGCGTGTCTATATTGACCGATGAGCCTATCGCTGCAACGGATGGCTCGGGTATGAAAAAGGAAGTAGCCTTGGAAGAAGGTGAAGACGAACAGGAGAAGATAACAGTCACTGGAAGAACATAGCGACCTCATCCTGGATGACGTTGTCGTGATGAGTTCCCATCGCTGAGTCTTTTGGATCTTTTGGAGAAGCCGACGACGAAGACCAGGATGAAGATGACAAGCTTGGCTTGTTCACGCTTTCCGCTTTGTGCACACATGACTCGCTCCCGCACAAGGACTTGGCTCGGGCGTGCTGCTTGACATGGACACACTGATCTGCGTCAATCGCGAGCGGCGAGGTGTTGCTGAGGCGGTGGTGGATGAAGGAGTAAAAGCAAACAGCCCTTGTGGTCACACCTAGATGCGATATGCCGTACCATGGTATACGTGTGCAGCGGATGCACAGTAGGTTTCTACTCCATGACATCCAGAGTGAAGCACTAGCTGCATTACATCGACAAAGATACCAATGTATAAGTAGCCGGTGTGCGGCGATGGATGTACCTACTTGAAACACCAGAAGCTCGAAATATAATTATGGAACCATCCAAGAAACGGCGACGAGACAATACCCTGATCAACGGCAAGTCCTCCTAAATATCCAAGATATCCAGCCTAGGCAGGTCAACTGCCAGTGACCACCCCAATACTCCTCTGCCAACATCAGCACTCGCATGAGGTGTCCCCGCATTGGCAGTATGACCCATCCCCACACCAACAACGTCAGGACCAAATCCTACCCCTCCACACCCCATGAATTACTGGCAACCTCCCTGATCTCCCCCTTCACGTCTTCGCAGCCGCCTGGACGATTCTTGCTGTCCACGTAGTGCTTCGCGAACGCTTGGCACACGAAAACGTGGGTCTCCCCGCGCCGTGGGAGGCACGTTTGATGGTCAGTGGGAATCATCAGTGGTTTCATGAAGTGTGCATGTTGAGTTTGTGAACGGGGAGCGGCTAGGGCAGGTAAATACCCAAAAAGGGGGCTAAGGGATGGGTAACTCGCCACGCGGTATGACCCTCCGCTGCCGCCCTCGTTGAGCAGCGGGAGGATAGAGGTCGCTGCAAAGCAGTACACGTAACTTATGCCCGCTTTTTCTTTGTCAGCACGCCTCCTTTCAAGAGTTTGTTTTCGAGAACCGAGGGGGTAGGCTGGAAGCGTAAGATCGAGACGACTGGAAAGCGGAAGAAGACAGAAAGGCCATCAACTAAATTGCACGCCAAAACCGCGATAAAACTTAAGTAGAACGACAAAACAGGACGCTCACTCCTCACACAACCCTCCCGATCTCGTATTGTCTCAAGTACCTTACTTGCTCCGCACACACCAAAGCGTTCGCTCTCGATTTACATTCCGTGTGCTCCATGGGAAGAGATCACGTCAATCATGGTGCCGCAGACAGGCCGGGCGTTGGTACGGGTGGGGGTATATTGTAGAATCCGTGAGATGAAACGTAGATAATGAGTCAGACGTTGCACTGCGAATCAGGCACTGACAATGAATCATTTTATGCGAGATATGAGGACGTACTGGGCACAACTTGATAAGGCGGGATTCCTAGCTGAGAGGGCCTCCCGGGGACTCGGAGACACCATAAAGACTAGCCATCAGGAAGGGGCAGATTAATAAATGCCTAATCTGGCGAGCAGACGATTCTGGGCTGGTATCCCTAGGTGATTGCAGCGCTTTCCTGGCATTGGTGCATGGACGATTGGTCAACGAGCTTGCGCTGTCACCTGGCAACACAACGAACCAGGTACACTCGCATATAAGTCCAAAGTAGACGATAATGCCTAGAAGATTTGGGGGTTCATGAGGATACCTTCGATGTTGGAAAAATTGATCGACATCAAGCTCTCGTCAAGCATAGCTATCAGATGCAAACAAAAGAGTGTTTAATGCCCAAGTTCAACGAAGCCAGATTGAATGTGTTCGGTGTAGACTTACCTCCTCAATAAGCTTCGGAGTTCCCACGTAGTAAACCTTCGCTAGGATGAGCTCGAACGTTACTTCCTGTCGTCGGGCTATGTGGTTCTCCGTGAACTATTGTTATATTGGATGCCAACGTATGGACGAAATCAGATGTAATTGGAATCTTGCGCTTGCGATTGATGTCCGGCGTACTTGAGCGTGTGTGACCTTGTTCTTATTCCCCATCTCGCGATAGAGACGCCGCAGGTGAGCGAGGAGTCGACGAAAATGCAAGCGAAGAGGCCGCCTCGAATAAGGATACTGCCATAGTATCATGGCCTAACATCTCACCGGTCAGGCTCGCTTCGACCAGCTGTCCCTCGCCACCGTCTACTTGCAAGCTGGGATTCCGGAAAGAACGCGATTAGGTCAATGCATGGAGTAATACATACACGGTACCTGTCGAAGGACTTGAACGCCTCCACGTAGCACCACGCCCCGGATTGGCTGTGGGTGTAAGCACAAGACTGGCTTGTAATTGATTATTGCTGGGAAATCAGTGAGAGGATATCGTTGTGATAGCAATGTGAAGGCATTTTCAACTTGCGACGACGGTACAATAATAATGAAAGAACTTCCTTGTAAGTTATTTAGTAGGACATTTGACGAATGTTTTGGCAAACAACCACAACCTGTCTCACCCCAAACACATGCGCAATCTTCTTTCGAAAGAGTCTGGCCAGAAGGATTTTTTGTGATATGTATTAGATGGACTTCTGCAGACCTTGGCAAATGAATGACCATCTTCACAGGATATTCAGATGCGTGTCTGGTATCTTTCGGGTGCCCATGAACTTATGCTATATAGGATGCTTCCATACCTATGGTTAGTGTTGTGGATTGCGCAAGTGGCCATTTTTCATTATGGGCGTCGGACATAAAGGGCTGTTCGGTGGGTTCAGGGTCTCCGTTCCTTGCTTTCGTTAAGCCCCCCCTCGTTTCTCCCCCTCGATGTCTCGCGAATTCTCTACCGTCACACCCAAATTGTTCCGAAATTGCTCTTCCAAAGTCGTCTTCGAGACTTCATCAGATGACTCCTTAGATGCAGGGCACCTTCGCTCATTCCTCAGTACAGTGGTGTCCGAAGGTGCCATTGGCATCTCAGCCTCATATCGAGTCAACTGTCAACTTCGTGCCATCGCTTTCTCCTCGCCGTCTAGAGCTCTGGTGGTACACCTCGCTAATAGTGATCTGTCTTTAGGCAGTGACGAAAGCAAGCGAACAAGGGTGATGCAGGGAAGGAGCCTCCTCCAGGAACACATTCTCTGCAATGCAGAATACCAGAAGTACACACTAAAAATGGATCATATGGCGATTGCATTGTACTTGGATATGGCGCTGCGAATTAATGGCGCCGTGGATATGCTTTCGGTGTCGTTGGGTAGTAACAGGCGGTCCCTACAGGCGCTTATGACTGCCATGGGTGGCGAGTTGACTTTACACAAGTCAAACGTGGAAGCATTGTTCTTCAGTAACCAGTGGCTGCTCAGATCAGATTCAGACCTTGTACAGCAAGCCTGGGCAGCTTGTCAGGCGGCTACTCTCCCTCACATGGTAGCGCGCTTCCGCGCCCTCGAGAGAATCAGAACAGATACGATACCAGATGAAGTATGTGCTGGTGGTTACATTGAATCCTTTCGTTCACACTGTCTTGCATTATCTTTCTGGCGCAGCATATAGCAGTGGTTGCCAAGATCTTCCGCGATGGAGCGCTTTTGGACTCCTTAAAGCCGCTTTCTGCAACAAACGATGTTAAGTCAGAAACCACAGTGAAGATGAACAATCTCACCTTGACTTGTACTCGCTATCCGACTCGGATCAGACCCTCAACTGAGCAGGTATGTTGATGTTAATTTGTTGGTATCGGGGGTACATGAGCATTCACCTTGCATAGTTCCTCCAGATAGAAACACGGAAGGGTATGCAGGTGCAGGTTCCCAGTCGCTCTATCCACGTCAAAGGGAGGGAAGCTCAAATAAAAAATCTGGGTTCTTTTCATGGCGACGAAATAAGGTCGGTAACGACTGTGGGCAAGGCAGACCTCACGTCTGCGGAGGCTTATCGCGAAAACATTATCCTCGCTATCTTGAAGGGGGAGTCGACCCTGTTGTCATATCCGTTTTTCAAAGCCATATGGCTCCCAAACGATCCAATCTGTTGGCCGCAATCCGATGACCCGAAGCCCGAGATACCGATTTGTTGCCAAGATCTCAAAGTCAATGACTCTCAACAAAGAGCCATCGAGAAAATCTTGTCTGTCTCGGATAGGGATCGAGTGGTGCTGATTCAAGGACCCCCAGGAACTGGCAAGACGACAGTCATCACTGCTGCGGTCACCAGCATAATCTCGTTTCCCGCTGCCAGTAGTCGGACCGTTTGGATAGCTGCACAATCAAACGTCGCTGTGAAGAACATTGCTGAGAAGTTTGCTAAAATAGACTTTTACGACTTCGCCTTGCCGGTGTCGAAGGACTTTCACTTTGATTGGTGCGATCCCACGTGCCCGAAAATTTCATACTCAACAAAGGTCATAGGCATGAACATCTTTACGAAAAGCTCGAACCGTGCCTCATTTGCTCTGATTCGTTCAGTGACGATGTCGTCGGCGCGTCCAGACAACTTCGCGGAGCCAGAGTCATTCTATGCACACTAGCGATGTTATCGAATGTCCACATTTCGCACTTCGTCCACCTCAATCCAGTAGACGTTCTAATATTTGATGAAGGGAGTCAGATCGAGGTCGGAAGCTACCTTCCAGTTCTCCACCGCTTTATGCATACGCTGACGAAAATCGCCTTTATCGGAGACAACAAGCAGCGTGAGTCATAATATGGCCCTTCATTTCGTTTTTTGAACGCTTTGTAGTGCCACCTTACGGCCAAGAGGACATATCGACACTGCAGAGCATCTTTGAAGTCAAACACCTCCACGAAGAAGTATTATTCTTGAATACGCAATGTAGGTCAACTCCTTCAGGCTCACATCTGTCAACCGACCTCTCCAGACCGCATGCCGAGCATCATCGGCGACTTCATATCACAGAAAGTCTATGACGGCAAATTAAAGACCTGTCACAGGAACTCCGTCAGTCTGCCGTGTCGGTTCGTTAATGTTGAAAGAGGTCAGGAAAGGCGGTCAGGAAAGAGTTGGATTGTGCGTTACTCTTTCTTGATTCCGATAATTGTACATTGATATCGAGGTAGAATCCTTCTGAAGCACGAGTTGTAGCACAGATTGCCCGTGCATACCAAGCTAAAAGGCTTGACTTTCGTATCATCACGCCGTACGATGCTCAGCGCTCTTTCATTGAACATGAGCTACAGAACGCGAAAGTATGCCATGAAGACAAAGTATTCAACGTAGATTCATTTCAAGGTTTGCTACTTTACCGTGTTTCTGCCTTTCCGGGCTCAATCCAGCTCCAGGGAACGAGGCAGAGCACATCATCATCTCTGTGGTCAGAACGGAAAGACTTGGCTTTTTGGATAACCAGCGACGTACTAACGTCATGCTTACCCGTTGCAAAAAGACCATGGTTATATGCACGACCCAAGCATTCATCTCGGGTCCAGCAGCATCGACTCTTCTAGGCGAACTTGCAGCCGCTCTTGGTCCACAAGTGTGGTTATATGAGAGTGTCTAACACCCTCCCAGTACATGCTACTGCACTGCACACCAGCTAGTTCTCAGACATCACCTATAATCATTTGTCACTGCTGCGACCACGCCGGACGGAACGCGAAGACCAAAAGTAGCTCGTGTCCATGAGGTGTAGTTACCTCATGGCTATCCTACGAACTGTCGCGAGCGCACTAGCATGTTCTACGTGTCGATAAAATCTCTGCGGACTGGAGCTGATACACCTATCAACGGGCAACAGCTCCCTTTAATGTAACAACTGGAAATATGCATCTTCAGAGACGAATCGCATAGGACGCGGACCAATCACAGTTCACCTGCGAGGTGCGCTCATTGACATGACGCTTATAACATAGCACTCGAATTGTTCTTGCAATTTGCAATGGTATGCCTTGTTGACAGGGTAGTCGTGCAGTGAGTTCCGAGACGTTATGATAGGAAGAGAGTTCAAAAGAGATATACAGATCAGTAGACCTCATGCCGCAAGCTCGATCTAGAAATACATAACGTCGCCAGCAACAATCTTCTCCTGGAACATCGCTTTCACAGATAGTAGGGTTAATCTTCACCATTTATAATTATGTAAGTCAGGGGTGACTCGTTGTGTATGTAGCAGATCCCCCCCAGTGAGACATGCCTACCCCACTCCCTCCCAATCCCTTTCCAGGAAATGCGTTCTACGTTGCGTACGAACGATGCCTCGCCTTAGAGGCTGCGGCGCAGACTCTTCAAGCTCCCCCCCACTGTTATCCCCCTATCGTGTGCGCTCGTCTTCTTGGCCATTTGTTACGCTTGGCCCCCGCCGGTAATGGTCAAGGTCAAGTTCAACGCCAAATCGCCTTGGCGGCGGACAACGTAAAACTTATGGAGTTAGCTGGGCTCTATCAGAGCCATTTCATCCGAGCTTGTAAATCTCAGTTTACTCGTTATCTGGGATGAACTCCTGTTACTTACGAGTCGTTCGCAGCTAAGCGTAGCAGCGGATCAACGCCCCAGCCGTCTGAGCACCCCTCTCGCCAATCGTTTGAAGATGGTCGTCAATATTTTTTGGCTCTAATGGAGGAAGGTACTTTGGATCATCGTACGGCTCGGGCGGCTGTATGTTCCCATGCATATTCTACAGACTATTCCGTCTAACGTTTCGAAAAGGCAAGGCATCGTGATGACAATCGTTGCATGCTTACTGGAAAGAAGGACTATCAGGACGGCGGTTTCACATATGTGGAAGCCGCGCACATCATCCCAGAAAAAACTAATAAAAATATCGGAGAAGAGGGTGGCAGGAAGGTCGGTATCTGCGACGTCTTCTTTCTGCCAACTCAAACAACATGTACAGCAATTTCATTCTACAGGTGTCTGGGCGATCTTGTCGATGTTCACTAATGTCAACATCGTTGAGGAGTTGGCGGGCAACCGAATCCATCGGCTCGAGAACATCATGTCGATGGAAATTACTTGCCACCGCTTAGTCGATGACCTGGTGTTGTGGCTTAAGCCTGTGGAGGCGCGTTCACTGGATCTTTTCCCTCGTACCCTTGCTAATATCTGTCAACAGGGTTTACCACACACGTATCGTGTATGCGAAGCACGGCAAGGAACGAAGGCGGCAAACAGCATTCCCGATATGGTGACTTTCTCCACAAGTACTGAATACGCCCTTCCCCACCCGGCCTTTCTTGCGCTTCATGCACTTTGTTGTGAAGTGGCCTGGATGTCTGGAGCTGCGGAGTACATCATGGACGTAGAGAGAAGGATGGATCAGACAAGAGTCTTAGCAAAAGATGGTTCGACTGCTGACGTCTTGTCGGCAGCGTTAGCACTTGCTCAAACTTGTTGACTTGTTTTGTTCGCGACTTCCTTGTGACATGTAATTGATTTCATTGTCTTCCTGCCCAGGGCTTGAGTATGAGCCGCCATTTCCTGACTCCGAAAGGCCTAACCGATGGGGCTATAAGGTAGTACGTAAGAATTCGCATCAGCACATCACATAGTATTCGAGGAATCCAACCCCACGCAATGATAGAGGAAGGCCTTCATCGATGAACGAATGGATTATATCTTTCACGGGCGTTCGCACCTGAACATGTCATCAAGAGGGGGAGGCATTCATTAATGCGCAATCAAAATGACCCTTTCCATCTGCATAGAAAATTGGGGCGCAGTCATGAGGGGGCCTGTAGCCGGTGAACACCCATGCCAGGACGGAACCATTTTCTAGTGGCCGTGCTAATTGTCGAGGTGGTACAACGGTTCCTGGGTAGTTGGAACACCTAATTGCAGAAGTATGGACGAGAGTGGCTATTGCAGGTGACTGAGAAATCATAATAGTTTCGTGGGCAGTCCTTCTTTCCACACTGCAAGAAGAAATCGGGCCCTCTTCAGCTACCAGTGTCACCGGACTCATCAGACCCTAACAAGACAATTATCTGGCGCACCACTGACATCGCCTAAAGTTCGTACTAGGGGAAGACAGGATTCACCGCCCGAACCTAATGAGAACCCACCCGAGCATTTGAAAGGGGTGAGGTGAACGTCGGTCAAGATGCTCGAAATAATCAGAATCACGTCCTGCCGTGAATGACTCGACAGAATGATAATCAATGCAAAGATGGCCTGATTGTGACCGCGTAATATATTCTGGTTCCTTGGGAAGCACGATTGCCGGCAAGATCGAGGAGGCTAAGTTTCTCTGGCTGGTCAGCATGCAAAGCTCTGCAGTCCTTACTTCAACAAACCCATCCATGCGTGAATGCTGTCAGTGTCATGCGTTCCGATTACAGGAAGCAGGGTGCCACTACTACGCGGTCCCATGGGAGGTTTGCGCTTACATAATCGATAGGTCCACATATGTTCGAGTTAATTGGCGCTCGAGTAGCCATCTAGAGGATGTCGTCGAGATACGTTTTTCAATCACCCTCCGTAACGGACGAGAAGGGCACCTATCGATTACGTGCACCTCGAAGTAGTCGACCCGGGTCCAACCTGCGAAGCTATACGAAGGCTAATTATAACGAGCCATACGCATCACCGGCACCGTTGACCCAACACCGCAAACTTCCCGTTTTTGTTATCTTCCTCGTGGTCGCGTCATTCACGTCCTTCGCAACCGCGTACTACCTGTATAAGACAAGGTGGAAATCTGAGGCTTGTCACGGTCCAACAATTGTTGATAACAGTCGTTCGTTTCTAGTCACCGTACTGTGCGTATTTGACAGTGTTACCCGGTCTTATGTGGATGCATATATCCTACTCATCGCAACGTCTGCGCCGAGAATGCGGAAGTTGGGAGTCAAATGAGTGGAAAATTTGCAGGTGATAAGTTGCTTCGCGGGGGCAAGGGAAGTCGGGTTGGAGAGGCTGTCGGTACAACGATGTCACCTGCAAACACGAAACATTCTTCTAATTCAATGGGTAGAGCAGGTGCCAGAACAATTGGCCCCAGTCGCGAACAGTAGAGTGATGAGCAAAGTTCTTCCATCACTTTCGTACGGGATAGTTCAAGAGCATGCCCAGACGCGAGGGTAGTGACATACATGCCAACGAATGACGATGGCAGAAGTGCCAGTGACCGTATGACGATATCCTTGCCGACCTGAAGAAGTAATCCGCATGTCTGAGCTGAAGAGAAGGGCGAAGAAAGTTGACCAGCAGAGCCGCTCACAACAAGGCGACAACAGTTGATTGTATTCTGCAGTACATCCTCCGTGGTAGTATGTGAAGGGAATATGAAGGGAATCATTGTAAACCTACTTTACCCATCAGCTCGGCAAGTTCATCCGCCTCTCTATCAGCGACCTCCTCTGCCGCTTCTTCTTCCTCCTCCTCCTCCTCCTCCTCCTCCTCCTCCTCTTCTTCTTCTTCATCTGCCTCTGTAACAAGAAGCCTTCCACCACGCGTTGTAAGTGCCTCCCGAAGGGTATCGTATACTTCATCGTCCTCGTCTGCATCGTTATCCTGGAGATCCAGGCGCTTCAAGCTCGAGAGGTGGGTAGAGATAGCGTCAGCCAGGACCGCAACAGACGACGCGTCCAAATTATTGTTTTGTAATTGCAGGTTGGCAAGCCTCTGATTTGATCCAGAAGCGAGTTTCCGCAGGACGGATGGGACCTCTCCGTCATGCGATAGCACACAATCTGATAAATTGAGCGTTTCAAGAGCGGGCAGGCTAGCCAGCGTATCTGCCCATGCATCAACGGCCAATAACCCTTCGTCAGTATCGTCTGTGAACGTGTTATCCTGGAGATCGAGGCATCTGAGGTTCGGATTCTTCTTCAGCCCTCTCGCTAGTTCTCGCATGCCAGCCATCCATATTCCGTTTTGTGGCATCCTCACTTCTTCTAATGTCCCATGTTCCTCGAACGCTGCAGCCCACGCAGAGGCCGATCCATTTTCCAATCTGTTCTGTCCACATATGACCGTTCTCAGATTTGATACCTTTCCTTCCGCTTTTGTCAACTTTGCGGATTCGCGAAGTGCGTTTGCGATCTGAATTCCAGCTGCAGGACCCAGCCCATTATTCTTGAGACGAAGGGTTTGGAAACGGTTGTGTGTGAGTAGAGGGAGGAGCGGGCCTATGGAACGTTCTCCGAACGCGTTATCGCTGAGATCGATGAGGGTGAGGGTTTGTTTTGGGAGAAGCGCGGTGCAGAGGTGAGTGAGTGCGAGAGGGATTTCAGAGATGAGGCGACCGATGAAGATGCTGGACAGGTCAGCAATCTGGGCAGTGGCAATGTTGAGTCGGGTTGTACGACATACGATAACAGAGACACCTTACGATTAGAGATTCTGTCTTGTCGATGAACGCAGCGAACGCTCTTGAAGCACCCACACCGATCGTGTTACCCCCGAGATAGATCTCTTCGACAGTTCTCGGGTCGTAGCCTTCCAAGAGCGGCTCGACGTCCGCTTCTGTCTCTAGCTTAAGACCTTGACCCCGGATGTCGAATACGCGCGGTGTCGAGGACATTGGAGGAGTGGGATCGGCAAACACCGATCACTGTATTATGTTCGCCTAGATTATCTTCCATCTAACGTACAGTTACATATCCCTCGACTTGCCGCACTAACTTCTAATTGCACGTAATGCGTTCGGCCACTCGTGCTGAGACGTGAGATGGCAAGTGTATAGCAGCCAGGCTACTGAGGTAGCAGCACCATGATGCTGGACATTTCGATGATATCGCGCCCTTACGGATACCGTCGAATGAAGCATATATGCTTTATCGGAACGTGCAGAGGGAAACACGATGGGGGTTATATGACATTGTAATGCCCAATACTAAACACAACACACAAGGGTTCATCGGCCCTTGCCACCCTTCATCTGCTGCTTCGATATCTTGGGGGCCGTTGCTACCGGCGCTCGGGTTGCAGGCTGCAAAGTACAACATCAGAACTCCAAACCTGAGGATAACATGGGACACTTACCCTGGCCCTCTTTGCCTCCTTCTCCTTCTTTTCAGTCTTGGCTTTCTGGATAGCAGCCAGTCGTTGTTGTGAGCGGACATTAGCAGTTTGGTTACGCTTGGCAGCGATGGCGGCAAGATCAGCACCAACGATACCACGCTGGTGCTTCACAACTCGGCGCGAGCGTTTCTTGGCGACCTCCTCCGTAACGCCTTTCTTGTGCATACGCCGGTAAACCTGTGTCCAGGCAATCTTACGAGGGTTTTTGCGTTGTAGGAAAAGGGAGGAGTTCTTGGAGCTAGCAAAGCGGAAGATCTGATCAACGATTAGTATGGTACTGTGAGACCAAAGGACGGGTTGCTGACCTTGGAGTCTCCGCGGACGAAAAGCTTACCCTTGGCTGGGTAGATACGGTACCCGGAGAACGAGTCGATTTCGAGCTTCTATACTCGCCCACCAAGTGTCAGCACACACTAAGTGAATATCGCTTGTGCACGTACCATCTGCAGGAATGGAAGACGCAGGTAGAAAGTCGATCAGTTCACGATGTAAACGCAAGTATGCCAAAACACAGGCAGGACAAAGAGACGCCATCCGGATATAGTCCAGCCCATCCATTTCCCAACCCACCCGATTCTCGCCTCAACCCTGCCTTAGGACATTCTGCACGCATCCGACGCATTCCGTGCTGTGAAATGGCATGTTTTCGAGCTCACCTTGACGGTTTTGCCGGGGACTTGCTGGGTCTTGTAGTGTCGGTGTCGAGTGACGAGTCGACTCGGCGGGGTCTCAACTTCGGCTGTCACCGATATCCAAATTAGGAAACTGCAATATTATTACTTGGGTTGCAAAGCCATCTTATCTTTGCTGACGCTGCGATGTCGAAAAGGCGAATGGCATACTACCACGATGGTGTGATGAAGTTTCAGTATTTACTGAGGCTGACTCACCACGGGTGGGTGAAGTCGGCGCGTTTACATACGACCTCGGCCATCTCATGAAGCCTCAGGATACGAATCACGCACGACCTTGTTTCTACCCAAGGCATACTTCACAACATGCATGTTTTGGCGAGCACGTCTTCTCTGCTCTCGAACACTGGTGCATGCATGTGCTAATGGCCCAGCACCCAAACGCGCTACTCTAGAAGCTATGACCGCGTTCCGTGCGGATGAGTATAGTCTACTTCTTGCCAGAAACCACCGAGGAACTTACATTCTTCGGGACGCCCTGTGAGTCCGTTCCCGATGCCAAGTGACTCCTCTGACTGGTAGCGCGTACTTGTTAGTCCGGTAGGCTAAGTCAACCCGGCGTTTGAAGGTGTCTTCGAATCTCGGCTGGTGGATCTCTACGGTTCGCTCGCATTTTGTCTCGAGTCCATTTCCCTCGTCTTAAATTACACGCCTGCTTCCCAGTCCATTTCTTCCGGAGAATCCGATATCGCTATAAACTGGGCTAGTGGTTTGCATTGTTCCGAGAAACGTGAAGCCTTAGGGTTCTGCTACATCAACGGCATCGTACTGGGGATACTGGAGCTCTCGCGGTCCTATCCTCCCATGTTATATATCGATATCGTTGCCACCACGGAGATGGTGTAGAGGGTTCCTTTTACACGACTGATCGAGTAATGACATGCTCACTTCATAAATTTGGAGAATACTTTCCGGTAACGGGGAAGACGAGGGAAATGACAAGGGGAAGAACTATGCAGCCAACGTGCTATTGAAAGATGGGACGAGGCTTTCAAAAGTGTCTTCGAACCCGGTGAGCCTCGTCATCCCATCTTATCCCATTTCCAGGTCGTGTCCAAGATCACGGATGTTTATCAACCGAGTGCAGTCGTGCTGCAATGTGGGGCAGATTTCTTTGCTGGAGACAAACTCGGTTGCTTCAACTTAACGATGCACGGCCACGCTAGTTGTGTTCGGTTCTTGCGACAGTTGAACGCTCCCCTTATTCTTTGCAGTGGTGGATACGCGATCAAAAACGTTGCACGTACATGGACATACGAAGCCGCCTGTGCACTAGGTATCGAAAATGAGATAAATCGCAATTTACCCTGGTATGAGTACTTCGATTGGTTCGCGCCCCGCTACTGCCTGGATGTTTCGGAGAACAACATGGATGAATTGAATGTGAAAGATAGGTCGCCGGACAGGGTCTGGGATAATGCATTACAACAGTTATCATAAGTTCCATGCGCGCCATCTGTTGGGATGCACGATGTACCGAGCGAATCTGTTGGTAAGCATCTGGGCTCGGAGGACGACGCTGACAGGGTCGAGGATGATACGATGAATGATTTGGATCGTCGGCTAGCGCGTACGTTGGGAGGCAATTGCATCATATCAATCTGACGGCGACAAATATGACTCGGATGTCTCATCACAGAGACGGCCTAGAAAACAAACGAGTATCATCACCGATCGCTACTTTGACGTTGATACCAGAAAGAACGCGGGTACACCCGCAGGAGACATGAATACGGATGTGCCCCTGTGTTGAGTTCTATTAGAATCTTAGTAAGCTGTAGTAACATACGTGTCCAAGCTTATCCTCACGAGAAACCAACGACACACACAACCCCATCGTATGATGGACCTCCTGCATTCGGGGCTGGCTGCATTGCAGCAAAAACTATCCTTCGTTGCGACCGACCCCATCGACTGGAAATCATTCGTTCAGGTCTCCTCATGGACTGTCACAGTGTTCGAATCGTACCTCCTGTACGTGGCCGACCACTTCACTGTCGAACAAAAGGGCTAATGGTACTTTTTAAGGATTCGTCAGTACCCACTCTACTCGAAGACGTCGCCCCCAAAAGTGCTGGAGAAACATTTCGACGAAGAGGTGTTTCGCAAATCGCAGAACTATGGCAGAGACAAGGCTCGATTCTCACTTGTCACTGGTTTGTTGAAGCAAGCTCTCGACTCTGCGTTGATATACGGTGGATTCTATGCGTGGGCATGGGACATTGCACGACAGATCATAGGGTACTTTGGTTACGGAAGTGAATACGAGGTGAGAAAGCCCCGTTGATGATGATGATGATCGTTATGAGTGATTGACGCTCACAGATCACTCAATCCCTCGCGTTCTCTGCCGTATTATTTATCGCGTCCTCTATACCCAGCATCCCCATTTCTATCTATGCGACGTTCGTTCTCGAGGAGAAACACGGGTTTAACAAGACCACCCCATCGCTGTTTGTCACCGATCTTCTGAAGAGTTGGGTACTGGCATTCGTCATCGGAGGGCCCTTCCTTTCTGCTTTTCTTTATGTGTTCAAGTGGGCGGGTGACCGGTTCGTGCCATGGCTCATGGCATTCTTGTGAGGCGTTTCCATCCTACCCTATCGCGCCTCGTTTCTTAAAAAAAAACCAGATTATTCTTCCAAATCACCATGGTCATCATCTACCCCACCTTGATCCAACCATTGTTCAACAAGCTCTCGCCTCTTCCAGATGGGGAGCTTCGCACGCGCACAGAGGCCTTGGCTACCAAACTCAAGTTCCCACTGAAACACCTGTACGAAATTGACGGCTCCAAGCGCAGTTCGCACAGCAATGCCTACTTCTTTGGTCTTCCATGGGTGCGTGTCTCAGATATATTATTTTCGTGGGCTAGATGACATCTATGATTCCCTAGAGCAAGCACATCGTCATCTTCGATACCCTCATCAAAGAGAGTAAGCCTGCGGAAGTAGAGGCTGTCCTAGGTCCGTAACACCTCACACTATCATGGCTGACGTGCCCCACCAACGAACGTTTTCTGCTTGTAGCCCATGAACTCGGCCACTGGTATCACATGCACCCCACAAAGCTTCTGTGCATATCTCAAGTCCACATCTTCACCATCCTCGCACTGTTCCCTGCGTTCCTCCATGCACCACAGTTCCTTCGCGCATTCGATTTCTCAAACAAGGTTGCTGCACGTCCGCCTACGATCGTTGCCTTCCTGCTCTTCCAGGTAATGCTTCTTATCTCCTACGCATATACCGCACAACTCACAAATCCTCTTCTAAACCCCACAAAGATGATCTTGACGCCCCTCGAAGCTTTCGTAGGTACCGGCCTCAACTTTATATCTCGCCGCTTCGAATGGGAAGCCGACCGGTTCGCATGCGAATTGCAAGACCGACTCAAGGATCCCGAGATGACGGATATGGGCGACAGACTTGGTCGTGCCCTTATCTCTCTGCATGTCAAGAACCTTTCGACCGTTTGGGTAGACTGGCTGTGCGTATTTCATTGTTTTTTTTTTACCCGAGATAAGGTTGAGATGGCCGACGTGCCGTTTTGCCCTTCGCAGTTATTCGGCATACCACCATTCACATCCAACTCTTACGGAACGGTTGAAAGCAATGGAAGGTTTCCGTGCTAAAAGGGACGGACATATCAAGAAAGAGCTGTGAATGCATTCACGCGTCATTGCACTTCTTCAAAATCATGTATCGTTTCATACTAGTTCAAACAATAGACTCTGCAGTTAAAATTTCATGCTCGCACATGTTCCATCCAACTACCCTCCCAATATATGTAGTTGTATGCAGTGTGTAGTCATTGGTGCCCCCTCACTGCATGATTGTCTTTGGATAGATATCGTGTTTCTCTCAATATAGACTGGTGATAAAAATCATATGCCTTCTCAGCATAAAATTTTATAAGAGCATGGTAATTTGAATCATAATAAAAAATGTTGTTTTCACTATCAAATACTCTTCAAAGCATGTGAAATCATTGAAACCGCCACTGTGATTTAGATTCATTTGAGTAATCGTACAAAGTCCGCAAGTCATATGGTGACATACATAGTGGTCAGAATTCCATACGATCATCTGTTTCGAGTTTAGATATGATACGAGCTAAGTTAGATAAGTCATGCTGCTTCTCAATGGGCATCAGGGGTGCTACACCTGTTGACCACGGGATGTCAGACAGATTTGAAGCTGGGTACAGCACCTCCCCATCTTTCCCAGCCCAGTCAAAATCGATCAACACCGGGGTGAATTTATTTCTGGGAGTTACCATGATATTCGGTTCACGGAGGTCGCCGAACACAAATCCAGCACCGTGAAGATATGCAATTGCTTGGCGAAGATGAGTAGGAAAATTCGCAGGCACTGCTCGCTCCTTGAGTGCATTGAATAGTGTCATTCCCTCGACGTAATCCATTACCACCATCTTCAGCTTGCCATACGACACTGCATCTTCGCCAGTGCCAATGGGTCCAAAATAACGAAGTTTCGGTGCGAAGCCAGCGTCTGCCATTGTCCGGTGCGCATCACCACCATATCTGGTAATGAACTTGACCACGATGTCCTTCGGACAGGGTCCGAAGGTCTGGGCAAGATAAGTAACACAGGTATCGGTATCTTCCAACGGTTGCTGGTATCGAAACTGAACTTCGACGCCGCCCTCTCGGAACCTATTGATAGAAGGGAAGAACCGAGGGTGGGAAAAAGGACATGAGAGATCATGGGGCGCCTGTGTTGGCCTCATACCACGAATGTAACTGTCCAATAGACTCCTTAAGCACATAAAAAATACGAGCAATACGGAACAAGTGGTCGTCATCGTGCGTACAGTGGACAGGAAGCCAGAGAAAGTCTGTAAGTCGCTGAACGATGCACTTCGTAGTAATTATGCCACCTAGAATTGTAAGCCAAGGGCCAGCGCGGGCGATGATGAAAGCAGGGCAACATGTCGTCAAGGCAAGAGCATGGGTCTATGTGAAACCAATGTGAGCACAGAGGAACAACGCCATAACAGTGAGCCACTTACATCTTTTTGGCCAAATATGTGCTGATATGAGAAGGCAGCTTGGGTAGAAGGATCCGATTCTCCATCCCCAAGCTCGTTCTGCTCCTCATAGATGACAATAGGCAAATAGTCTGTGCGTCCATGAGGGATGGCTACCATGCCACCAGGTGCGGTGCTATCAAAGTCGCTCAAAAGGAGAGGCGGATAGCCGATGATCTTCTGGATGACAGGTTTCAGATAATCTCGGGATTCGGCCTCCGAACCATGGATGACAGCTGACGACTGAACAAGGTCACGGACGTCACGTGTGAAGGCATAAGGTACGGCATGCTCAGCATCGAAAGCCTTGGATGTGAAGTATGCGAATGCCGGATTGAAAAGCTGGACTGGGGGTGCCACTGTGTCGCGACCTTGCGATGTACATCGACAGTCTAGGAGCTGGTGGTCACCCCCTTGGTTGACCGCATAACTAGTCGATTGCGCCATTGTAGAAGGGGGGAATTCTGATGGCGTGAGGGTACGTTTTAACACTGTCCAACTCAATCATCAAATGAATTAAATGGGCAGGACGTTGGCCCTCACATTTATTCATCTCCATCAAGATATGATCCTTTTCTTCGTGGATACCAGCCTCTTCTAGGACTAAATTATGTGTTAATGATCAATGTCGAGTCGATGGTGGAGGCAAACAGCCTACCTTGAAGTGGCGATCGGACAACAGTTTCGACATATCCTTCCACAGGAGGGTCGGTGAAAATCTCGCCCAATATCGACGTAGGTTGTAATGATTCATTGAATTTGAGATACTGAAGTTTTTTTTCCAGTTCCCCGTCGTTGGGAAGGAAGGTGCGATAGAGAATCAACCGGCTGGCATCTACGCTGTGGAGCATGTTTTAAAGCTCGTCCTTGATTGCTTTCCTGAGAGCATGGACAGTCTCGGAGCTTGCAATTTCCACCTCGAAGATATCATTCCGTTTCATGCCTAGAACTATGCAGTTGAGGCGAAGAGTGGGTTGTGACACTGAAGGCGTTAAAGGAGACAATGAACCCAAAATCAGTATTTAGAAGCGGATGGCTGACCTGCCACTGTCGGTCGGGGCGCGATCAGTACAGCAAAAGTAAAAGCACAAAGAACTCACGGGTTGATGGTGGACTGACAAGTATATGGAGCGCATCGGGGCAAAAAGGAGGTTTAAATATGGCTGACAGCACATGCCGGGGAAAGAGGCAGCGATGCCCTCCTTCTTTCCAAGCCTGCATCAGCACTCCGTCTTCATCTTCATCTGTCCAGCACGCCACTTTCTCGGAGGGGAGAAAGAGATCCAAATCGGCAGCGGGACACACGTATTCTTTGGCGTTCTTGACCCTTTCTTTGAGATCATAGACAGTCTCAGAGCTTGCAATTTCCACTGAGAAGATTCCACTCGGCTTATCACCTAGGACGATGCAGTTGAGGCAGAAGGTCGTGTCAGACATGCGACTTAGGGGTAAATGTGTGGAAAGCCATTTTGACTGTCAAATGTAAAATATCATATGTTACAAATACATTCAGACACACCTCAAAATGTAGAATCGTACAAACCAGATTACTGTAATACTGTAGCAGGATATAATATTTTACAATTGGCTTTTGAAATTGTCTTCTATACATGTCGAAATATTGAAATTTCCCACGTGTAAGTGAGACTAGCTACGACTCGGTTGTAGAGACTAGACTCCGTTGTATGCGGTAGTTGCGCGCGTCTGTTCGACCTCGCCCTACATCAACGCTGAGGAGTACGGGTACGGCAAGCCAAATCATAAAGACGAGGAAGAAGAATGCATAGCGAATGTTGCCGGTCGCGTCTGCGATGAGTCCTACGATGAGAGGACCGACGAAGGAACTCGACTGCGCAAGCAAAAACAAAACCAGTTACGTTTTGCAGCGTAAGATCAGGGGAAATATATACCTTGTCCGTGATTGAGAACAGACCATACCATCGCGCCTCCTCTCCTTGGGGAATGAGTTCCGCATAGCAAGCTCTTGCATAACTCTGGAACGCGCCGTACGCAAAACCTAGTCATCACACACCAAGAGTTCACCTCCGGTCGCCCCGAAAACAAATATTTAATGAACTCACCAAAATAAATCGCCAGTCCGAACATCTCCCCGGGCGTCGTGAGTCCTCCAAAGGGTAAACTCTTCACGAAGGGCAAGAAACCCAAACATCCATACGCGGGTATACACGAAACCATGATGACAAGGATGACGACGACCTTGAGGTTGGACCAAGAAAATTTGTGTTGGAGATATGGGAACACCAGTGACCCCGTGATTCCCATCGCGGGTGTGATGGCACCAATGAGCACCAACCAAGAAGGTTCCATATGTAGCGTCGTTTTGCCGAAGAGCACTGCTGTTGATGTGATCGTTGTGAACCCTGTCGCAAAGGAAGGTGGCGATGTCGTTGGTCAATATCGTTAATAAGAAGACAGGTATTTACCGTCAGAAAGTAGGAACCATGCGGCAAGATATCTGAATGTATGTTGGAGTTGCTTGATTTGGCTCCACCGCAGCATCACACCCAATCTTTTCCAAGCGGCAACGATCTCAGACCGCAAAGTCCATCGATCCTCCGTCTTTCCAACCGTGGGATCATGCGAGGAGACATCGTTATGCGTGCCACTGGGCAGCCATATAGCCGCAGGTATCGAAAAGATGGCCCACCAGGCACCGCTGAGCCCGATAGCGAGACGAAGAGAGAACGTCGAGCCGTGGAGCTTCGTGACGGGTATCAGCGCGAGAAGTAGGAGGATTATACCGGCGCCATAGCCCGATGCAATTCCTAGCGAAGAGATGCGGGAGGTAGCTTTGGAAAGCGTTGCATCGAATACATTCTGGTCGACCTTTGGAGGTGTCGATATGCCCATTAGAGGAGCAGATGCAGAATCCTGACTATACACCGAGGGCTCGTCGTCCTCAACGTCGACCGACTCAGGGATAGGTTGTGACGAGGGATTTGGTTGTCCGAGGTTCATACGCGCTTGGGCGACCTCGGGTGAAGCACTCGCGAGGGATGGGAGGTAGGCGTTCATAGCAACAACTGAAGCACCGAAGCCGACGTTTGCGAAGACGGCGAATACGGCGCATAGGAACCACAACGGTGACGACGAAGGGAGGAGGAGAAATAGCATTGCCGAGGATGCGCCGATGAAAGCGAACGTGAGTAGGAGTGGCTTTCGGCATGTAGCTTGGTGTTCGGTAAGTACGGGGGGTACTGAGCGATGGGTACAGAAGGGATGATGACATACGTCTGTCGGCAATGCTACCCATCGAAATGACCGTCAAAGCCTGCAAAGCGACGGATATAGAATAAACATATAAACTGCAGAACGAGTTAAACTTTGAGACATCGACGAAAGCCCGAAGCGAACTCACCTGAAACTAGCGGTGTCGATCCAAGCCCAGCCAATTTTGACCGCACATCTTTCAGTTTCATACGAAGTCCCGTTTCCTGACGAGGACGAACATGGCTGGTCATAATCTGGTCTCAAGTAACCATTGTCACTTGCGAATTGTTCCAAGCAAATGGGCAAGAACAGCGTCAAAGACACGACGACGAATACTTCGCTGCGAGAAATATGAGCATGTCCGTGCATAATCAGACTGATGTTTACCTTGCAAACGCGTAACTCAGCCATCCCAGAAGTTGGCGCTTGTACGGGCTGATCATCGTATGACGAGAGGTTGTACACATGGCATCACGGTGCCATACCGACACGTGATCCGAATAGTGAGCCCCTGAGAAGTGAAATGCCAACAATTCGATACAGTAGAACAGAGCAAAAACATGGTATATAGCAATGCACAACCAACTGCTATCAACCCACAACCCATGAACCCATGTACAAGAACCAGGACTGCATGCTACCAAGTACTACCACCGAGCTAATAGATGGGAACCCACATTAGCGTGGTACGCGAAGTCGACGGTACAACTTGCCTGTTCCAGCACCGCGTCGATCATATCACCATCTTCCATACCTATCTGTGTGTCCCTGAGTACAAGACTTTCGAAACAAGACGTACGACGAGACTCACCGAGGCAGGTGTTGCCGTCGGGTTCAATCTGTTGCCCTCGAAGACGAATTTAAAGGTTCCTGTAGAATGGTTAGTCGAGGACGGTCGAACGAGATACACGCGGCGCACCTGGCTCCTTTCCAAAGCGTTTCTACCCAAACCAGAGTCGTACCATGTGAACGAGAGAGCACGCACACGCAGAGAACTGTCAACACAAAACGTACACACCTCCGTAGCGTCGAATATTTTCTTGAGTGGCATGTTCGGTTTCACTTTGACCGTAATGTCTGCTCGTCTCCAAAGCTGAGTATTATACACCGGTGGGTCGTGTCCGACGAGAACAAATACTGACGAGTGCCTTCGTGGTTGACGATCAAGTTTAACTTTGGCTTGACATCGTCGTGCTCCTCCGCCATGATAATTTACCAAGCAAAGTAGGAATGAAAAAATAAAGCGAGCGCGCGCTGGCCAAGTTGTCACACCGACTCACCACAACGGATCTGACGCGAAAGTGGCTGCACCGCGCCTTTCCCACGGGGTCATCTCTTACAAACAGGGGCCATTGAATGAATAATGGGTCCATGCGAAAGAAAAAGCCAGTCCCAGGGTGATGGGGGTATACTACGTTGAAGGACGCGTACATAGGATTAAAAGGAAGACGAAACATACGATACTTGCATGGGGAATGTTGGAATGATTTTGTCTAAGAGAACTTCCATCTAGAAAACCAGGTCAGGGCATAGCCATGGCAAGCTGCGAGAAATACTGACTTATGGCCACAGTTGACGCATCTGGGAAGAAGCGAACGTGAGTTAATGCATCCATGATGAAACGAGTAACCTACGTGACGAATGTCTTTTCACGTTGCACGCGTCACTGTCAGACTTGAAAGCAGCAAGGGACAAGGTACATACCGTCATCGGTTCGTCAGCACTCCTAGTCTGCGCTTGACGGTAACGGCACTTGCGCTATTATTGCGACGTCAGAAGGGGGAGAGAGGCAACGAATTATTGAACCTTACCTGCTTGCAGCGACCGCACTGGAAACCTTCCGTCTCTGCCTCTTGTGCGCCCGCACCGAGGGACTTGAACAAGTTTTCTTCTTTAATCTTCTGATCGGCTGCACGCCTCTCCTCCGACATCATTTCCTAGTTGGCGAAATGAGCATCACAGCGACGATAGAGGAGTGCACGTTACCTCGCTGCTCATTTTGCTGAACTTTTCCGGGGATAGCTCCCCGCTGACGATGCTCTCACGAAGATTTGGGTTGCCTTTGTCTTTGAGATTGACGAACAGAGATCGGATCTTGCCCTTGTATTCTCCATTGGTGCTGCCAAATTGGGCAAACACAGCCTGCTCGACCCCTTTTGCACGGCCAAGAATGAGGTCAGTTGCTATGCTCGGCACATCAGTGGCGATTGGAGACGAAAAAAAGGGGAGTGAAAGAGCCCACGAGCAGCAGAATCGCACGCCAGACCATCGTAAAGAAGCTCGATGCATCTGTCCCGCGTGGTGTCTCCACAGACGGAAATCTTGACGCCGTCGCTCTTGGCCGTCCTCGCCTCAGACTTGCCATTCGATGGGGGCGTCGAAACGCCGCTCCTGGGGAGAGCATATCCTGCAGCCTTGCGGGGAGCTGTTCCATGGGAGCCACGCGGTCAGTCATGCATGGCGGTGGTCGCATGCAGAGAACACGCACCTGTCGTCGATTTGGCATTGGCAGTCGTCTTGCTGCCAGACCCGCCCTTTGCTCGTTCGACCTCGTTCTTCCACTTTTTGACGATTTCTTTGGCGAGGTCAGCCACCTCCTTGGTAGTCGTGAGCTCTGAGTTTGCCAACGGCGAGACCAGCTTTGCTCTCCTGTTCCACCCGTTTATCGATTAGGGCGCCAAAGTGTGAACGACGAAAGTGAAATACCCACCCTTAGGATTGCTTCATTTACTTGAAACTGCTTCTTGAGAATCTGCAGAATAGACACTTTTTCCTTTTAATCGAGTGAGCACCTGGGAGTAATGGACCTGACTGGGTAACATACCTCACTGGTGGCGACACTTTGGAGATCCTTCACAAGCTTTTTGAGCTCAGCGACATCAGACATGGCTCAGGGACACGCGCAGAGTCTCTCTCTACAGCTAACTACCAATGACGACGACGACGACGATCGAACTTCTCCGATAACCAGACACTTCACAAGGTCAGACGACAAACGCAGAGAAGGGCGTACTCCCTTTCCAGTACAAAACCAAACATGCACAATACACGCTGTGTACTAGCCAAAGTGTTGCTTGGAGTCGAAGCCTCGACATGTCATTCACAAGCACGCTACCACCACTGGAGCCTCTGTTAAGGCAGAGTGCTCAGGGAACACAGGCCATATTTGCATCTTGTCCTGACTGACAGTCTCAAGGATGAGGAACAGAGGTGTGTGCCATTCACTTCAGTCTCTTCCTACTTGACATATCTCTCAGTGCACGCTTGCGGTTATCTGTAAAGATAAACGACGAATACAAGCATTACAAGGATCTTCCACCAGGCGTTGCTAGCTCAACAAGGCCCCGTCGGGCCAACAAGACCCAACCCACAACGAAAAGCCATCACTGCCGGTCGTAAGCACATTCATACATGATGATTCTCCTTCATCACAATCTTGACAGCATCGAGCGAAACCTCCTATGATGATTGCGGCTATCGACAACACACCAAAAGCACAGCCTTCTACCTTCGTCACAGGCCAGCAAACTATCAGAAGCTCTCACGCTGCACAAGACGACGCGAACAGTGAAACCGCAGTTCCATCCACAATGGAAGTTGATGCGCGTCATATCGGGTCACTTGGGTTGGGTACGCAGTGTCGCTGTCGAACCGGGGAACCAGTGGTTTGCATCTGGCGCTGGAGACCGTGTCATCAAAATATGGAATTTGGCTTCTGGAGAACTCAAGCTGTCGTTGACGGGTCATATCTCTACGGTCCGTGGACTCGCTGTGTCCCCGCGTCATCCCTACTTGTTCTCGTGTGGTGAGGACAAGGTACGCCTGCTCCCTCTAACCCTTCTGCCTGCGAGTAAAGCATCCCCTAGATGGTCAAATGCTGGGACCTCGAGGTTAACAAGGTCATCCGACACTATCATGGACATCTCTCCGGGGTGTACTCTCTCAGCCTACATCCCACACTGGACGTCCTCGTCACAGCAGGAAGAGACGCTTCTGCCGCGTGTCTGGGATATGCGTACCAAAGCTCAAATACACGTATTAACCGGTCACACCGCCACCGTCTCTGACGTCAAGTGCCAAGAATCTGATCCACAGGTCATTACAGGCAGTATGGATACGACCGTTAGGCCAGTCCCTCCAATTTAACTACCCGTAAACATGCCATCTGACCAATGTGCAGATTGTGGGATCTAGCTGCAGGGAAGACCATGGTCACGTTGACTCATCATAAAAAGTCCGTCAGAGCACTTGCCATTCATCCCACGGAATACTCGTTCGCATCTGGTTCCGCCGGAGGAAATAATATCAAGAAATGGAAGTGTCCAGAAGGGGCCTTTGTTTGCAACTTTTCCGGTCATAACGCAATCATCAACAGCCTTTCCGTGAATGCCGATGGTGTGCTGTTTTCAGGCGGTGAGTCGACAATCTCGTTGTGGGATTCGGTTCATGGATGGTTACTCCACTCTTTCTGCTACCAGGTGATAACGGCACCCTCACATTTTGGGACTACGGCACTGGGACCGCGTTTCAAAATCTCGACGACGTGCCTCAGCCAGGCTCGCTCGAAGCTGAGGCTGGTGTCTTTTGTTCGACGTTTGATGTTACCGGAACGCGGCTCATCACGGGTGGTGCGGATAAAACGATCAAGGTTCGTAACCATTGCTTATTCTTCCCTTGGACCCACAACTGACCAAACGTTATTTTAGATATATGCGGAACAGTCGCGATGATCGCATGGTTTATCCACTTCTCTTGTTTCTACGTGTATTATCATTATTGCGACCGGTCCTGCAGAATATATACGGGATACAAGCTTGTCATACACACCTTCAATGATCAGACAGAAATGGTACAGAGAGGGTACATGAGGGTACAGACTCGAGAACGCTTATCGTACACTTTCGGCTACAGAAGGAATGACGTAGACGACAGCAGAACAGACAGAGAATGCGAACACGACTACGCAGCAACTGAGCGTCGCCACCCAAAAAATGTGAATGACCAGGAAACAGACACGAGCACGGAAGAATGAAAAGAATGTCAAATCCGGAGTGTCTTACCCACCCCCAAAAAAAAAAAATCAAATCAGATCCAGAGTGATATCAAATGGAGAAAGATAAAAGTCTTGTTTGAACAAAACACGCATTCGGTCCGCAGGCGAGTAAATTTAGCCGGATGAAATCGGGGGCAAGCGTCACAAACTTTTAGCCGTGCTAACCGGCCCAGCCCTGCAACGAGCTGAATGTGCTGCCACCAAAGATGGCAGGTGAGTTTCCATTGTTGCCACCATTTACCGGTTGGGCAGAGCACGCGGCATAATTTAAGCCTGCTGTTGATGGCACATGCTGTTGTGGAAAACTGCTGCCGTCTTCGTACAATAAACAGTATAGAATTGACGACGATGATGAACCGCAGTCGGTGATAAGAAAAAAAATCAGTGAGCCACATTGTAGGGTAAGTGAAATTCGACGTACAAACCCCATCGGCCGCGTAATGGTTACCCGGCATACACAATGGCTGGCTGAACGACGAACACTGGAGAGCCGCTTGCAGCTTCGCAGCCGTCGCAGCCTCGAGTTCGGGAGAAAATAGAAAAGGTACATCGCCAGCGTCTGCAAATCGTGGCGTTGCATTCCAGGCGGGTGTCGATGTGGACGAAGAAGGTTCCTGGGATGGGACACATGTCAGAGGGGTCATCAAGGTAGACCCCGACCCTGGGTAATCAACCAGGGTATGCGATGCCACTGATACAGGTGGGATACTGGACGAAGGGGAAGCCATAGTCATATACACCGGAGAATCTGGATGAGCAGACGTCACCGGTGGTGCCCCGTGAGGAGTGGAAAGAGGCGCGGTTAACGTTGGAGTAGTTTTCATGTCGCATGGAGACATCCCTCGGACATGTCTTGGACTCCTGCGGGTGGGAGAAATTGGATCGGAAGGACTCGAAGCCCGTTCTGGACTTCGAATCCTACCGACGCTGCCCTTGTTCGATCCAGGCTTGTCCTCTGAACCGACAGGAATGGACAGAGGCGTCGGTGCTTGTCTGTATTTGGCTCGTACGGGTTCTTCACGACAAAACGGCTGCCTTGGCGTCTGAGCACCGTATACTTTTTTTCTGCTCAACCCATGTATTTTCTGCAGTGAACTGACGAGGCTTGGCGAAGTGACACTCTGAGGAGTGGGAGCTGCGTCGGAAGAGGAACGCATGACTTCCCCAGGGAACGTCTGGTGACGATGAACGGGTGGTCGTGACGGGGACGTTAGGTTCTGCCAGGCCAGCGTCAGAATAGGAAAGCAGCTTGAGTCGCCCCATACCTTATCTACTGATGGCTCTACGCCGGGAATGATAGCCGACATTTGTCGAGGTCGTGCAGGACGACTTGCAGACAAGTAGAAAGAGTAGCCAGCGCTTGGCGTAAACCAAGGCTGCACGGACTGGTGGTTTTGAAGTTGCATCTGTTCGGTAGTGAGAAAGAAGTGCGAGCCCTGAAGTTGAATGACCCTTACATTAGCCATGAAAAGTTGTTCTAGAGACCCCATATTTTGCGAGGAAGGAAGAACCATGTGGCAAAAGACCTTATTCTGAGGGATAGCTCAACGCACTGCTCCATTCCTGTTGATGAGGAGGGATTACCTGTGCCAATTTTTCCGCGACTAGTTGCCATTCAGACTTGCCAACATGGGTAGGAAATGTAGGGGACGTGTTCCACGTGCCCTCCAGCGGGGGTGAGGCAGCAACGATGATAAGGTGGAGGGCTACGAGTCCATTTGGGAATCGCCCTGCAGCCTCCAGCATCAACTGTTCGGAAGGTCAACGACATCCTAAATAGTAAGGAGAGAGAGAGAGAGAGAGAAGAGGCAGCTCGACCAACGTACCTCTATCGAGCGATTAATGATGCGAGCAGAGACTCTGTTTCCGGGTTGGAAACTGAACTTTAGGTCCGGAAGTTGGTTATACTGTCTAGGCGGCGCAGACTGTAGCGAAGAATCGCCTCCAACCGGCGTAGTCGTCAACCAAAGAATTGGTATCTGGACATGATAAGGCTAAAGTCTACGAGATGAAAGTAAGGAACGAACGGGCACGACAGGGTTTGCCGCCCTCATGCAGCCGAGGAGCGTGGGTAAGTACTGGCCTCGCAGATTGCCCCAAGCCGGGACCATTTCTTGCGAGTTTTCGATTAGAACTAAGGTTATTACGGCCTCAACCGCGGCGTCAGACTTGAATATACTCGGTGCTGGGCTGCTAGATGCCATGATCTCAAATATCGTGGTCGTCCCAGCAGTTCGGCGGCGGAAACGTTCGAAATGATCCGTCGGGGAGCTGTAATCCGTTCACAAAACGAGCGGGAATGGCACGTATCGGGTTTTGGGGGTGAGGAGGAAGTGGGTGGGCGTTGCGAAGTTTATGGGTATTGCTGGCGGACTTTCTATTTGGGCGATTATGAGCCTAACGAGAGATGAATCTCCGGTCAGTAATCCGACATCAGTTGCAATTGTTTAGCTCGACAAATTGATACCTTTAAAGAGAGCTGGCACTCCTTTTCAGCGTTTACAGCTGAACCTCAAGAATGCAGTGCTATCACGATCACCTCCCAGTCACTGGGCCCTGTCTACGTCGACATGAGGCAAGTCAATCGTGCGGAAACGCTCGATGCTTATGAGGGAGATATTTTTCCCCTTTCAACGGCCACCAATCGATATAGAGCGACTGGGGTCAACGTACAGTAACGGACGGGAGTGGGCTGGATGGTACAATAGGACCAGGGTCTGGGGACAGGCCTCCCGCTCGGCGATCGTGGTAGGCTGGGGTGTGCTCACGTGGCGAACACGATTGATAAATGATAGCCGACGTTGGCCGAACCCCACTCCCTGGCCATTGCACGCACACTTGGCAAGTTGGCAGTTGAGACTGCGCAGTCAAGATGGTTTCACAGAATCTTGGCCGATACTGCTCCGAAGTGTTAAGCGCTCTACGGTTGTGCGCGCAACACGACCAAGTATTGACCAAGTTTATGCTGATGGCGCTGATCATCGGCCTCCTAATCACTCCGGATCAGCTCCCAGTTGCCAAGCTTCAAGCTTTGCCACCTACTCCGTTCGCTTAGCCGTAAGCGGGTTTTTGCGTGGTAGGCCTTAATTTGCGGGCTCTGACTAACTGCCAGATTCGTGTCGGCAGTTGGATCGGCGTGGGGCCTACTCGTGGCAGTCTTCCCATTTAGAAACGAGAGCTTTTCTTTTCTGATGCCCCCAGCGTTCGTCTTCAGTCGACGGTTTTCGTTGTATTGCTCTACATCCAAGCTTGGTCGATGAGGCCGGGAGAGGAAGAAAACAGGTCGTGACAATTTTTGGCTGGTATCCAAGTCTGTGTTTGCACCTCTATCCCGCCGCTTTCGCCTAGGTATCCCTGGAGAGTTGTGGTTGGAATGGACCAACAGAGTTACCAGCGTTGCATGGGCGCTTTCTTGTGTACCGACTATCACATGGAAGAAATGTAAGCCATTAAGTATCGCTTCTGCACGGGATTTCTCCCAGGCAATCTCACACCTCGTGTGGCTTCGTATTCGCTCCACATAAAATTTCAGATGGTCCACAGGTTGCGATGGTTTCCGGATCTGCCTACCACGTGTTGCACGTCATAGAGAGGCACATCGCACGACAAATGAAATCTGCGCCCGCGACCTAGACTTGTCCAGGTATAAGTATCATGGCGCAGATCACGGGCACCCTTGCATCGAGCGGCTAAGATTTTTTGAGGGCCCGAACCTACGCATGACCTCCCTGGGTGGGTCAACCATTCTTGGATGTGCGCTGCCGTCGTGACGAAATGATTACACGGATCCCTGCCTATCTCCACGCACAAATTCCAAGGAAATACAGCCATGGCTCTTTAAAGTTCTGATGGGGGATATTTCTTCTTCGACATTTTGATATACACCTTTCCTTCTCCAGATCACCCGGAATACCGTGGAAGGTCGTTGGAGCCAGCACCGTATTCCCAAACATTCTACACTTCCTACGCAAACCACTGTCCCTACTCATTGGCAGAATCGTGTGCACCGTTGTGTCATTTAGGGGTGCAGGGGAAACGGTATTGGTCGGGGCAAATTTTGGAGTAAGGAGCTCAACATGTGTTGGTCGGATGGCGGGCGGAGTACCATCGTCTGCTTCATGTTTCGGATCTCAGCAACTAGCAGTAAGGTAGTGAGTACGTCTGCCATTAGTCTAGTTCCTCCAAAACTTGCTTGCTGCTACTCCTGGCTCGTACAATGACTACATTCACGGAGTTACATGGCTCTCGATAACAACGACACCACGTGCTGGGCCTCCCATGCAAGAGGCAATGACCCAGGTAGCAGCGTTTCGAATTACTCTCATGACTTGATTGGCTCGGTCGCGTGCCCTTTATTTGAAGGTCACGGTAAAGAATCACCCGAAAGTCTTCCCTGCGTAGTGGCCGAAGCTACGGCAGCTAGGGAAGCTCCCGTGCTTGGCCTGACTCGGGGAGTGAAAGCGAGGAGGATACAAAGACCACCCACCACTGAATTGATCATAGCCTAGGAGTGATTCCCGGCACTGCGATGTGTAACCAGCATTTAAACCTCGCCAGAAACTCCAATGACCTAAGAGGCTGAGTCCCCCGCTTGCCAGCGATTACCGTGGTTACCTCAATAGCGGCAGAGCCCCGTGGAAGTCGTGCTGAGAGAGTCCGGACGAGACAGGACAGTGTTAGCGCTAGAATTGTCGTTGGCGACGTCGCTGATAATACGCTTGGGCTTTCTTGGCCGTATTTGTTCAATCCCGTAGTTGGGGGGTTACATCATGGTGAGAGTGGAAGACTTACGGATGGGCAATGGATGGGAAAACTTATCAGGGAACATCAGAAAACATCCATAACAGACGCTATAACGGCGTCCAGAGGATGACAAGAATGACCGTAGCTGCGATTGTTAAATTAAATACTAGATAATTCTCGATCTAGTGTGAGTCCGGGTTAAAGGAAGGAATCTTTGGTACTTGTACGTCAGGTGGCAAAATGCCAAAAGAAACTAGAAAATTCATTCGCACAACTAGTCAGCGTGAATATCATCGGTCAAGCGGATGAACTTACACAACGTTCTCTACCTACCCCTGAACGGAGTGGCACCAGTTAGTAGGCGGGGAGACCAGAGCCTTTCAAACCTGCCGAGATACACTCGCGAAGGATTGATGCATTGTTGGATAGCAATATTACACCCGGGGAGAATTCACGAAGATTCGGACCATTCACGTCACAGGTAAGTTCCAAAGCAGTGCACAGATCGGTAAAGCCGTAAGTCGACGGCGTAAAATCCCCGCATCAGTCTGCATCGTGAAGAAGGTAGTTCATCAGTGCTCACCAGAATGTCCCAGGGGATGGTGTAACTGCCGCGAGCCATCTCTCACGGCAAATTACCCATTTCTATCCAGTAAGGATATGGACGTTTCATAATGTATCTTCGGGGCCAACTTGTATACATATATCTGGCCCAATCCTTGCCTTGATTACTCGTGCAAGGCAATATGAATGACTAGTTCAAATTCACGCGTGTCAAACTGACCAGCGAGCGGCTCGCGAAGCTTAATGTCCCAAACGCAGCCTTAAGAAAGGGTGTATAACTGGCTTCATCCTGATGACAACTCACTGTAAATAGTCAGGACACTTATAATCAGTATCCAGATCTGTCCCACATTTTAACGGAGGCTCCCAGAGACCTGGAGAATGTTGAACCAGGGTCGGCAGGTCGTTGATATCGTGTCGATCATGTATTCCTCATCTGATACAATTGTTCAATATCATTACATAAATCCTAATGATGATATGCAAAGATGCAAGGAAAACTAAGCTATTGCAGATCGGGGCCGAGGCTCAATGCGGACACACCAGTGACGTTGCAGTACTAGGTATGTAGAGACCACATAGTGGTGTGCATGCCGCCTTGCTCACTATCCACGATCTGCAAACAATCGTGCCACTTGCAGCTTGCGAGTAATAACTAAAGCTGTACAAGTTGACTCAGGATGGAGGTGCTGACATAGTTACGAAACTAATCCAACCACAGTACCACGCAGCATAAACAAACTCCTTTTCCTCCAACTGCGATCGTAGTCAGAGGCTACCTTTTTTTGCCGGAAGCTTCAATCTGCAGAAAAAGGCTATACAGGCCTTGAGTACATACGAGGGCTGGAGGAACTGCTAGGCCGCCAGTTTTCTCCGCATTCGTGCCCTCCATTAGGCCGCTCCACGATCCTAATCCCCAAAAGTATGCGTGACAGTCTTCAAGGTATCAAAGTTCAAGAATTGAAAAGGAAAAGGTACCTCGTGAACGATGCGTTTTCTTCATTGCGTGCTAATCTAGACGCCAAATAGCCACCATCACAGGGTCGACGTTCCGTAAACCTTTCTCAGAGTAGTTGTTCATATTTGTGAGTTGTAAACACGCTTTATCTGCGATTTTAATCCCTCCTACTAGCGTAGTGCCTGATCGAGAAGCAAATGTTATAACTCATCCCAACTTCGTGCAGCGATCGAATAGACAGGAGCTGTTATCGAGTAACATGGTAATACCATTGTTCCACGAGAGTGGTTTCTATTAAATTGTTCTTAGCAGGATGGCAGCGAAGCGCTTATCGTATTCTATAGCTGCAGTCTGAACGTGTGGTAGACATTCCTAAACGTTTGATCTGAAAGCAGTCCATACACTCGCAAGTCGCGACGATGTCAACACGAACTAATGTTCACTACGGACACAGAAACACTGCCAAGGTCACGTCCTAAGAATTAATGAATATGTTCGCATCTTTCCCGCTCACAATATTCTCTAAGCAGCGGGATAATTAGAAGTCTGGTATCACGGGCAACACACCGTATCTTCCCGGTGTAAGAACATCGGTGTGGGAAAGATGCCTCGCACTTCTCCCTCGCCACTAATAATAGGGGTAATTGTACCGATACGCCCTTCTTCCTGTCCTTCGCCGAGGACTACCACATCTGCAGCAAAGGATATCCAGTATGACATCGAGTACCGTCACAATGATCTGAGAGGGGAGACAGTTGAGCCGCCCATGCTCAGCATGATAACGACAGGATCAACATTCGACGTACCACAGTGAAGGCGCCAACGATAGCCATGAGCAAGTTCGCTATCGCTGCGATTATAGCATTCATTCCATTTCCTATCGCTGAACATACGCTGCCCTGGGTGCGGAGGCCGCTCAAGAACTGCTGAAGTTCGGCAAAACGAAGTAGATGGCTTACCATTGTGATGCGCGTAACGCCTGTCGTAGTCACTTTGAGCCCAACACCCAGAATGAATGTGTTTGGAAAGGTGGGAACTCGTGGTGCGGGGGCTATTTTATAGCGTGTTCAGGCTGTGACACTCTGACGTACAGAAGCCGCAGCGGTCACCCGGTAGGCACCTCATTGCAGGGGCATTGCCGGTTTTCTGCAGAAACACATAACTAGTAGAAGTGGCACCACAACAAACAATAAACATCACGGGGGGGAAACTGGTTCCGTACGACGACCAAGTGGCGTTCTGGGAGGTGATATATCTCTTATTCTTCACGAGGTGGGATGCAACAACAACAGAACCAGAAACGCTTACAATATCGAGGTGACAAGCATAACTATTCTCGCAAGCAGCTGTAAGATAAGAGATACATTACCTTCTTTCACAAATGGCACAAGTGACCCAATGTGGTGAGGGCAACTTGCCAAAGGGGGACGGAGAAGATAGAGTAATGGAAGGACTCGGGCACTAGGTGATGAATACTGGATTAGCCCTTCTGCGTGACTCCATCTGCCAACACCTGGGCATATTAAGCTACACTGTAATAGTCTTTCCTTGAACGCCGCTGACAAATTTTACAAGTTCTGGACCAGCAGTTGCGTGTATATGGACTCCCTGCAACAAACCCACAACAAGGAGTCTGAACCAAGTGTCTAGGATTCGTGAGTGAGGCTTCGATATCATATCAGTCAGCAGTTAGATTGCCAACTTGAATCCTCGGCTTACACTATAAAATCGACTGCCCACCAAAGGACAACTGGATGACTCTCCTTGGAACGTACCTGTGCATGTCAAATCATCTGGCCAGTGGCTGAGCCTATCAAAGGGCACAATTGCTCCCGATCCAGAGTCGAAGAAACCATCATGACCGCACCTCCCACCACGAGGACAAACACACCTGAAAAGAACTCACCAAAAGGAGAAGCGCGGAAAGAAGAGATATACATATGAACGTGTATTGCGCCACGTTGGAATAGGAGAGTAGACAGATCCGGGATCATTTTTTCGGTCGACGGTGGTAGATGTCGATGTGCAGAGCCGCTGAACAACCACTCTCGCAAACCTTACATTATGGACTCTGTACCGTGGACTAGCCTTTGCTCGTTTTCGGAGAGGCGCCAAGTCAACTAGAACTTCAACAGGACAGAAACCATACTTCTGAAAAAATGTGCATGGAGTATACTGTTCGAACACGAGCCGCACACAAGCTCAGTTATGCCACCTCAGTCAACAATACGATCACTATTACACCAGCAAACGTCACCTATTTGGATGTGCGAGTTTGATATTAGGAGTGCCAATTCGGATGGTGCAAGATAGAAGTAACAGAAACGGGCGCACGTTACTAGCCAGTCACCACAGTGAGCACATACGCTATGACAAAGGAGAAGCTGACCACGGTGCACTGACAGTTGTTTTGAAAGGCACACGACTGTGTGCACATACCGTACAAGAACGGTGGAAAGGTCGAAAATTGTCTGAAAGAGCATTAATCATCAATTTACATAATCGTAGCGGTGCGCACACATGCCCTGTACTCTCATACGCGTTCCAGTCAAATATGCATCATATTATGTCTGACGAGGGGCGGTTCCCTCCCGTCGCCGCCCCAGCTGTTCAGAGTCTACATTATCTATTCAAACACCGCTCTTCGGATGACCAGCCATGCCATGGACCCTAGCAGTCCCTCTGCAGAGACGAACACCCAGTGTCAGTGGGTCCACAATTGTAAGGAATATGTTGAGCAGTTTCGAAAGAGATTGGAAAGAAAGATGAAATACTCGCACTTCAAGAAACCCTCCTTCACCGGACATCGGACCAGGAGACAGTTTATCTACAGCGCTCGGAGTATATGTCAGGATGGTCGACAAAGCTGATCGATCGGTTAAGAGAGCCCATGTACAAGCGTTTGAACCCTCTAGTCATACCCACTCTGAAATGCCGCCGAGGGGAGATCTCAAGGAGGAGAAACTGGAGGATCGGATACGTCATCGCATTCAGGAGAGAACCGCATTGAAGAGGAACGTGTTCCTTACGAAGGGACCTAGAGTCTGCCTTGACATCACCCATTTTCCATGTTTCAGAAGAACCAAAAACAGACTGTTTCTCACACACATTTAAACAACCTGAGACCTTCGGTAGGTCCGAGGCAGGTCGTCAAGAACCTTTTGGCTCCCCCCCTTTTCACCCAGCCAATGGCTCAACCTCGTCCAGAAAGTGAGGGTATATCGACCTCGCCAAGGTCCTCGAATCTGCCCATACGACTGAGCCCGGCCCATAACAAACTCGCGTCATCGACGGCAGGGTGGAGCTCTCTAGGATGTCAAGGTGGGCTGGGGGCCAGCCAATCACAATACCGCATTCACGATATTCGTCAAGGCCTTTTCGAAGGAGCGCCACCGATGCAGCATCGAGCACTTCCGCATCCCTCTCTATGAAGTCAGTCACGGCATAGG